>JAAKBH010000091.1:0-438271 GCA_019776075.1 Amaranthus palmeri | reverse complement strand
TAGCTTAAACCTTGTTTGTTATGCATGAAACTTGGCACACAACTTTATTTGGTATATATAATTGTGTTAAAGTTGTTAGAATCGAATATAATTGTCATTTGCTCAAAATTAAGTGTTAAGTTGCGTTTTTAACGGTTTTGAAGCATTTTTAATTTGGCACTAATATATAATATTTTTTTTTCTTAGTGTTTTCAACAAAAAAATTCCATTCATTGCGGCTACTACGTTATTAAATTTATGGATGATCTCATCGAAGCCGTGAAGAATGTCGGGGTTGAAAATATTGATTCCGTAAGTATTTTATTTAATTAGTTATTATATATGTTTTTTAAATTATTTATTTATAATATATATATTAATTATATTATATAATGTACGACTAACTTTTTAATAATAATAATTGATTTTAATTCGTAGATTATTGACTCTCCAAGACCAACACGCGAATTGACGGATATTGAACTACGCAAAGTCAAAGACAAAGTCGCGGTGTTTATTTCTAATTTATTAAGTTGGTAGCTAGATTATTATATATATATATATATATATATATATATATGTATATATCGTGTAGCTTAGCTAGAGTACTTTAATTTATATGTATCGTTTTATATTTCTAATTATATGCGGTGTAATGTATATACTTTATGTATATAATTTTATATATATATTATAATTGAGTGATATTTTGGCATTTATCGACGGTTTATTATTGTGAAATATTTATTATTTAATAATTATGCTAATAATTATTATTTATTATACAATTAAAATGAAAACAAAAAAAAATTAAAAAAAAAAAAATAGGATAGGGGCTGCGGTTTTATACCATGTCCGCAGCCCTTGAGGGTTCAACAACAATGCCTATAATGCACTAAGGGCTGCGGTTTTTAGTAAATGTCCGCAGCCCTTGAGGTTTCACACAGCACAGCCTATAATGCACTAAGGGCTGCGGTTTTTGTCCCTGTCCGCAGCCCCTAACCTTTTTTTTGGCTGCGTATTTTGACCGCAGCCCTTTAATATTATTTGTTGCTGCTACAATAATGGCTGGGGTCACAATACGCAGCCCAAAGGGTCTAAAAAACCGCAGCCCTTAAGCTTTTTTCTACTAGTGAATAATTGTGGTGTGATTTTTAAAGTGTGTTATATAACTTAAAATTTATTTTGCCCCAGACAGTGTACGGTAGGTCAACCCTTAATGTACCAAAACGTGACATGTATTTATATTGCCAAGAGTAAATTACCTCCCTAACGTGTCTGGTGGATCGGCCTTTTGGGAGGATTCCATGAAAGGGGATGCACTAGTGGAAAAAAAAGCTATTGGCTGCTGCTTATTGGCTGTGGTTTTTAGGCACACGCAGCCAATATGAGTAATAAAAAGCTGAAAAAAAAAATTAATAAAGGCTGTGGTTTTTACATTTAACCGCAGCCCAAATGTGTTTCAAAAAGTATGATAAAGAAAGGGCTGCGGTTTTCTATGTGTCTGCAGCCCTTAACCTTTCGAAAATAAATAAGAAATATAGGAAAAAAAAAATTTAATCAAGGGGCTGCGGTTTATGGGTATGTCCACAACCCTAAACAGCCCAATGCAAACCCTAATATAAGACATGGTCGTTTCTCTCTTCAAGCCCAATGCAAACCCTTCATTTATCTCTCTCTTCAAACACACCCAAACCCTAATACATGAATCCCTAATTTTCGAAGTCATGCGCCGTTCAGATCTTCCTTCACCTCTCTCTCTTCCTTCTTCCTTTTGTTCAAATCCCTAATTTTCGAAATCAAATGACTAAATATTTCGTTTTTCGACTACAAAAATCAGAACAAAACGCTTAATTGTTCAAATCCTCTAATATTTTATACCCTAACACTACAAAAATCAAAACAAAACGACTAATTGTTCAAATATGTTCATACGAAGACAAGGGTTTTTTATGATTCTCTTCATCTTCTTCGTTTTGAAGATCTTGATTTTGAAGATCTGGGTTTTTGAAGATCTTGATTTTTGATTATTGTAAATTTTAGATATTGATTTTGAAGATCTGGGTTTTTGAAGACTTGCAAGAAATTGCAAAATTTTAGATATGGATTTCAGCTCAACGATTTCGTTTTTGAAGATCTTGATTTTGAAGATCTGGGTTTTTGAAGATGTAAATTTTTGATTATTGTAAATTTTAGATATTGATTTTTTTTTTTAATTTTTAATTCCTTTGATGTTTTTAATTTTTAGGTCCTTATTATTGTAAGATCCGGGTTTTTGTTTATTGTAAGATCTGGGTTTTTTATGTAAATTTTTTATTATTGTAAATTTTTATGTAAATTTTTGATTATTGTAAGATCTAGGTTTTTTATGATTCTCTTCATGTTCTTAATTTTTAGATCTTAATTTTTGATTATTGAAGATGTAAATTTCAGATCAACGATTTCGTTCCTTTGTTTGATGTTCTTAATTTTTAGATTTATTGTTCTTAATAAAAAAAACGAAATTTAAAAAAAAAATTTTGAAAATGGGTTATGGGCTGCGGACATTATGTCCACAGCCAATAACTTTTTCTTATTTGCTGCTACTCCAAGGGCTGCGAGACAAGACCGCAGCCCATACCCATAAAAAGCCCGCAGCAAATAGAGATTTTTCCACTAGTGATGTGTTATTTTTGTGAAATTATATAAATGTATATTGTGAATAAATCTTAAAGTGTCAATTCAAGCATTTTATACTACTAGCCCCAAGTTACACTTTCAAATTTTTAATGTTAAGTAATAAATTTTCATTAACAATAATACACATGAAAAATATTGGAAAGTCAATGTGTTGCAAACGTGTAAAAGATATATAAATTAAAAATTTGTTAGTATAGGCAACGTTAAAGACTTTATGAATTCAGCCATGAGGCATAAATCTATATTAAAAAATTGCAAGCCTCTTCATAGAACAATCTCTAGCCATATGTGGAAGGAGACCGGCAAAAGTTCAACTACAATTTATTAGATAAAAAATAAATAGTAAGTTACTCCTTGAATTAGTAGTAATTGTTGAACTAATAGTATAAGTCGCAAACAATAAATAAATTTTTAAACCAAGTGTTTCTGAGTGCTTTTTGTTTGGCTATAAGTCCCTATTATAGATTAAATTGATTTCGACTGAACTTGTAGCTAATATAAATAAAATGAACCTTGTCGTAGCATACACAAAGATAGAAATGTTATGAACCAAATTTAATAAGCAACGCATAGCTAGCAAGTTGCAACACTAAAAGCCACATTAAAACAATGTTTACAAGATAATTGTTGAGATGCTAAGGGTATGACATGAGATTACCACATTCCATATCAAAAATAGATCATAAATAACCTTCTGATCCCCTTTATCTAAATAATTTTTGACCGAGATAACTCGCATAATTGCATTAACAACTACAGATAATACAAATACAGAGAGGATTGCCAAAAGCAAGTCACATTGTTCCAATTGAATTATTGTACATGAGTGACTGCTACCAAAAGCAAAGGAAGACAACCTTAATTTAACTACAAATATACATGGTCTCTGTAACAGGTTACTACACAAAAGTTCAATCAAACAAAATCTTTTGGTACTCAAGCAACAAAATAATTCCTAGTCCTAACTTCGATAACACAATTGTATATCTCATTTCTATTTTATCCAACCTCTTCCAAAACCTTTGACCGGGCTTGCATTTTCTTCGCTTTGTTTTCAATCCAAAATCCGCATAAAGAAATATCACAAAAATATATGAGGAAAATTAGTTGCACAAAATTTAATGGAAAAGTCCACAAACTTTGGTTGTAGTCTATCACATTATGAAACAAATACTTGAATGCAGAGTTCCATTTGAATGCAGTGTTCCATTTGTTTTCAAAAACTACCCAATTCCCAGTGTCAACTCATTCATTCACACATGATTTCGAAGCATCAATCAAAATTAAATGCAGTGTTCCATTTGTTTTCAAAAACTATTCACCAATCACTCATTGTTTGTATTTTATTCTCAGAAATAAGTTAAAAAAAATTAAATCGAGTGGAATCTTATTTGAATCTTCTTAATGTAAATTGTAATAATATCAACTTTTTTTATAATCACACCCACTAATAGCATTCACACATGATTTCAAAGCATCAATCAAAATTAAATGCAGTGTTCCATTTGTTTTCAAAAACTATTCACCAATCACTCATTGTTTGTATTTTATTCTCAGAAATAAGTTAAAAAAATTAAATCGAGTGGAATCTTATTTGAATCGTCTTAATGTAAATTGTAATAATATCAACTTTTTTTATAATCACACCCACTAATAGCATGTTTATCATAATTCTTCAAAGTAACTGCTTATCATAATTCACTATAATATTAACAAGCAACAAAAGCAAAAAATGCCACACAATGCAGCAAGAGCATCAAGCTGAGGATCGAGCTGTAGAAGATATTTGTTCAAATAAGCATTCAATTCATCTGTGCTAAGCACCTCGAAAATAATTTATAAAAAGAATTAACCCACTACACAAAAAAATTCGAACACACAATAGCAACTATAGAACTATCTAAGGCTCCAAAAAACATTATAGCACAAAAAAAATGACCATCTTCTAACACAACAACAAGCCTAAACCAAGTTGATGACGATAGTCTCATAATCATAATTATAATGGAAAACCTACATCATCAAAATATGCAATAAGAAAGCATTTTTAGCCTTTCACCAATATTTTCTACTTCAGAGCTTGTTATGGGCATCCAGGTTGTTGATTATTATTCTGAGGATGATATCAAATAGAATATGTTGGTGTTGTTATTGTCTATTGTTGCTTCTGTGAAATGCTTCTTTTGGGCATCCAGGTTGTTGATCTAAGTTAGTGAAAGAATCATTATACGCGACTTTAGTAAAATCAAAATAAATAAATAAAAATTGATGACATTTGTAAAAAAAAGTAAAAGAATTGAAACCTGACATTTCATGGAGTTCACACTTGTAAACATCAATTTTAGCAATGGTATTAACATTTCATCAACGAAAAAAAAATTAATCAACCAATCATTTTCCAAAGAAATCAAGAAGAAAAATATAGACCCAAGCAATTGAGCGAACAATCAAGAGCAGAAAAATATGCGAACAAAATATGCAAAAATGCAACATATTACATACGGAATGTGAGTATCCTTAAGAAACCAGAAAGAAACCAACATTAAAACTAAGTTTTTTTAGTGCTTGAAAAACGTAGATGACAATTATACAAATAAGGCCAAAACAAGACAAGAAATTATTTGACTAATTTAAAACAAACCATCAAAGCTAGGCGTGAGTATATAGGCCTATGATGCCCATCTAGAAAGGATCTGAACGCTAAAATGGTTCTTCCACCATCAAAAATGGGAGGAAGAGAAACTTAACATTAACGTTGAGCAGTCGGCAATCTCGATTAAGCTCTCAAAACACACAAAAATAATATTAAACAAATTTTCCTACATACCTCTTCATTAACCCGTCTCAAATAACTGGCCATTTTACTCCCTCTTCCGCAGTCCAAGTACTCAATTTGGTCTTCTGAATTACTGTTTACAATCTCCATACAAAAGACCGGTACTTAAAGAATGACGAGAATTTTGAAGAAGGGAAATGCACCGTACACACTCTCTAACAATTAAAAACACAGTCAAAAGGCATATATAACTTGCAGAAAGAAATGAGAATATCGAAAATCCAAAACAGAACACCATTATAGATGAACTCCCCATATTTCTAAAAGCAACTTTAGTCAAATGCATATTCACCAATATAGGACAGGCCTAATCATCTACCAAGAAATTATTCATGAACAAAATAAAAATAAATCCAATATTATTAGAGACCTAACTATAAGAGGATATACCTGTTAAGTGTTTCAAAACAATCCACAGTAATGGACAAGAAGTTGAAAATCCTGTCAACCGAGAAGTAGCTTTCATCATCATGATCATCTACATACCTGCAAATCAAGCTCAAAAATGTATCGTTCTCCTTTTTATCTTGCAAGGACGATCCCCTGTAGGAGCCTAAATAACGGTTAGGTTTACATTAAGATTAGATGAGATTGATTAAATTCTGTTAAATGGCTTACCAATTAAACTCAATGCCACATTCCCTGCTGCTTAGAGATAAAGAAACTCAAGTCATAATCTTTAATTTGCTTGCCATGTTGTCACCTTATAAACAAACTCAAATCCGCTTTCTCCATTTTTCTTGGCAGGACTAAGGTCATCAGGAGCAGCTCTCAGTTTCTTGTAGCTGCACTGCTTAACATTTTGACAAGCTGAGAATATTGCAATCAGAAGCATACATTATGAATCAAACACATTAAGTCAATTTAAATGCATGAAAATAAAAATCAACTCACAATAAAGTCTAGAGTCTTGCTTTAACCTTTGCAGCCACAACATCTTTCTGTGTTTGGATATTAGTCCCTTGCAAGCTTGGATTTCAGTCAAATCACATTAGGTAACAGGCACTTAATTCTATAAAAGTTAGAATCCTGAGAAAGGCACTCACTTGGAAGTTAGAACCATGGATGATGAGTGCAAAGATCTTTGGTCATCTTTCCAGATTCAACAATGTTGAGTTGTTGACACAAGTTGCCTCCAATTTTTTAATAAAAACTCCAAGAGTCTCTCATCATTGTCCAACTTAGCCCTGTTGGCCAATGAACATTATCATAAACCTTTTTAGTGCCATATAAACCCAAACAAGAAAGGTGATCCTAGCATACATCATAATCACTTTCTTTGTCATCATCCATATTCAATTCTATGTGTTATTCACCAGTATGTTTAAGCCACCCATGTTGCACAAAAATAATACTCCAAGACTAATAAATAGAGGTGTTCAAAACAATCCCCACAACCCTCCATACCTTGTAAATGAATTCAACATTGATTCGACATCAATGAATTTAGAATTATGTAAAAACCAATATACACGAACCGATTTTGAACCAAACCGACCACAAACGCCAGACCCTAAATCAAACAGATAATCCGAATGAACCCCTTTACCCTGAAATAATGAGTTGCCTTTAGGTCATCATTACTATCTATGCCTAATGAGATGTAACCAACCAATCTCTTGGCAAGATTGCCTCGAATGGGCTACACAAGAGTCATTACAAAGGTTTGGTGCACGGGCTTATAAAGACATGTGAGAGAGCCTTGCAATGAAAACCCTATCATTTGTAGTTCTAACAATGCTTCTAAACAAGTGACATTTACAAGATAGTCTAAATCACGAAAAAGACAATAAAGACTGGACACATACTAATACAGAGGTTATCCATCCTAAAGATCCAAATCCTCAAATAATGTATTACATACTTACATTTAAAAATACCAAAGCGAAGTTAAGTAAAAGACTTCAAGATGATAGTTGACGTTTGAAAGTTCCAATTTGAAGTGAAAGATCAACAACATGATCAATCAATTTACGACTAATGTAATATAAGACTTTACAACTCATTTAAATTAAAGACTCAAAGTTCATAGTTGATGTTTGAAGGTTCCAATTTGAAGTAAATGATCAAAACCCAGTTCAAACAATTATGAATGATCAAAGCGATGCCATTGGTTGATAACACCAAAACTGAACTCTGCCCCACCATATCATAATAACAAAACTTTATATTCTAAGCATATCATGTTACTAATCATAATGAAAGCCAACTTGAGAATTGATTCGCATTTATGCGATGCAAACAAACAATATCAAATGATCGAAGCTTAACAACACAACAATATAATAAATAATGAAATGATGAATTCCAATCCAATTACAATTTGACAACCAAACGAATTGAAACAACAACAAAATCAAAACAACATCAACACCAACCAAACTACATCCCAATTGAATGCATGAATGCAACAGTAACTTAATTTAATGGTAATTGAATTGAAACATCTACCAAACGAATTAAAAAGCAACCTAATCAAACAATATGAAATCAATGAAATTTTTAAGAGGTAGGAACTACCTTGAAAATGCAAAGAGCCAAGCTGTAAGTGAAATTTTTAATGGAGTTTTAAGAGGTAAACTGAAAGGTCTTGACAATAATATATAGACCCGTGTTATCAAACAACTACTTATTTTCATTTCAATAATTTTAATTTAATTAAAGATCGGCTGAATTGATCGTTTTAGTTCAGTTTTACTTTTATCCCTTTCACACTTACATTTTACAGTTCTCATTTCTTTATCTTCATTTAGCTTTATTCATTTTTATTTAGTTAATCGAATTAGTATTATAAGTGTTTATCAAATTAATAATTACTAAATGAAAAAAACAACCCTTTTGTCCATTCCATCGATTCTTTCTAGTATCACTTTCTTTTACCTCAAATATCTCAAAAAACAGAGTAATGAGTTAAATAAATGAAGCCCACAAATCAAACAAAAATCGTAACATTTTTTTGTTTTGGCCGAAGAAATTCTCTAGCCTAACTTCAAATCGAAGAAATACCAATAAAAAATACTTCAACATCACCAAAAATGATCAACAATTTGGTATACAAAATATGAAAAATCACTAAAGTTGGTAAAAACATATTGGAGAGACAAAATCCAAATACATCCATTATAATATGGAGTAAATTAGAAAATAGAAAAACATTTATGAACTTCAAACACAACATATCAAAAACATTTAAGAAAGATGAGTATATCCAGAACATAGTTTTTTATATAGGAGTAATATATAAAACACTACAAAAAAATTGCAACCCAGCGACCCAGATTAGCGACTGGACAAATTTAGTCGGTATTACCGACTAAACAGCGACTAAAATACCGACTAACATGTTTTAGTCGGTAATACCGACTAAACAGAGACCAAAAAACTTTGGTCGCCGTTTCCAGACCAACTTGCGACTTTATGTTTTAGTCGCTATTTTTCCGACCATAAATGTAGTCGCTAGTTAGTCGCCAAAAAAGAAAAAAAGAAAAAAAATACGGGAATAAACGTTTTATTTCTTCCGACTAAACGCCGACTTAAACTGGGTCGTTAAGTAGTCGGTAATATCCTGATTTTGTCTATAAATACCCCCCCTGCGTCATTTTTCATTCGCCCCAATCCGGCCATTTCCCTCTTCTCTCTATAATTTATCTGTTCTTCTCTTGTCGCCATCCACCACCACCCCTATTTAACTCTCCTACTTGAGAAGAATTAAGTAGGGGTGGAGGTGGAAGGCGAGAAGTTGAAAAACAAAAAAATAAACGGTCTCGAAATATTAATAAAACGATTCAATCAAAATAAAAATATGGCATATTAAAATTGAATATTGATCTTGGAGCTACTAAACCTTTCAACTTTATCATGTTTCTCACTTGCCCCGTTCTCTTCGTACCCATACTCGAGTTTGTTTACTTAAGTATGGGTTCGGGAAGAACCGGACAAATTGCGAAACATAAATTTAACAGTTCAATCGTATCAAAAATATGGAAAATTTTGATATTAAAGGTATGAACCACATTTGCTTATAAACATACATAAATTTGTTTCTCATTGTTGTTCACTGTATCCCTCCCCTCTCCACTCGTACATGGTTGTTGTTCACTCGTACAAGGTTAATTTCAATCGGTGTACGTGTGGATAAAGGGGTGGGATATAGTGATTAACATGAATTTATTGTATCCGACGTCTCTCCACGCGTACATGGTTAATTTAATCGGTGTACGCGTAGAGACGGGGTTGGATATAGTGATTAACATAAATTTAATGGTTGTTTTTAAGCAAATGAGACTTGCCTCAAATTTGTTTTTCACTGTATCCTATCCCTTTCCAGACGTACATGATTAATTTCAATCTGTGTACATGATTAATTTTAATCGGTGTAAGTCTGGATCAAGGGGTAGGATATAGTGATTAACGTTATAAATTTTTTTTGTACACTTCATCACAAAGTTCGAACATACTCTAATTTAAATGGTTATATTTATTGTATAAAAGTTGTTTAATGTTTTTCACTGTATCCTATCCCTCTCTACCCGTACATTATTAATTTAAATCGGTGAAATGATTAATATTAATAGGTGTACGGGTGGAGACTTGATAGGATATAGTGATTAACGTTATTATATTTTTGTACACTTAATCACAAAATTCGAAATATTGTATAAAAAAATTTTAATGAGCTTTTTTTCGTGCCATTTTGTTATAATAATTATCCGTACTGAATTGAAATATATGTTTTTTTCCAACTTATTATCTTGTATGTTTACTATAAAATTGTGTTAGAAACGCTTAAAATATGTTTCTCAAAATTGTAGAAAATGCGCAACGTATTATTTCTAGAAGCTAACAAAGCAGTAACTGACGGTTCTGGCTTGACTTGTTCACAAAGTGCAGTTTTAAGTTATCTTGGTTTCAAGTGTTTTGCTTCAGGCTATTATCACTAGAACTATCGAGATTGTAACAATTGTTTGAACCCCTACGGCATCGCCTTTTATTTTTGACGTCATGGACATGAGAATCCTAAACATGGGTTTACGAACTCAAAGAAGTTGGATGTACACCCCATACTCTACGACATCTACACCCCATACTCTACGATTACATCCAACTTCTTTCAGTTCGTAAGTCCATGATTAGTATTTCTATGTCCATGACGTCAAAAATAAAAGGCGATGCCATAGGGGTTCAAACAATTGTTACAATCTCGATATTTCTAGTGATGATAGCCTGAAGCAAACACTAGAAACCAAGAAACTCAAACCTGCACTTTGTGAACAAGTCAAGTTAGAATCGTCAGTTACTGCTTTTTAGCTTCTAGAAATGACCATAAAATTTACGATGCTTATTTTCTACAATTTTGAGAAACATACTTTTAACGTTATCAATTTTTATAGTACATACGAGTATCTAAGTAAGAAAAAGAACAATTTCAATTTAGTACTAATTATTATAACTCAAAATGGCCGGAAAAAAGCTCATTAAAATATGTTCTTTATTATATCCTTTCTCTTTTCATCTCGTACATGGTTAATTTCAATCGGTGTACGTGATGATAAAGGGGAAGGATGTAGTGATTTACATAAATTATAATGAGCTTTTTTTTTCGTGCCGTTTTGTTCTTCACTATATCCTACCTCTATTCATCTCGTACATGGTTAATTTCAATCGGTGTACGTGATGATATAGGGGTAGGATGTAGTGATTAATATAAATTTAATGTAGTATTTTATTGTATAAAAAATTATAATGAGCTTTTTTTTCGTGCCGTTTTGTTGTAATAATTATCAGTACTCAATCGAAATATATGTTCTTCTTACTTATTGTCCTGTATGTTCACTATAAAAATGTGTTAGAAACGCTTAAAATATGTTTCTCAGAAGTGTAGAAAATGTGCAACGTATTATTTTACTTATATTTGCTACTGAAAAAGAATAATTTTTGATTTGCAAGGCGTTGGTTTGCCCGATAGTGGTACTTACGGCCTATTCTACTACCTCTAGTTCATCATTTGGTGGCTTCCATTTGTTTTAAGATATGAACAATGTCAAAAAACATATAGGAACTACTAAATGGTGAATTGGATGGAGTATAGGTTGTAAATTACACTAATGCGCGTTAGTGGTACTTACGGCCTATTCTACTACCTCTAATTCACCGTTAAGTAGCTGCAATTTGTTTTACGATATGAACAATGTCAAAAAACATATAGAAGCCACTTAATGGTGAATTAGAGGGAGTATAGGTTGTAAAGTCCACTATTGGGCAGCTAACGCCATGCAATGAAAAAAATTTTCTTAGTAGAATGATCATAAGTAAAGTTACGATGCTTATTTTCTACACTTTTGAGAAACATACTTTTAACGTTATCAATTTTTATAGTACATACGACGAACTAAGTAAGGAAAAACACAATTTCAACTTAGTACTAATAATTTTAAAACAAAATGGCCGGAAATAAAGCTCATTTTAATTTTTTTTTTTTAAGTTTTACCGACTATTTTGCGACTATTATGCCAGTCGCTAACTAGTCGGTACAATGTGGTCAAATGGAATTTATTACCTGAGTATCCGTGTCAAAAAGGGTCAAAAAGCACTTATTACTTGAATATCCGTGTTGTTAGCGACTAGCCTGCGACTATCTATTAGTCGCCAGGTAGTCGGTAATTTCAAAAGTTTTTGTCTTTTCCAACGTCTTTTCAAACATTAATTGAGGCAATAAATTAGGGCGCTGAAACGGGTAAACTTTTACTCCGACTACCGTGGTAGTCGGTGATTGGTCGGTAACTTAATCGCCGTACGTTCAGAAATACCTATAAATAACCTTCATCGATAGTTTCTTCAAAAAAAAAAAAACTTTCATCGATAGTTACTATTCTATTTCATATCAATCAATTCTCTCTTTATTTCATCCTATCAAAATTATTTAGGTATGATATTAGTATTTTACGGTTTTAATATCTCGTTGCTATGTTTCTCACTTTGCCCTTCTCTTCCTCACATTCGTACTCGAGTTTTTTCAATACAGTACGGATGTGGAAAGTTACGGGCAAGGTGATTAATATAGATTTTACGGTTTCAATTGTATAGGACAAAAATTTTAATGAGCTTTTTTTCCGTGTCATTTTGTTGTTATAATTATCAGTACTTAATCGAAATATATGTTTTTCTTACTTATTATCGTGTATGTTTACTATAAAAATGTGTTATATACGCTTAAAATATGTTTCTCAAAATTGAAGATAATGAGCAGCTTCTGAGGTTCCATATTTTGATTTACAGTCGTTACTTTTCATCTCATATTTTGAAGACCTACATGGTCTTGGATCAGTAACTTCTATTTCCTCACTTTTTTTCATAGCTGGTAGTGTTTGCTTTCAAAAATTTTTAATTTTATGGTCATTTCTAGAAGCTAACAAAGTAGTAACTGACGGTTCTAGACCATAACATTAACAATCTTTCAAGGCAAACACTACCAGCTATGAAGAAAAGTGAGGAAATAGAAGTTACTGGTCCAATATCACGTAGGTCTTCAAAATATGAGATGAAAAGTAACGACTGTAAATCAAACCCCAGAAGCTACTCATTGTCTGCAATTTTGAGAAACATACTTTTAACGTTATCAATTTTTATAGTACATACGACGAACTAAGTAAGGGAAAACGCAATTTCAATTTAGTACTAATAATTGTAAATCAAAATGGCAGGAAAAAAAGCTCATTTAAATTTTTTTTTTTAAATTTGTACCGACCAGCTGGCGACTAATATGTTGGTCGCTAACGGGTCGGTATTTTGAAATTAGGAATTTGCACGTTTTTAATTTTTTTTTTTTGTTTTAAATATAATTTACCAACGAAGTATTTTGTTGTTTTGCAGAACAATGGACTTACGAGCCGAAAGAAGTTGGATGTACGAACGAAGTTCTAAAGGAGTTTATAATATGAGATATTTAGAAGGGGTCGAAGAATTTATGCAATTTGCAAAGAAAAAAAATCCAAATGAAGTTAGATGTCCGTGTAAAAAGTGCGGTAATCGTAGAGTGTGGGTTCCGGATGTCGTAAGAGACCATCTGTTAAAAAAGGGGTTTGTTGAAAATTACTACGATTGGTACCTGCACAAATGTCACGACGGAGCACCTATTTGTACTGATTGGGCTCCGGTTGAGCCACAGCTGAACACGGTTCAAAATCCGTATGCACAAATGGTATACGATGCAGCAGCGAGTGCTTTTCCGGATACACATCATCATTTTCTACCGCATCGTGATGATGTCGTCGATAATGTACCATACTCGCCCGTTCAAAATGATGAAGAGCCGAATCCTCAAGCCAGACAGTTCTTTGAAATGTTAAGGGCCGCCAACTTACCTCTGTACCCTGGCTGTGAAACGCATACTCAAATGTCGGTCATAGGAAGGATGTCTAGCCTGAAGACAGACTTTCGTATGCCAGAAAGACTTTATGATGAGTTATGTCAATTTATTATTGAGTTGTTGCCGAAAGATAATCGGATGACAACAAGTTTTTATGATACGAAGAAACAAATTTCGGCTCTTGGATTGCCGGTAGAGAAGATTGATTGTTGCGTCAATGGGTGTATGATTTATTGGGGCCCAACAGCGAGTATGACACAGTGTGATGAGTGTGGGGTTTCAAGATGGGTATCTGATAACACTCCTAGAAAGCAGTTTCACTACTTTCCCATCGGTCCCAGGCTACAACGGTTGTATGCGTCTGCGACCACTGCCAGCCACATGAGGTGGCATGCGGAGCATCGTACAGAGGATGGAGAGATGTGTCACCCCTCGGACAGTGAGGCCTGGTTGAATTTCAACGCGACACATCCGGATTTTGCACGGGAGACAAGAAATGTGAGAATGGGGTTGTGTACAGATGGTTTCAACCCATTTGGCAGCTCGGGTCAACAATATTCATGCTGGCCCGTAATACTAACTCCATACAATCTTCCGCCCTTCATGTGTATGAAAAAGCAGTACATGTTCTTAACGGTGATCGTCCCTGGCCCTAACAATCCAAAACATAAGATTGATTTGTACCTCCAGCCATTGATACATGAGTTACAGCTGTTGTGGGAAGATGGGATCCAGACGTACGACGTATCCAAGAGGCAGAACTTTATACTTCGTGCAGCTTTGATGTGGACAATCAACGACTTCCCAGCTTATTCGATGATGTGGGGGTGGAGTACATCTGGCTTGCACGCTTGTCCGTACTGCATGGATGACTCCAAAGCCTTTTATTTAAGGCACAGTAGAAAAGTCAGTTGGTTTGACTCACATAGGAGATTTTTAGATAGTACACACCGATTTCGTAGAAACCGGGTGCTTTTTAGCCGTGGAGTTGTTGAGAAGGCTGTAATGCCCGAAATACGTACGGGAAATGAGCTTTTGGAGGAGTTGGATCGTTTTGGGTTTTTAAGGGTGTTTGAAGACGATGCAGCAGAGTTCAACGCGGATTTAAGTAGACATTGTGTTGGATGGAAGAAGAGAAATATCTTTTGGGATTTGCCGTACTGGAGCACAAATATGATCCGTCACAACCTTAACGTGATGCACATTGAGAAGAACTTCTTTGATAACATTTTCAACACAATAATGTGTGTGCCTGGAAAAACAAAGGATCATCTCAAGGCACGTCAAGATTTAGCGGAGCTCGGGATCCGATCGGAATTGCATCCAATTGGTTCTACCATCCCCAAGGCATCATACACACTAAACAGAGAGCAAATGGCTGTCCTTCTGGAGTGGCTTAAAACTCTGAGATTTCCTGATGGGTATGTCTCTAATTTAGCCAGGAACATCGACATGGCTAAACATCAAGTATTCGGGATGAAGAGTCATGATTGTCATGTGTTCATGCAACGACTGATTCCTATTGCATTTCGAGAGTTGCTGCCAGAAAAAGTATGGGAAGCTCTTACTGAAATTAGTCTGTATTTTAGAAGTCTTACTTCTCCGCGAATTTCTGCCGCAGATATGTGGAGGTTGGACGAGGAAATTGCAGTTGTGCTCTGTAAGTTAGAGACTATATTTCCTCCAACATTCTTTGACGTCATGGAACATCTGCCTGTTCATCTAGCTTACGAGGCGAGGATTGCTGGCCCGGTATAATATAGGTGGATGTATCCCTTTGAGAGGTAATTACTAATTACACGTCTAAAATATTAGTACTATTTACTTTTCTGATAACTTTTTACATGTCTTAATAATTACTCTTTGGTTTAAATTACAGGTATCTTCGACATTTAAAACTTAATGTCAAAAACAAAGCACATGTTGAAGCCTCGATCTGCAACGCATATCTTAATGAAGAAGCATCATACTTTGGGCCAGATGTTCGATGCAGAGTTAGAGATCTACCTAGAAACGATGATGGATTCTTTACCAACGTCAGACCGGGTGTTTTGTCCATATTTACACACCCAATCAAACTTCATGGTCGGGGTAAGGCTCTTATGATGGATGAAGCAGATCTCAAAATTGCTCAGACTTATATTCTGCGAAACTGTCCAGAGGTGAATCAATTTTATGATCAGTTCGTACACTTAATCACAAAGTACGAACCTAATCTAAACGCAGAGCAAGTTGACCATGTGGTCCAAGACCAGTTTGCCGCATGGTTTAAACAGATTGTGAGTACACGTTAACCATCGTTACTTGTTGTGTAAATAATATTACGTATTTACATTGAATTATTGTTTTTATATGCAGTCCAGGGACGGGTTTCTTGACGGTGTGGATAATGCCGATATTCTTAAGGACCTCGCCGAGGGACCTTTGCACAAGGCACGTCGCTATGATGTTTGTTACGTGAATGGTTATAGATTTCACACTATGTCTCATTCCTCAAAAAAGAAATCTTCTGAGAACAGCGGGGTGTGCGTGAAATCCGATGATAACAGTCCGGATGAAACCGACTTTTACGGAAAGTTAGAGGATATTATTGACCTCGAGTTTCGAGCACTTCCAATGAAACGGGTCACTCTATTCAAATGTCATTGGTTTGATCAGACTACCACCGGATACGGCCATGGTACGAGAATCCATCCGCGTTATAAGCTGGTTGACGTTCATATTGGTCGATCCTATAGAAAATACGATCCTTTTGTGCTAGCCTCTCAAGCTTCCCAAGTTTATTACTTATCTTATCCCAGTTTAAGGCAAAATATGAAAGATTGGCGAGCCGTTTGCAAAGTCAGATCAAAGCAATTCGAGGAGACTGCTTTTCAACTGGAAGAGAAATCACCGGATTTTGTGGTAAATGAAGATGTTTCCGACGCACAAGTCGAGCCGTTGCGTGATCCCGCTGGAGAACTTTTAGTCTTAGACGAAACGGTTCATGATGACGAGGAAAATGAAGACAACGACGAAGACCTTGTATTATCTGACGACGAGGATGTCGATGACGATTATGTAACCCAATAATATGTTATTAATAATTATATGTTTATTTAAAGTTCTTTTTTTACATTGGGTCGTAAATTTTGTATATTTTAATATCGTATTTAAAATTTTATTATTATTAATTATAAAATAATAATAATAACAATAATAATAATAATAATAATAATAATATAATAATAATAATAATAATAATAATAATAATAATAATATTAATAATAATAATAATAATAATAATAATAATAATAATAATAATAACGAAAACAATTAAAAAAGAGGCGCCAAATTCAAATCTCCGACTAAACTACCGACTACCTCTTAGTCGCCAAATAGTCGCTATTTTGAATCACGTAGCTTCCTAGAGAAGCTACTCTGATTGACAGGTGCATTGGAAAGGTAAAAAAACTTTTCAGTATACCAACTAGCCAGCGACTATACTTGAGTCGCAGGTTAGTCGGTATACTGAAAAGTTTTTTAACTTTTACACGTTTTCTGAAAAGTTACTGCAGGTAATTATTGAGGTGGTTGACATTCTTACCGACTAATTGGCGACTATTATTTAGTCGGCGGATAGTCGGTGAGTTCAACAGTTTTTTTGGTCTTTTCCAACGTCTTTTCAAATATTAACTGAGGCAATAAATAAGGGAGGTTAAACGGTTAAATTTTCACCGACTAGCCACCGACTATTTCTGAGTCGCCAATTGGTCGGTGATATTTACGGTTTTAATCCAAACGTTTGAAATTTACCCTAATATGCACCGACTATTTATCGACTCAGGTTGAGTCGCAGGTTGGTCGGTAGCATTTTTATATAAAAACCCTAGACAATCCGAATTTCCGTCATTTTCATTCTCATTCTCATTCTCATTTTCTCTCTTTCTCTCTTCCAAACCGTCGTTTTCATTCTCATTCCTTCATTCATCATTCTCATTCTTTCTCTCATCATTCTCATTCTTTCTCTCTTTCTTTCTTCCAAAAAATTTTGGGTTATATTCATCTTGATTCCGATCGTTTTCAACTCCAAGTTTTAAAGGTTAGTCTTTTTTTAAGTTTTTTTTTTTTCCATGAACATGATTTTACATGATTTTTGTATAATTTTACATGATTTTTTCATGAACATGATTTGCACATGATTTTTACACGTTTTTTTTACATGTTTATTTCAATTTTTTATTGAGTTTTTTACATGTTTATTTCGGATGATTTATGTTGTTTTTAGGTTTTTTTTCGTTTTTTTATGATCTTGTTTTATGTGTTTAGATGTTTATAATCTTGATTTTAAGAATGTTTACATGTTTATGATCTTGTTTACATGTTTGTGTTTTAGGGTTTAAATGATTCTTTTTTCATTTTTTCGAATTTTTTCAATAGCTTAATATTTTTAGGGTTTACATGAAAAATACTAGTTCATATGTTTTTAGGGTTTGCATGGTTTTTTTTTTGGTTCATTTTTTTTTTCGAAACATGTTTCGTTTTTTTTTTTGTTTTTTTTTTTGTATCATTTTTTTTTCCGAAAAATATATGTTTTTAGGTTTATATGTTATGTTTTTTTTTATCATATGTTTATGTTTTTTAGGGTTTACATGAAATATACTTGTTCATATGTTTTTAGGGTTTACATGTTTTTTTTTTTGGTTCATTTTTTTATTTTCGAAAATTACCTTTTTATTTTTTTATGGTTCGTTTTTTTCAATATTATTTTAGGTTTATATGTTAGGATTTACATGAAATATACTTGTTCATATCTTTTTTTGTTTTTTTTTTGGTTTTTTTTTTTCGAAAAATACATGTTTATTTCGTTTTTTACATGTTTATTTTCGAAATTTTACATGTTTATTTTGTTTTTTAATTTTGTTGGTTCATTTTTTTAAATTTTCTGAGTTTATTTTGATATTATTTTGATATTATTTTCTGTTTAAATAATTTGTTAAATTTAGATGCCTAGAATGCGAAATCATTTAAACCAACGCATAGACCCTCGAACCGGTCAGCCATATGACCCTGATTCGCGACCGGTTCGACAGCTTGCCCGTTCTGACCCGGGCACCCAAGCGGTTCCGCTCTCTGCGAATTTAGAGGAGCATTTTCTCCGGTCAGACTTTAGGAGGGCAGTTGGGTCTGTCGATCCCTCTCCGGTGTCATCACGTGCTTCGCCACGTAACGCACCCACACCGGATAATGACACAGCCCAGGGCCCGCCACGCGAGGACCCTCCACCTCCACCCCTACACCGACCACCTCCACTTCCATGGCTGCCCATCGAGGGCACGTTTGCCAACGTGGATGGCAACCAAGTATCAACGTCCATTCGTAGGACGTTTGAGGCCTACCAAGATCCTGATGGGTATGCTTGGAAGTGCCTATCTAAGCATACGATCGAGTTCTATTGGGATCAGTTTCAAGTAAGTATATTTACTACATTATTTCATTATTTGATTAACTTTTAACTGACTTGTTTGTTGTACTAATACTGATTGTTTTTGTCGTTTCAGAGACAATGGTCTTGGGATCCCTCCATCACCGACACGGTGCGCAAGGAATGGTTGAAGAGAGCCAAGGTCCGGTACAAGGACATGGTTCACTCAATGAGAAAAAGTCTCGAAGCAAATAATGAGTATAAACCTGAATGGGTGTCGGCAGATGCTTGGCGAGAGTGGACACGGGGCGATCCAACGGGTGTCGCAGAAGTCACCCATACCGGCGGCTCCGTGTCGGCCCGCAGGACACGGCGGATATTGGTATATACTTAACTTTTTATTAATTTAAATTTTTAAAAATTTTGTTTTTTTGTTTATTTATACATTATTTTTATTAAACCATTCACTTTGTTTTTACAGGAATAAAAGCAGAAACGCGCGCCCACCTCTTATGAGTTGTTTCTACACACTCATAGGGTGAAAACAAAAGATGGGTTGCAGTGGATCAACGAGAAGTCCAAGGCCGTGAACGTAAGTGCAATTAATGATGTTCTTTTTTTAAGTAATCATGAATCATAGTAGTTAGTTTTTTTATGTCCAAGGCCGAAATTTTTATATAGTTTTATGCTTTGTTCCGGACGAGTATTTACGCCTCCATGCCGAGCTGCCTGTAGATGCTCCTGAGGAGAAGGAAAATGACGCCTACTTTGAGGCCGTCAAATTTGTCGAAGCGCAGGATTCGACAAAGAAGTCCTCCAAGGCTGTGTTTGGTCTTGGTGAAGCCGTAGAGACTTATTACTCTGATAGTGCGGCGTCACAGAGTCAAACTCAGGAAACTCCTCCCCCCCTCCAGCTAGTGAACGAGAGGTTGGATGAGCTACAGCAGTCCTTGAACACTGTAACTCAAAACATGACCTCCAACATTTCGAGGGAGGAGTTTGAGCGTCTAGTGGAGGAGCATAAGCGTTTGAGCGATGAGTTAAATCACTTTCTCGGCTTTATGCGCGGAATATTTATCGAAAGAGGTTTTCCTCCACCTCCACCACCCAACTGATCCTACTTATTTGATGATGATGATGTTGATTAAACATTTTTTTTTGTTTTTTTTTTATGATTAAACATTTATTTTTATGTTTTTTTTATGTTTGTATGATTAAACATTTATTTATTTGAACATTTTCTTTATTAATTTTATTTATGCGTTTTTTATTATATGCGTTTTTTATTATATTCGTTTTTTATTACGTTTTTTATTATATTCGTGCGACAATTTATTTTAGTAATAAAATAATAAAACTGGTCAAATGTGGTTTACAATTGACCACATTTGACCAGTTTTATTATTTTAATATTTTAAATCTAGCGACTAGATTCCGACTACGGCATTAGTAGGAAAACAGTCGGTAAAAAGAACCGCCAAAATTTGGTACGCTTTTCAGTCAACATAAGTTTGACCTTACCGACCACCCTCCTTCCAAATAAGTAGTCTCAGGTTAGTCGGTAAAAATAACCGCCAAATTTTGGTACGCTTTTTCAGTCAACATTAGTTTGACTTTACCGACTATCCTCCTACCAAATAAGTAGTCTCAGGTTAGTCGGTAAAAATATGGTCAACATTTGAAGTTTGACCTTACCGACTAATCCCCTACTAAAACTGAGTCGACAGATAGTCGGTACAATTTTAAAAACATCTTTCAAAAAAAAAATAAAAAAAAAACAAAATCTCTTTTATTTTTACAGCGACTACTTAGCAACTAAAATTTAGTCGGTAGCAGCGACTATGTACCGACACAGTTGCTTAGTCGGCGGTCCGACTAGTCACCTACTAAATGATATTTGGTAGGTACGCCGACTAACTTAACGACTCAATTATTTTACCGACCATTATATACCGACTAATTTGATTTAGTCGGAGGTTAGTCGGTATTTACATATACCGACTAATTTACGACTATATCTCATAGTCGCTAGTTTGCAAATATTTTGTAGTGAAATACGAATTGCAACATTAACAAAATCATTTTCACAAGTCAGAGCAACTATATAATTTAAATCAACATAAAAGACATCAACAAATAAACTAAAAAATGAAAAGAGATCAAAATGAGGAACTTACAGAAAAATAACATTTAATTTCTATTAGAGCAATAAACTCCAAACCATGAACAATGATCTTTATCAGAATTCCAATCATAAGGGCATCAAAAGGATCTTCCTCCACCATTTTTTTAAACTTCAACAAAGCTTATCGCTGTGAAAATTATTCATCCGAATTAATTATGAATTAATATAACAACTTAAGCCATAATTTCCCAGAAAGAATTAAGCTTTAAACACTACTACAAAGCATCACTTGTGCCACAGTAGCAGTCGTGGCACAAGTAAGAATTTCCCATGGCTATGATGTCGCACAAGTGATCGTGACTAGATTGTTGCCACGGGAAAATTATGGTTGTGGCAAAAACTCTTTTTCTTGCCACGGTAGATCCCGTGGCTAATTATATTGTTTTGCCACAAGCATAACCCGTGGCTAATCATATTCTTCGGTCGCTAAAGTGAATCATTGTAAATTATATTCGTCTACTATACGCACCACACGTGGCTACAAATCATTTACAGACTAGACTCGTAAACAAGGAAATTCAACTAGTTTTATGAATTTAATGTTAACCATCAGTAACATTCCTTCCACACAAATGTCTTGGGTAGGATTTGAACACAAGACCTTCAAGTTGGCATACCAACACTCTAACCGCTAGGCCATAAGTTATTTATTGATAACTTAATTTATGTTATTATACTTATAAAATAACACTCCTACCACTTAGTGTATTATTATTGTTATTATTATTATTATTATTATTATTATTATTATTATTATTAATTAGTTGAACAAAATTATTAAAAGTTAAAAAAATTATAATTAATTGAAAAAAATTAGTTGTAAAATTAAAATTCATTTGGTCAAAGAATATTCCTAAATATAACAAAATTAATTGTTTGTTAGAATAATATTACTCGTATACATTTATATTACTTAGATAATATTTATCAGTTATCAATATATTACGATATTATTAGTCGTATATTACTATATTATTAGTTATACATTTTTATTTCAATTCAAAATTCCGACTAAAAATTGATTTAGTAGCAATTTAGTCGGAAATTCTGACTAACGCTTGTCAGTTTGAAAATTAGTTAGAAACTTTCAGTCGGAATTTCCGTGTTTTTGTATAGTAACGGTTAGATATTGAAAAAAACATTTTTCATGTGTTCTTGAATTTAAGAAGATGATAAGATCTGATTTTCACTTATTAAAAAATTGGAAAAGTCTTGGAATAGGTTAGAAACAACCTTTCTCTGTTTTTGTTGAAAATACATTAATCTTACCTAAAATTATTGTTTAAGGTCTAGTATGAGTATTAAATTGAATAATTGTTTATAGAATTTTTTTTCTTATATTAAATTGAAAGACAAGGAAAAATAATGACTTATTTTCAAATAAATATAGAACTAATTAAGTTGAATGAAGATTTTGAAATTTAATAATTGATAAACTTTTTATTTTTTTAATTTTCTCTTAAAATATACTATACATGGCATGATCAAAACATGCGAATAATTCTAATTTATAACACAATCACACAATAGCTATTTAATTGAGGCCTATAAGTCTTTATTTTCGATCATAAGTATTTACCCGAGACATAATTTGTAGCACAATTTTTTTTTCAGATAAATATTTTGTTGTTACATATTTTTGGTGCAACTTTTTGTTTGCCACAAAAATATTAAATTTCCCGTGGCAAGGTTTGTGGCGCAAGTGCTTGTTTGCCACGATATTAATTTACCCGTGGCAAAAGTGTTTGTTTGCCACGGTATATATTTACCCGTGACATAACTTGTGGCACAAGTGAATCTTTGCCACGATTATATTTACCCGTGGCAAAAAACTTGGGTATGGTTGTGATATTGTCTTAAAAACTATTTTTCCCGTGGCAAGATCAAAACTTGCCACGGATTTTGAATTCCCGTGGCATAATTAGTGGCACAAGTGATGATTTGTAGTAGTGAAATAAGCAAATCAATCCATATTACCTTAAGGATTCAGGGAGCAATAAGGAAGAAGTTGTAGATGAAAAAACAGTAACAACAAAATGGCAATTTCATCGTCATTCCATTAAATATTAATAATTTATTACTCATCTTCAATCACTAAAAAAAGCAAAAATTATCCAAATTAACAATTCATAGCAAACCCAAGAAGCTGTAAGTTGTAGATGTTCAAAAATGTATCAAAATTCAGTCTTGAATCAGTAAACAAAGACAGAACAAACTAAATGAGTTAAGGGCATTTTATTAACTTTTGGCTGAGAGCCATTTCTTCTAAGAACTTTGGATGTATTAAGCAAAACTTACATGTAAAAAATACGACCTCTCCTCATGTAAACCCTAGAAAACAAAAACCCTAATTTTCACTTAAGAAAGCAACCACAATGAAAACCTAAAATGACAAAAGAAAAACTAAAAAATCATGAGAAAAAACTAACCTTTGTCTTCGTCTTCATCAGCATCACCAGCATAACTTCTTTCGCCATTAAAAAGTAGAATCACATGAAAGAGGAAGCTTGAACAAGAGTGAGAATGAGGACAAAAGCATGGAGAAAATAGGCTTATGAAACGAAGAATATCGAGACAAATTTGTAACAGTAGATTCACTGTTCATTTTGCCAAAATGAATAGTGATCAATGCCTAGGCATTTTTTATAGTTTAAAGATATGTGTATTTCTTTAAAGTATGACAACTCAAGTGTTTTATACTATGTGAGTGTAATTTGATTTATACAAAGTACATAAATTCCGAAAATCACATTTATATATTTTAAAGTTAAAAGTTTTCAAGTACAAATGGTTTGACACGTTAGAGTAACTATTCACTGAGTTGTGGCTCATATTTTGTGTTTTTGTTGACGTGTTTAATGCTTAAGTGTTACATGTCGTAGATTGTATGCCTTAGTGTATTTTAATAAACTAGAGTTAGAATGGTTATTTTATTAAAAACAATTTAAGTTTTAATGTTGTTTTAATTTTAACGCCTTACACTTTCTAAGTGTGGCCGACACCCCGTATTTATATTTCGCTACAAGGAGATACTATTTAAGTCTTAATGAGTATATTATTTCATATTTGTAAAAAAATTAGGGGTGTTACAATACGGTCCTTGGAACCCCGATGTAGCTTGACTATTTCTTGTACATAAATTTCTGCCAATTGCATTACTGACCATGTCGTTTTGATGGTAATAAATCAGCTCATCTTTGTCAAACGATCAGCAATTACCCAAATTGAGTCATTTCCTCTTCTCGACCTTGGTAAGCCAACCACGAAATCTATTTTATGGAACCCCATTTCCAATCGGGCACCTTTAGGGTTGAGTTAACCTAGCTTCATTTCTTCTTTCAACCTTCACCTTCTAGCACACTAAACACTTTGCCACCAACATAGCTACGTCTTTTTTCAAACCTCACCACCAAAATGATTTTCTAACAAACATAGCTACGTCAGCTTTCTGTAGTATTTCCTTTCTTAACTCTACATCTTTGGAATAAAAAGTCTTTTTCCAAACTTTAACCCTTGATTCTCATCATTTTGAAATTTAGTAGTCGATCCCTCTTTGACTCTTAATATTAACTCTACTATCTAGGAATGGATGTTCTAGTTGTTTCTCTACAATTCTATCAAATAAAGTAGGTCTCATAGATATCGAATTGATTGTTCCCTAAACTTCTTTTGAAGTCATCAATTTAATACCCATCTTCTAAATTTCTAACCATAACTCTCTCGGCAAACTTCTCATGGAATTTATTTCGATATGAGGTCTTCAAGAGGTCTTCAACTTAAGACATCTGCAACTTTATTTGTTTTACCAAGATGATAAAGGATCTCGGTTTTTAAATTATTAATGTGCTTAAGCCACCGTCTCTATCTCATATTCATTTCCTTATGAGAGAATATGTAATTTAAACTCTTATGATTTGTGAAAATATTACTACATCAGTCAACTCTAAATCATAAACTGGGTAGTTCCTCTCATGAATCATCAATTGTCTACTTGCATAAGCTATTACTTTGCTCTTTTGCATTAAAACACACCTAAACCTTCCTTTGAAGAATCTCAGAAAATTTCATACTCACTCAAGCTATTTGGTAGCGCTAACACTAGAGTGCTTGTCAGCTGCTTTTTTAATTCCAAAAATGTTGTCTCACATTCGGAAGTCCACTTGAATTTCTTGTCTTTACACAGTAATTGTGTGATTGATTGATCTATACTGGCGAAGTTTCCAATGAAGTTTCGGTAATAACTTTCTAGACTCATTAAACTGCGAGCTTCATGCACATTTTTAGGTGCAGGCCACTCTGTGATAGCTTTCAACTTTTCTTGATCAACAGAAATCGCTTATTTCGATACTACATGACCCAATAATGAGACTTGATCATGCCAAAACTCACATTTGTTGAACTTCACATACAGTTTCTCTCTTCTGAGCAACTTTAGTATTATCTTTAAGTGCTCTTTATGCTCCGTTTTGCTTCTCGAGTAGATAAGAATGTCGTCATTGAAGATAACAACATACTTATCAAGAAACTCCTTGAAACATCTCTGGGTAAGGTCCATGAACGCTGCAGGTGCATTTGTTAAGCCAAATGCCATATCAATTGACGATACCCTGACCTAAGGTTGATCTTGGAAAAGACCTTTGCACCCTTCAATTGACAAAAAAGATCATAATTTGCGGTAAAGGATATCGGTTTTTCACTGTTACAATTCAATTCCGGTAAATCGATGCACAACCTCATCGAGTCATCTTTCTTCTTGATAAATAGTGTTGTAGCACTCAATGTAGACACCTAGGTCTTATACACCTATGTTTTTCACTGTAAGTTAATGCAACTCCTATAAATCGTTGCACAACCTCATCGAGTCATCTTTCTTCTTGATGAACCATGTCTGAGCACTCAATGGAGACACTTAGGTCTTATGTACCATTTCTCTAAAAACTCATCTAATTGTTCTTTAGCTTGGCCATTTCCACAGGAGACATGCGGTATGGTATCTTAGAAATATATGTGACCTCTGGCATCATATCAATGTGAAAGTCAACCACTCTCTTAGGATGCGAACAAAGTAAATCTTTCGGTTATACATCAATGTACTCAAAAATAGCAAGAATAATACCCTTCAAGTCTTGCTTTTCTCCCTTCCTCTCTCCCAAAACATAACATATATACCCAAGTGCCTCTGAATAACCCTATTTTCAACTCTTACTAAGTGAGAACAACCTCTGACTTCGTTTAAGCTCTTTAACTTTGAAAATTACACAACTTTTATCCACAAACTTAAAACTTATTGTCCTTCATCGACAATCAGCCTTAGCACTATAGGCTTTAAACCAATACCCAGGATGACATCATATTCACCCTACTCAAACTCTACAACATCCGCAATTTAAAATTGTGGAGAAAACTCAGTAGGGCAATTTTTTAAGAGTTTATTATAAGAAAATTCGGAACCATCTGGGATCCTAATTTTTAAATTTATGCTTACAAAACGAAGGGGAAATTTAAGGTTTTGATGAAATTTATGTCAAATAAAAGAACAATCGGCCGCTTATCGAATAAAACATAAGCAAATTGATTGCAAACTTTAAGGACACTAGAAATGACATTACCTTGAGGTTCACGTTCATGAGGAAAACTAGATTCACCTCCCATAGCGTACATTCGACCTACCACCCTCTGATTGTTATCAAATGTTTCTCGTTTATTCCCAAGTGGCATTTTGTTTGGATTACCTCCCTTAGAACAATCTCTAATGATATAACCTGGTTGACGACAAGTAAAACACAGCCTCTAACCCTGACAATCCTCCCCATAACGTTTTCGACTACACTTGGGACACACCCAAATTTTTCTCTTTTGTTGTCTAGTGAAGTCTCTACTCCAAGTTTGCTTACCACTGGGTTTTTGGTATTGAAATTTAGGGCTCTTGGTTTTTGATTTCTTAGATGGGTACACTACTTGTTAATTGTTTTCCCCTCTCTCTGTTAAACCTATCTTTCTTTTCATGGACTCTCTCTCTTGTTCTGCAAATTCGGATTTAGCCCTTCAAAGAACCTCGAAGCTTTCATTCGATCATTTTCAATGAAAACGAGCGCAAACCTAGATTATTCCATGAATTTGACCGAGTATTCTAAAAATTCACCCTCCTTTCTCCTTTGAAGGGAGATAGGATAAAATCTAGTCCTCAGTCTCACTACAACGCTTCCCAGGTCATCCCAATGTTGTCTACCTCGAACAATTAATAACCTCTAGAACCTTCTTAATCTAATCAATCAAGTTTTCAACCTTGATCGGGTCAGATTCCCTATTGTAAAATGGCGGTGTATACCTTCCTAGTCTTCTGAACAGTTCACTTTCTTGATCAAGTTAACCCCTACGATTCTAATCCTCAAGAATTTTAAGTAACCTTTCATTTGTTGCTTCCAACCATCTATATTGAGAATCTATTCTATAATCTTCAACCTCAGTAGTTAATTATCGTCCATGACCTCTATGCGTAGCTTTTATCTCTCACAAAAGGATAAGATATAAATCAATTATGAACTCTACTCATAACAAATAAAGTTTGCACTTTATTAACAATGGTTTTGTGTTTTGGGTCAAACTTATTTATACACATTGTTCACTCTCAGATTTTCATCAATTTTCATCAATGTTCCATATACATAAATATGTATAACCACATGACATTAAATTTCTAACACTTAATCTTAGTTATAATATAACTAGATTGACTTGGGTAATGACATAACTAATTTGATATGTCAAAATAAATCATTACCCCTTTTTTATGTATAAAACTTGGATAAATAAAGATATATGTCAATTTATTTCTTGTCTCATCATATGAGATACTTAACATAAGTCAATTAAAACATCAATTACTTATATGTACTTATAACAAAGTAACAAACATAACCAACCAAAATATGGTTACATCAATAAAATTGATACAATATCAAAAATCATACCGTACATTACACAACGATTGTAGGGTTCTAGTACTGTTAACTTTTAACATGCGGAAAAACTAAAACCATCCCAAGACCCAATTATTGACAAGAGATGAAACAGATAAATATCGGGATGAGAAAATATACCTTTGTAGCGTGAATCCACTAGCAAAATATAACCACGAGACAAGAACCGCAAATGAAGTTCCTCTAGTGTAGTCCACCCACAACGTCTTGTGAGACCTCGTATACTAGTACGATGTTTAAGAACAATTCTTAAACTAATTTTGTGTGTATACAACTCTTGTATTATTACTCACAATTGCTCTCAATTTTCTAAGAAAATAATAATACCGACGGCTCTCAATATTTTTGATGAAGACAATACCCACGGTACACAATTTTTGCTAAGAAAATTAACACCACACCCACACTCAATACATAAAGCTAGGAGCTATTTATAGAAGATAAATACTCAATGAAGACTTTGCAAATTCCATAACATAGGTTACAACACCTAATAATGCTAATTACTCATTTACATAAATGGGTGGAGTTACTAACTTAATATATGTACTTAATATAACTTATTATATTAAATAGTGAGATTATGACTAATATCTAGTCTTACTTAATTAATCACATGAACCTAGACTAATATAGGTCCAAACACACAAAATGGTCTCACACATTGATACAGTGTGACCCAATAGGTTTAGCGACATTAAGTTCGTTCCATTATCAAATAACGGTTCTGTGACGTTTATTGGTCTCTAGTAACACATAAACGTTACTCAATGTCCACTAAATTAACGTCTCGTTATATTCTAACTTAATTACGTTAAACGACATATAAAATATTCACTTGATTATTGAACATTTCTTACAATCTCCCACTTGTTCAAGAAACAAGTTTACTAGAGTTATAGGACTCCTCCCACTAACTCCCACTTGCTTCAACAAGTTGTGAATCTCAAATCCTTTGTCAACTTAAGTCTTAATCAAACATAAGGTAAGAACAACTGTCATCCTTATTTGGTCTGATCATGTTCCTCGGACTCATGAGATGAACTGAAAAACAAATGATTATCTCCATAATCTATTTGAGCATGGCCATGCATTTTACAATTCTAACTCTCCGAGTGGCCTGAGACTAATAACCCCAAAAGGGTATGACAATCCCATCTTATCCCTCCTCTATTCGCTATGTGATTCATAAAATTCCTGAGTACAACCCTTATAGCCCCCTTTTACGGCATGACGTTAGATTGCATCAAAGAACAATAATTCTCACATACGAAGTCAGTGAGAAACTCAGGTCTAAGGATTCTATTTATAAGTTGATAACGGGTTTCTAACGCGTCGTTTAACGCTAAGAACCTTGGTTAATCAAACACATTTATAAGCACCCTAAATACAACTATAGCGAGTATAGAGGTAAGTTGGGGATCGAACCACAAGGACAAGGGATGCTAGACTAAAGGTTTGGTGTGGGAAAGGTTGGATGGTGGTAGGTAAGAGGATGGGTGAACTAAACTAATGATGAAAACAAACAATGAAAGAAAGCGGGCTTAGGCTAGGTCCATCCTAGGTAGGTCCATTGGACATATAGATAGGCTAGGTCGAAGGAGATTGAACGAAGGTCAATCGAGACACTCTAGATGGCATGGGGAAGTTGATGACCTATAGTCAATACGAACGACCCATAATCGCCCTATGTCTCGCAAGGGAGTGGCAGGACAAGATATGCATCGAATATCAATCAATCAAGCCAACATCATCCTCAATCATCTTCCTAAACATTAAACACAAGACCAAAACCCTAGGATTTCTCTAACCCAAAACCCTAAAATCTACTCTAGCATATTAAAAGCAAAGACAAGAAGAGAGCAAGACATTAAAACTATACTAGAAAGCATTTAAGAAACAAAAGACATGAAAACATTAAAGAGAAAGCATAAATGAATGAGAAGACATGAAAGCATTAAACTCTACACTAGAAAAGCAATAAATGAAAGCATAAATGAAAGCATTAAAGATAGAAAGCATTAAATGAAGAGAACTTACATAAATGAAAGTGTGGAAATGAAGAACAAAACATAAAGAAAAGCAATAAACTAATCTAGGGCGAAAATAGAGAAGGAAAGCAATAAATGTTGATGAACAAGAGTGGGAGGGTTTCTCCCTCTCAAGTCATAGGGTTTATGACCCTAAGAGTGCCTTTATATAGGCTACAAAAGTTGGGGTTAAAAGCCCTAAAAGGTCCCATGGAAATAAGCTACGAAGAAAATGTTATGCGCTGAACTGGGCGAGATTCGACCGAATGGAGCAGCGGATTCGACCGAATCCGTACCATTCGACTGGATGTGTCGAATTCGCCATTTCCAGTATGTATTGAGAATTTGACTTTGGCAGCACAATGATAGATTCGACCGAATCTGAGGGGTGCTTCGCCCGAATCTACTTGCTTCGCCCGAATGGAGAGGAATTCGGGTAAAACAGTGACTTGAATGCAAGACTTGGGCTGCTGCTTCGAGTTTCGACCGAATGGGCCTTAACTTCGGTCGAATGTGGGTCAGTAGGTCACATTGAAGCTTCAAACTTCCTCCAAACGAGTTCCGAACTTTGCGATACTTTCGGGGATGACCCGAAACACTTGTGGGAGCCTCGAAACGCGTGCCACTTCCTCGGTCTTGACGTCTAAGCCTCAAACTAACCCGAATCACCTCGAAACAAGCTCCGATCATCGTGATATCTTCGGGGATGACCCGGAAAGCTCGGGAATGCCTCGGAACGCGTGTCTTATCTTCGATTCAAGTGTCGAAATCTCGTACGCAACGAAAACACCTCAAAATCTCCCGAAAACACCTAAAAACACTTAAAAGCACATGGAGACAAGATCGAAGTGAAATCATGCGTAAGATGTGTAAAAACCAATATAAAACGCGAGATATCGACACATAAATGGGGAGATAAATGTGCTCTAAATCGAGCACATCATAAGTCAATTTGAGATATTCTTATGACACAACGTTCTTAAAGAATCCTCAAAAGCGGGTCATGTCCAAATAGAGATACTCAATCTCTATCAATGCGATTGACTAGACATCCAATGTCTCTATGATCTATGAACACGATCATCAATCAACAACATTTTAACCATTTCTGGTAATTGACGTCCAACTCAACTACCTGGCTAGGGACTTAAAATAATCTAAGTTCTCTAGTTCACATTATATGGTTCATTTGTCAGATCACATCCAACAACCCATATAGACTTTATAGATTATAATTTGGACTTCATTTAATTCTAAACCATCATTAAATGAATAAGTACAATACTTTAAAAAGGATAATCATGAATATATGCATCTCATGCACAAAACTGACATCTAAACTCTTGATGTCTATCCCAACTAAATGCATCTCATGATTTTATTGAGACAATGGTTTAGTTAAAAGGTATAGTTACCTAACAAAATTTACGCTTCTACAGTTTACTTAACATCATTTGTAGAATTTTCTGTAGTTCAGTTGAAACTCTTCCAACTAACATCGCTTTCGTTCAAATTAAAGAAGTAACTAGATTACAATCAGAAACAACCTTATCTGTTAGAAAGTTAGCATCCGTGTAACCCTTTACACATAATTTAGATACACCTCCGAAACCCAAGAACGTATCCTTAATCCTGTTAAGGTACTTTAAGATTCTTGATCGTCGTCCTATGGTCATTACCAGGACACGATTGGTATCTGCTCGTCATGCTCAAAGCACACGAAACATCTGGTCGGGTACATATCATAGCATACATGATAGATCTAATAGATGAAGCGTATGGAATCTTACTCATCTTCTCCAGCTCATTAGGTGTCATTGGACACTGCTTCTTATTAAGAGACATGCCAGGAGACATGGGAAGAAAACCCTTCTTAGAGTTTGTCATATTGAACCTATCAAGGACCTTATCAATATAAGTCCTTTGACTAAGCCCAATCATCCGTCTTGATCTATCTCTATAGATTCGGATGCCCAAAATGTACTGAGCCTCTCCAAGGTCTTTCATAGAGAAACAACTACTTAGCCAAGCCTTAATAGACTTAAGCATTTGTACACTGTTCCCAACAATCAGTATGTCATCCACATACAAAACTAAGAAAACAACAAAAAATACTCCCACTGAATTTCTTGTATACACAAGACTTTTGCCATCCATGTCAGTCTTTATCTTATAAATTCACTTGCACTCGATCAGCCTAGCATCTTCAGGCAAGTCAACCAAGTTCCAAACTTGATTGTCATACATGGACTCCTTTTAGATTACATGGTTCCAAGCCATAGTTCAGAGTCAGAACTCTCAATTACTGTCTCATTGGTAGTAGGTTCTTCCTTATCTATAAGGACTTCATGACTTTCATGAATGATATAACCCTCCATAGGATCTCTTCTTGGAGGTTTACTCTACCCACTAGTTCTACAATCTAGGACATCCACCACCTCAGTAGGTATAGGTACCAAAACTGGGGCTCCCATTGGAGAAACAATCTCACCCACTAGAGGAGTAATTTGTGGCTGATCATCTTGAACTTCTTCAAGAGGAAATATTTCTCCCACTTGGCTTTTGAGAAAGACATTCTCTTTCTAAAAAGACACCTTCGCGAGCCACAAACACTTTATGCTCACTAGGATTGTAGAAGTAATATCCCTTGGTTTCTTTGGGGTAACCCACAAAGAAGACCTTATCAGATCTAGGTTCAAGTTTATTTGGTTGTAAACGTTTTACATATGCTTGACAACCCCAAATCCTTAAGAAAGACAACTTAGGAACTTTTCTTGTCCATAACTCATACGACGTCTTATCGACAGCTTTGGAGGGAGCATGATTTAAAACATGAACTTTTGTTAGGAGTGCATAACCCCAAAATGAAATAGAAAGATCGACTAAACTCATCATTGAACGAACCATATCGCTTAGACACACCATTTAATTGTGGGGTTCCGGGCGGGGTTCGTTGTGAAACTTTTCCACAATTTTCAGATGATCAATAAAGTCCTGACTCAAATATTCACCACCTCGATCATATCTAAGTGCTTTAATCGTCTTGCCAAGTTTATTCTGTACTTCATTCTGAAATTCTTTGAACTTTTCAAAAGATTCAGATTTATGTTTCATTAAGTAGACATATCCATATCTACTTAAATCATCAGTAAAAGTAATGAAGTATTCATACCCTCCCCTAGCTGATATACTCATGGGACCACATACATCTGAATGTATTATCCTCAATAAGTCTCTAGCTCTTTCACCATGTCAGTAAATGGTGATTTAGTCATTTTTCCAAGCAAACAAGACTCGCATACTTCATATGATTCAAAATCAAATGAGTCCAATAGTCCATCTTTATGGAGTTTTTGAATGCGTTTCTCATTTACATGTCCTAAACGACAGTGCCAAAGATAGATATGATTAGAATCCTTTGATTTTAGTCTTTTAGAATTGTCCACGTGATAGTTTTGTTTATCATGATCTAGTATTTAAAGGCCATTTATACAACGCCCTATACCATAACATATTTCATCTTTGTAAATTGAAAAAGAACCATTCTTTATTACAAATGTAAAACCTTTTAGAATCCAACATCGAAATCGAAATCAAATTTCTATTCCTAGATGGAACATAATAACAATTTATTAAGATTTAACAAAATCATAAAGGTAAAGATAAACAATAAGATCCTACGGCTAATGTAGCTACTTTAGCTCCATTCCAACGCGTAGTACAACTTCAACTCAGCAAGATCTCTATTTTTCTGCAATCCCTGCACATTTCCACAAATGTGAGAATCGCAATTGGTATCCAATACCCAAGAACAAGAGAAAGTAAGGTTGATCTCTATCACATAGATACCTGAAGTAGAGGCGGCGTTTCCATCCTTCTTGTCTTTGAGGTATTTTGGACAATTCCGCTTCCAATGACCCTTTTTATTGCAATAGAAACAAGTTAGTTCTGAAGTAGCTCCAGACTTCACCTTGGTTTTGACAACTTCTTTGCCTTTGCCTTGGTTAACTTGCTTCTGTGGCTTTCCCCTTTTCTTGAAGACATTCTTCTTTTTCTGAACCATAAGAACCTCTTTCTTTGGTTCAGTGGGAATAGTCTGCTCAGCAGTTTTGAGCATACCAAGCAACTCATTGATGTTTTTTTCAAGTGAATTCATATTGAAATTTTGAATAAAATTGTTAAAACCATCATGTAAGGAGTGCAATATTATGTCAATGGCGAGTTCTTCACCAAACTCAACACCAAGGCGTTCCAAATTTTCAAAATGACTCTTCATTTTGAGAACATGGGGACCAACAGGATCGCCCTTTTTGAGTGGGCTATCTAGTATAGCCTTGACAGTCTCAAAACGTTCAGTTCTAGCGTGTTTCCCAAACATAGCTTGAAGCTGATCAAGGATGTCATAGGCTTCCATTTCCTCGAATTGTTTTTGTAATTCAGGAACCATGGATGCCAACATCAAGCATGTGACATCTAAAGACCTTTCAAGGGCAGCTTCATAAGCCTCCCGGTCCTCAGCAGATGCATTAAGTGCAGGTTCATCAGGAATCGGAGTTTCAAGAACGTCCAGTTTTCGCTCATGTTTGAGAACAATTCTCAAATTCCTTGACCAATCAAGAAAGTTGTTTCCATTAAGTTTTTCCTTTTCGAGTATTGACCGTAAACCAAAATTAGAGAATGCGTTATTGTTCAAATTATTAGCCATCTACAAATGAAATAATTCAAATTGTAAGAATTCTATGATTATCATGAATGAATAATTTTTAAACAAATTTAAAAGAAATTCATTCCACCAAATTAAATTACATTAAATGTCCCTTTTAGTTTAGTGATTCCAAGACCCCACTTCCATCAACCCTATGCAAGCTTTAGCTTGTCACCCAAAGTTAATGGTTATAGGTAAAGAAACTATTTCTTAATTATTCATAATAATTCTTGGTTGGTAATAAGATAACTCTTTATCTACTATTACCCCATGCCTCTAAGTGTCAACTTTTCTTGACCTACTTAGTTGAGTTAAACCACTTTTCACCAACTACTTATCTTAGGATAATTAATAGGCACCTCGCTTTGGCGAAACCTACCTAATTAACGATCTAAAGCTTCATAGTGTTACTAAATGGATATACTACAAGAAAAGTGATATTGGGCTACAAAAATTTTAATTTATGGGCTATAAAAACAAATTTGTGGCACATAGCTAATATTATGCAACAAATAGATAGGTTGTGGCACAATTTAAACTATTGGGCGTCAAAATAAATACTTATGGTCTTATAAGTGTATCCATGTGCTACAATATCATTCTTTTGTAGCCCAAATTATTATTATTCTGCACAATCAAATTAGAATTTGTAGCCCAACAAATTATAAAATCCCGCAAAAAAATTTCAGTTCCCTCCATAAACCAAAATTGTGATAGTATAAAACCTAAAAATAAACCAACCCTCTGAAATTTTTTGCACTTTCCCTTCTCCTTCCCGCAAATGGTCAGATAACCAACTCAGTTCGGTTCGCCATTTTTGCCATTGTTGCCGTATTGTCTCCACCAACAATTGATTTTGCCATTGCTGAACAGTTTCTCCTTGGGTCTTGGGTCCTATACGCTCGGTTCTGTGCCGTTGTCTGTCTTTTCTCCGCCAACTTCCCCTTCTCCTGATCCAGTGAGTTCGGTTACTGTGCACCCTCTTGGGTCTTGGCTTCATCTACACACTAATCCTCTAATAATTAGGTAAAACTCTTGAAATTGAATTAGAATTTAGAATTTAGATACATTTGAGTATAATTTGATTTGGGTATAATCTTAGTTTTCTTTAAATTATGATAATTTCATTTAATGTTAATTTAGTTTTGAATTTCTTTGTTTAATAAAATTTGTTAATTTAGATACCTTGTTGATTTTGCCATTGCCGTGTTGTATGATTTATTGGTGTTAATTTAGTTGAATTTATTATAATCTTCAAGATTTGTATTTAACGTCCTTTTCTTTTTTCCATTTTGCATATGTTTTGGGTATGATCTTAGTTGAATATTATCATCCTTTTCCCATTGATTTCAAGATGGGTTTTCTTGTGGAAAATTTGGTACAGTGGCAATATTAACATCCTTTTCTTTTTTTTTTTTTTTCATTTTGCATATTTTTTGGGTAGTGTAAATGACTTCACCTTGATTATGACTTTTTCAATTTGGTTGAAAACTTCTTCTTTGATTATGAGTTTTTTGTATAAATTTATTCTTCTTTGGTAGTGCAAATGAAAGCATAAAATGACTTCACCTTGACTGCCAGTATTTGGCTCTAACCCGACGAAAGAATGCCATGGCCCTGAGCGAATGCGAGCTTTGTTAGAGTAGTAAAGCAAAGTTCCGTTAAGCTGTGCAAAGATTTTAGAGTGCATCAAAATCAAAATTTTGTTTACCTCAGAAAATATTCTAAAATCACATTCATGTTTAGTAGACCCTTTGATCCGGATTGTGTGTAGTGTCTGGTGGTAATGCAGACTGTAGCAAAACTAAACTCTGCAGAGAGTTTAATTTTTAATGATGATTGTCTCCCTTCCGTTAAGCAGGCCAAGTTTTCATTATTCAACATTTTCTTCACAGACTTTTATTTAGAGATGTTACTACTCCCTTCCTTATAGTCAAGTATTCTTTTCTAATTATTATTTTTTTCCTAATTACTATTTTTTATCTCATTATAGTCAAGTACTCAACTTCTTAGTCTCTATATAGAGATGTTACTACTCCCTTCCTTAAATATTCTTTCCTAATTACTATTTTTTATCAAACCAAAAAACATAATCCTATGTGTTATTCAATTTTCATAATTTTCCATTTTACTCTCTATATTCTCTCTTTTATTTTAAAATACTCTATTATTTTATCTCATTATAGTCACGTACTAAACTTCTTAGTCTCGGTGTCAAAATCAAAAAAGGCAAAATGATAGGAGGGAGGAGTATTAATATGGCTATCTAGATAACCACTTATTCCGCCAAAAGAGTAATACTCCTTCCATTTGATTATCAATTTCTGTTAATTTATATTCGGATTCGATTTGTCTCATTTCAGCATCTTTCGTATCCAGTTATGGAAACAAGAACTCAAAACTTTCTTCAATGGATAATATTTGGTGAAGATTGTTGGTCATAAGTTAAGGGTGTGTTTGATTTTGCAATCTTTGGATGAAATTATTTTTCTATTGTTTGGTTTTATGCAAATTGATCATGCTAAAATGAGAGAAATGGAAATGTTGGTAAATATATAATGGAGGTAAATGTCTACAATTGAATGGAAAACTATTTTCAACCATAATTTTCCATTGTAAATACAAACTTGTGTAAACCAAAAAGGTTATCTAAAACTTTATCTCTTCACTTATTCACTCATTATTATTTTATGCTAATGAACTATGTAGAGTGAAGGCTATACACTCGAGAAAGACAAGTTGGAAAAAATGACTTCACCTTCAACAAACAATGCAAGGTATCTATCCATTTACATCAGTGCATTTTATTTAATAGAAGAAAAGTTTATGTGAGTATTTTAACATCTTTCACTTGTTAGATAGACAATTTATTTGGCTAGTATTCATTTTTTTTTCATTGTTTTGAAGCGTGAATATGGATCGGAGTTGGATGAATCATAGGGGAATTAATGATAGAAGAAATGTGTCATACGTTCACGGAATTAATTGTTTTTTAGAGTTTGCTTTTAAAGATAAGGAAGTCGGTACCAAATTAAGATGTCCTTGTTTAAAATGCAACTTTCAGCTATTTCATGATAGACGTACAATGAAAAATCATTTGATAGGTTGGGGCATTGTTAGGGATTATAATCCTTGGGTTCATCATGGAGAGAGTGTACCTAATAATGGTATTAATGATGAAGGAATTGAGTCAGAGTCATACACTAGTGAGGATGATTTGAATGCGGATAATTTTGTGATGGGCGATGATCTTGTTGATTTATTATTTGATGCAACAACATCGCATGATGATTCAAGGTTCCATTCTAATGTAGAGTCGTTTGGAGAATTTGAAGATAGGGATAATGAAATGCCTAAGGAATTTGAACATTTGATGCAAGATTTAGAAGAAGATTTATACCCAGGGTGTAAAACATATAAGAGACTTGAGTTTATTGTAACCTTGCTCAATAATAAAGTAAGCGGGAATTGGACTGACCATTCATTTTCAATGTTACTTGAATCTTTGCATAGGGCTTTTAATTTTGATCAATCCTTTCCAAAAAACTTTTATGAAATAAAAAAGTATACCAAAATGCTAGGGCTGGAATATGTTAAGATTGATGCGTGTGTTAATCATTGTGCTTTGTTTTGGAAAGAAAATGAGGGGAAAGATAAATGCCCAATATGCGGTGCTTCGAGGTGGAAAGAAAGATCTAATGTTCAAGGTGGTGATTCCGATAATGATAGTGAGACAGAAAATGTGGTGGCAAGAGAACCCCACTTAGTTTTACGTCATTTCCCGCTTATCCCAAGGTTACAAAGGATGTTTGCTTGTTCTGAGTTAGCTCGTCATTTACGTTGGCATAAGGAAAGACATGTCGAAGATGATGGGATTTTAAGGCATCCATCTGATGCAAAGGCATGGAAATCTTTTAGTGAATTATATCCAGAGTTTGATGTAGATGCACGTAGTTTAAGGCTAGGTTTGGCCACTGATGGGTTCAATCCTGGAGGTCATATGAGCACGAGATATAGCATTTGGCCAGTTTTTATTGTTGTATATAATTTGCCTCCATGGATGTGCATGAAGAGCTATAATATTATTATGCCTTTATTAATTCCCGGTCCCAAATCTCCCGGAAACGACATTGATGTTTTTCTACAACCATTACTAGATGAGCTTAAACAATTGTGGGGAGCAGGCATAAAAACATTTGATGCATATAGCACTACTACAAACCATCACTTGTGCCACTAATTATGCCACGGGAATTCAAAATTCGTGGCAAGTTTTGATCTTGCCACGGGAAAAATAGGTTTCAAGACAATATCACAACCATACCCAAGTTTTTTGCCACGGGTAAATATAATCGTGGCAAAGATGCACTTGTGCGACAAGTTATGCCACGGGTAAATATATACCGTGGCAAACAAACACTTTTGCCACGGGTAAACTAATATCGTGGCAAACAAACACTTGTGCCACAAATCTTGCCACGGGAAATTTAATTTTTTGTGGCAAACAAAAAGTTGCACCAAAAATTATTTCACAACAAAATATTTATCTGACAAAAAATTTGTGCCACAAATTATGTCTCGGGTAAATACTTATGTTGGAAAATAAAGACTTATAGGCCACGATTAAATAGTTATTGTGTGATTGTGTTATAAATTAGACACTTGAATTTGATTTATTCGCAAGTTTTGATCTTGCCATGGATAGAATATTTTAAGAGAAAATTAAAAAAAATAAAAAGTTTATCAATTATTTAAATTTCAAAATCTTCATTCAACTTTATTAGTTCTATAATTATTAGAAAATAAGTCATTATTTTTCCATGTCTTTTAATTTAATATAAGAAAAACAATTCTATAAACAATTATTCAATTTAATACTCATATTAGACCTTAAACAATAATTTTAGGTAAGATTAATGTATTTTCAACAAAAACAGAGAAAAGTTATTTCTAACCTATTCCAAGACTATTCCAATTTTTTAATAAGTGAAAATCAGATCTTATCATTTTCTTAAATTCAAGAACACATGAAAAATGTTTTTTTAATCTCTAATCGTTACTATACAAAAACACGAAATTCCGACTGAAAGTTTCTAACTAATTTTCTAACTGACAAGCGTTAGTCGGAATTTCCGACTAAATTGCTACTAAATCAATTTTAAGTCGGAATTTTAAATTGAAAAAAATGTATAACTAATAATATAGTAATATACGACTAATAATATCGTAATATATTAATAACTAATAAATATTATCTAAGTAATATATATTAATACGAGTAATATATTTCTAAAATACAACTAATTTTGTTATATTTAGGAATTTAGTTGACCAAATGAATTTCAATTTTGCAACTAATTTTTTTCAATTAATTATAATTTTTTTAAATTAATTTTAATAATTTTGTTCAACTAGTTAATAATAATAATAATAATAATAATAATAATAATAATAATAATAATAATAATAATAATAATAATAATAATAATAATAATAATAATAATAATAATAATAATAATAATAATAATAATAATAATAATATAATAATAATAATAATAATAATAATAATAATAATAATAATAATAATAATAATAATAATAATAATAATAATAATAATAATAATAATAATAATAATAATAATAATATAATAATAATAATAATAATAATAATAATAATAATAATAATAATAATAATAATAATAATAATAATAATAATAATAATAATAATAATAATAATAATAATAATAATAATAATAATAATAATAATAATAATAATAATAATAATAATAATAATAATAATAATAATAATAATAATAATAATAATAATAATATAATAATAATAATAATAATAATAATAATAATAATAATAATAATAATAATACACTAAGTGGTAGGAGTGTTATTTTATAAGTATAATAACATAATTTAAGTTATCACTAAATAACTTATGGCCTAGTGGTTGGAGTGTTGGTATGCCAATTTGAAGGTCTTGTGTTCAAATCCTACCCAAGGCATTTGTGTGGAAGGAAAGTTACTAATTGTTAACATTAAATTCATACTACTAGTTGAATTTCCTTGTTTACGAGTCTAGTGTATAAATGATTTGTAGCCACGTGTGGTGCGCTTGGTAGATGAATATAATTTACAATGATTCACTTTATGTGACTGAAAAATATGATTAGCCACGGGTTATGCTTGTGGCAAAACAATATAATTAGCCACGGGATCTACCGTGGCAAGCAAAAGAGTTTTTGCCACAACCATAATTTTCCCGTGGCAACAATCTAGCCACGATCACTTGTGCCACGCTAGTCTCAAACTAAAATTCCCGTGGCTAGACATCATAGCCATGGGAAATTCTTACTTGTACCACGACTGCTACTGTGGCACAAGTGATGATTTGTAGTAGTGTAGTAAGGAAACATTTGTTATGCGTGCTGCTTTGATTTGGACCATTAATGACTTTCCTGCATATGCTAACTTGTCTGGTTGGAGCACTAAAGGGAATCTGGCATGCCCTAATTGTCATAAAGATACATGTTGTATTAAGTTGCGGCATGGCCGCAAATGGTGCTATATGGGACATCGTAGATTTTTAGATATTGACGATAAGTGGAGACTTAATCGAAACTCTTTTAATGGGAAAACAGAAAGAGGCCCTCCACCTGAATCTCTTAGTGGTTCTGATGTTTTAGAGCAATTAAGAGGAATAAACAATGTCATATTTGGAAAAAGTGACATTCTTAAGCGCAAGAGAGAACCACGTTATTTGGTGCATCAATGGAAGAAAATAAGTTGTTTTTTTGAGCTACCATATTGGAAAAATCTTTTTGTAACACCCCGGCCCAACGAACCACCGATGACTACTCATGGAGACTGTAGACTGACCCCACAGACCAACACAAGTCTTTCGAGCGCACTTTGACCTCACTCGTGCGCACCTGGAAAACTTCCCAGGAGGTCACCCATCCTAAGATTGCTCTCCACCAAGCACGCTTAACTGTGGAGTTCTTAGCAAATGGGCTCCCTAGAAAAGAAGATACACCTTGTTGATATGAGTAGTCTATCAATCTCTTTTTCAAGCTAAATCTGGGGTATCACACTCACCCCCACTTAGGAATACAACGTCCTCGTTGGACCGTCATTTCAGGATCTTTTCCCCCGCTAGGTGCGCTGAACACACAATCAGCCACGGTCGCAGGGTTGCTCTGATACCATTTGTAACACCCCGGCCCAACGGACCACCGGTGACTACTCATGGAGACTGTAGACTGACCCCACAGACCAACACAAGTCTTTCCAGCGCACTTTGACCTCACTCGTGCGCACCCGGAAAACTTCCCAGGAGGTCACCCATCCTAAGATTGCTCCACACCAAGCACGCTTAACTGTGGAGTTCTTAGAAAATGGGCTCCCTAGAAAAGAAGATGCACCTTGTTGATATGAATAGTCTATCAATCTCTTTTTCAAGCTAAATCTGGGGTATCACACTTTTGCTTAGACATAATTTGGATGTTATGCATATAGAGAAGAATGTTTGTGATAATATCATCGGGACTTTGCTTGAAGTAACCGGAAAAAATAAGGATTCATTGAATGCTCGTTTAGATCTCATAGAATTGAAAATGCACTCAAAATTACAAGCGAAATTGGTAGAACATACATATGAAATTCCTCGAGCACCGTTTAACTTAACATTAGCCGAAAGGAGGAAAATTGTTACTTTATTGTCAAAGATAGCTGTTCTTGATGGATACTCATCGAACATTGCAAGGTGTGCCACTGTAGAGGATGGTAAAATTATTGGCATGAAAAGTCACGATTGTCATGTTTTAATGCAAGATTTGCTTGTTCCTATATTTCGTGGTGTCTTGGATGAGAAGGTCTTAGAGCCTTTTAGTGAATTAAGCGCATTCTTCAAGTACTTGTGTTCTAAAACCTTAAAAGTTGATATTCTAGAGCAAATGGAAAAAAACATAGCAGTGACACTTTGCAAACTTGAACGAATATTTGTTTCGGCTTTCTTTGATGTTATGGTACACCTTTGTGTACATTTAGCTACTGAGGCAAAGTTGGGAGGACCTGTACATTATCGTTGGATGTATGCGTTTGAAAGGTGATGAACAATCTTCGACTTGTTATTCCTATATTGTATTATAGAATATGTTTAGTATATTGACTTAATGTGTGATAGGTGGATGCGTATATCTAAATCTTATGTTCGTAATAAATATCGCCCCGAGGGATCAATTGCGAATTCGATTATTGCGAGAGATTGTCTTACATTTTGTTCAAGATACATGAACACGATTGAGACTGATTTTAATCGTGCATTGAGGAATGATGGTGATGGTCAGAAACAAACCCATTCCTTGTCCGTGTTTAATAATAAAGGGAAGCCATTAGGAAAGGTGAATGTAGAATATTTAACCTTTGATGAATGGAAATTGGCGCAAGTTTATATTTTGAAAAATTGTGATGAGGCAAGATTTTTTATAGAGTAAGTATTTGGCTCTTAATTTGTCTTCGTGCATTTATTTTGAATGAAAAATGATTCTAAACTACACTTAAACTTTATGGTGAATATGAGAATGAAAATGGTGATTCAAGGATCGACTTGTGCGATTGGTTCAAAAATAAAGTAAGCACAATTAGTACATTTACACTTTTGTCTTAAAACTAATTTTAAATTAAAATTTTCTTATTTTTTTTATTCTCGATTCATTTTTAGATAACCAAACTTTGGAACGAAGGAGACAAAATGGTAAATAAGGAGTTGTTGTGCTTGGCCAGAGGGCCATTGAAGTGTGTAATGACTTATGAAGGATATGTTGCTAATGGATTTAGGTTTCATACTAAAAAGCGACAAAGAAAGAGGAAAACGCAAAATAGTGGTGTCATGGTCAAAGGAGATGCAGAGAGTGGCCAAAGAGATTTTTATGGCTTATTAGAGAAGGTGATTGTGTTGGAATATGATTCCTTAAAAGATAGAACAAGTCCTAGAGTTGTTATGTTTAAGTGCAAGTGGTTTGATGTCTATGATGATCGAAGAGGAATTCAAAAGGATAAGTTTGGAGCTACTCTTGTTAATATTAGTCGTAAATTAAAAACAAATGAACCGTTTGCATTACCTTCTCAAATTGAACAAGTCTTTTATGTCCCTACTCATAATGAACCCCAATGGAGGATTGTAATTAAAACTAAACCTCGAAACTATTTTGATTTCCCCAATGATGAAGATGATAATGATGATGAGTCATTATGGGATCAAGTAGAAATTGAGGAAGTCAATGCAGTACATGAGGGAGAACATATTGATGATGACAATTATCCAGTTAGGAATGATATGGCACCACACTATGTTGATGTCGAACCTATGGAATTCAATGATGTTAATGTTGATGTTGATGAAGAAATTGATGATGAATCAAGTGGTAATGATGAAGAAGAGTTCTCAGATCGTGAATCAAGCATTTGTTCTTTAGATAGAGATCTTGAAAATGCTAACTTGAGTAGTGATAGTGACTCTTCTATTGGCGATCTCTAAAAGAAATTTTCAATTCAATTTAATTTTTTTAATGGTAAGAACTTTGTTCCTTTGACTTAAACTTTCCATTGTTTGAACAAGGAGCCTTTCAATACCTATTATTACTAACGAAGGTCATGAACTGCAGAATTCAAGAAAGTCGGTTGTCTTTGACACAAGCTGACACAATTGCAACTAGTACTCAGGGTACTCAATTGAGTTATCGTCAAAACCGAAGATTACAACAAGCTAATAGAGCAGCAACTACAACAGGTGAGACACATTTATATTCTATTGTAAAAGATGAACTAAAATTATATGCTTTGTTTCCGATTTTACTAACTGTAATGTGTTTTTATATATGTTTAGAGACTAAATAAATATGTGGATGTTAATACACAACTTATTGTTATTGTCTTTTGTCTCCTTGAAACATGTTGAATAAACTTATTTGGTTTCTGTATTGCTAAAAAATATCTTCACTCTTGTAAACTAAATTGCTAACAAATATCTTCACTCTTGTGATGCTTGGTGGTTTGTTGAATAAAGTTAGCAAGCATTTTCTGGTTAAGTTACAGGACATTATTGTACTCTAAGTATGTTCTTTCGGATCTCTACTTTAGTTTAGAATACAGATACTGAAAATACTAGTAGAGTACAGTAATGCTCCACTAGAGAGTGCAGACTAATTTTCTGGTTAAGTGATGCTTGGTGGTTTGTTGAATAAAGTTAACAAATATTAAATTCACCAACCTTGCACAGTTAAAATGGCACTTTCGGATCTATACTGTCGAGTGTCGTCAGACTAATTTTAAACCATGTTAATTTGGATAATGTCAGATTTAAACTATCTAATTATGTAATTAAGCAACTACGTAATTGTACTTTTCTGTTAGAACTTGAGATGTGTCCTTTCCCAAATCAATACTAGACTAAACAAAGAAAGAACATACTTCCTACTTTAGTATTCCAACCATTCAACTAAGTAATCCGAAAATGTCCTGTTTCTGTATCTTTTTTGTGTTATTAAGTTACATGTGTTAATTGATTGAAAGATAATCATTAGTTACGGCAAATATTGAAAATATTACTTTTGATCTGCTTTACTTATAACGGCTAACTACACGTGCTAAACATCTGCCACTTAAAACGAAACAAAATAACAGCAATTTATTTATGCACACGCTGTCAGACCCGACTTACGACTGTGCGACCTTGAACCTCGATTTTTGATGTCTTCTCATGCTTGTTAGGGCTTTTTTAAGGCCTTGCTAGAATCTCCCTAGTGTAAAGATTCCATTCTTGCCTTTTAACCCATCGTGGGCAACTTGGTTAGCCCTGCACAACCCGTAAAAGGAGGGCTGGTCGCAAGATTCATGGTGCACGTTTCTGACAGCAATTCTGACGAATGGGCGTTCTTGTGCCATGCTTTTAATTGCCCTATCGTGCTTGAAAACGGTCTTCTAATGGCTTGATGGAAAGATCCTAGTGCATAGATTCCATTTATGCCCTTTGAGTCTTCCATAGACCTTTGCTCAATGCTAGACAATGCCAAAAAGGTCGAGGGGTCAGCAACCCATTGAGCTGCTGTTGTGCGTGTTTTGACAGCTTTAGTTGACGACTGTGTGACCTTCACTTCAGTTTCTTGGGCTTCTCTTGTGATGGTGAGGAGGCTCTTATGATCTTTATTGGAAAACCCATGTGCAGAGATGTCATTTCCCTCCTTCATGTCTTCCCAAACCCACAAATCCGCCTTGGACAGTCCTTGCAAGGTAGACTGTTCAACATTTTTATGAAAGTCTTCTTTTGTGCCATTGAGTGTTGTTGTGCCATCTAATTCTATTGTGGAACATGTCATATTGTTGTCTTGGCTTGTATTCATCAACTCCTTATCATTGTCTTCCGTAATTGCTTCAGAGGTACTAATGTGGACTACAATTAGGTCTTGATTGCTTTTGTGGGTTGCCTGCTTAGTAAGGTTATGAATGGACCAGCTAACGAGATTGTCAAGACTCTGATATTTATTGCTTCAGTCACCTACCCATTTCATATGGAGTATTTCAAGGCTTTCTAATAATCATTGTTATAATCATTGTTGATGCTTGGTTGCTGACTTCTTAATTTCTTTATTTATTATATCTTAATGTTGTTAATTATCCTTGTATTAAATCAAATTGACAACAATCCTAATTTTTTAAAGTTACTGATGCATGACCTATTGATACTTCCTTTGTTTTTTTTTCAGTGTATCACAAGCGTGGACCTAGTAGAGGTTTAAAATCACGTCGCTGGAGGGAGAAACACCCAACACAAAAACCATTTGCAACAATTTCAGAAGATATGCGACGTGTTGTTGGTGAAAGGGCTGCTGAATTTATTAGTGATTGTAGTAGATGGGTAAGAGAATATTGCACTCTTAAAACTAGGTAAGCTTAATAAACAAAATATATTTGCATCAATGTATCACTACTTTAACTTCTTTTCTTGATCTGCACACTTTGTCAACAGATGCACACACTAACACGTTACTGATCTGAACGCTGAAGACACACACAAACTGAACACTAAACTGATCAGCAGCCTACTATTCTGTATGCTACTGTTGCTGTTCTACATCTGAAATTTACCAAAATTATATTGATTAGTTCAACACTTTTGTTAGGAACTGGGTTGGCATGGATCGAGAATGCAAGGAAAGGTTGTATTCAAAGATTCAGGTAATAAAAAGTTTTTATATGTTATTTTCTTAGTAATAGAGGAAGGAGTATGATAGTTTTTGGGGATCTTCAAAAAAAATGATAGTTTTTGGGGCTTTTTTTGCAGGGGGAATGGGATTTACCAAAATTTGTTGACGGAGTCAATGTGAAAGTAGCATTAAGTTGTCAATGTGCAGCTTTATATCGAGGTTGGCGATACCGTTTGAAGGAGAAATATTTTATCAGATATTCAATTGCTGCAGCAAAAGCAAACAAACCTCCTGAGATAGATGTTAATCAGTGGAATTGGGTGATTGATCACTATTGGAATGATCCTAAAACCAAGGTTAAACATTAGATTTATCTTTAACCTATAGCTACAATAATAATCATGGGTCTTAAATTAATATGTGTATCTGATTTGAATTTTGTTTTAGAGTATAAGTGAAAAAAACAAAAATGCTAGATTGAAGCAAACAATCAAGCATTCAAATGGAGCGAAATCTACTGCAAGGCTTTTGAATGAAATGGTAGTTTCTTTTTCCCTATATATGACTATTAAACATAAATAATTGATATAGTTTTTCTTTATGTAGGAAAATGAACCTCCACACATACCTCAAGATTCATAACAAGATAATGCAGAAGTTTTAGAACCGAAACCTTCGACACAAGCCGATAAAGAACCACTATACGTGAGACTATATGATAAGTCCTATAGGTATATCGTGATACAAATTGCTTTTGATTTATACCAATTAAACGAACTTCCTGATGCTAACAATAATTTAATTGAATGATAGGCATGCCATTACTGGATTAGACCCAGATGCAACTGCCTATCTCCAAGCACTTAAGGATTTGCATGAGAAAGAAATTGAGGAAAAAGGTGCTGATAACCTCACGCCTCAAGAAGCGTATGCAAGGGTCTTTAATAAATTGTAGCGGTTATACAAGGGGCCTTGGTTACGGACCAAAAATGGTGAAAAAAACAGCTCCCAATTCTGAGGTTAGGGAAGAAATTCAACAAATGGAGCAAGCATTTGCATTGAAAGAGCTTGCCCTCCGAGATGAAATTGAAAGGTTGAAACAAGAAATGATCGAAAAAGAAAACAACAAGGTCGAAAGAGAGAACCAGTTAAAACAAGAGTTGATGGCCGAGATAGCAAGGTTGATGCGTGGTTCAACCTAAATTGGTATGTCAATATGGTTTACAACCCACAATTTATTATTTTAATTTACTTATCTTTTCTAGTGAAGTGAAGTGTTTATGAACAATATGAACAACGCGATACACTTAGTTGCATCTGCGAAAGTCACATTTTATATCTCTTTAATCCTTGTGAGGATATTGGGTTGATTAGTCTCTTCATCTCTTGGAACAATAACATATTAGATTAGAGCTTCGTATGGATGGTTGTTTTTTCAAGTGTTTTTAATTGGCGATCTGATTACAAGATGATTGTTTTTATTGAACTTCTAGTTTCGTGGCTGCTGCTGGTATTGGTGGGATGTTTTCGAGGGTTTGTGCTGTTGATGTTCCGTGTGTGCGTGGGTTTGTTGCTATATGCTGGTTGCTGCTTACTGTTTGCTGCTTGGATGAGGGTGAATGATGGTTGTGCTGTTATCTAGCTGATTGCTGCTATGGATCAACAAATATGTTGCCTGGTGCTTTGGTTGCTACTAGAGGTCATCAAAAGTAACTTAATTAACTGCATTAGTTACTGCTTTGGTGGCTTGTTATATATATATATAGTTTGGTTGTAATAGCTTTGGTTCTTTTGGTTTTACTTTCATATATATAGTTTGATAGAAAAAGCAACTTTTATTTTGAGTTATAACTTTACTATGTAATTTTTAATACTTAAATTTCTAGAAACATTATATTTCTATATTATTGTTAATTATATGTATTCTTTATGTTGTTGATGCTTAATAATTTACTTTATTATAAAATTATTGAAAGCATTGTACCACATAATACTTGTTGCCCATGGTGTTGTATGAGCGACAAAATAATGATAATGCCCAAAGTTCATGGGCGACAAAAATTTTAAATTTTGGACCACAAAATAATGACGCCCAAGGTGTTAGTTGGGCGACAAAATCAATCTTGGGCGATAATTAAATTGAACATTGGGCCACAAGAGTTTGACGCACAAGGTTGAATATGGGCGACAAAATCAATCTCGGGCGATAATTAAATTGAACATTGGGCCACAAGAGTTTGACGCACAAGGTTGAATATGGGCGACAAAATCAATCTCGGGCGATAATTAAATTGAACATTGGGCCACAAGAGTTTGACGCACAAGGTTGAATATGGGCGACAAATTAATCATGACGCCCATAATCAAACGGCTTGGGCGACAAACTCATATTTGACGCTCAAACCTTAAATGCATGGGCAACATCGATAGGGCCACGACTATAGTGACAAAAATTTATTTGTGGCCCAATGTATGGGCCACACTTTTCAATAGTTTGTGTTACAATTTTTGTTGTCGCCCAATATCACTTTTCTTGTAGTAATTAAACTTGGAAATGTAAAAATAAACTATTTAACTATTACATTCAAAATAAACCCAAATAAAAGTGAACTCTAATTATTCGAATTAATAAACTTAACAACCAAAACATGCATCATCAAGCAATATAGCAAAATAATAAAGCAATAAAATAATGCATAAATAAGGTTCCTAGTATGGCCCCAAAACACTTGAAAATCTAATCTTCAAGGTCCATCTTTTGAACACCACTTGAATCTCTATTCTTCTTGGTCTTCAACTCCAAGGAGACATTCATAATAGTAATTAAACTTTGAAATGTAAAAATAAACTATTTAACTATTACATTCAAAATAAACGATACGCAGATCGTATTTAATTACATTCAAAAATAACGGTGTGCAAACCGTATTATGTATCCTAACTGGGCCATACTAGTTACCATAACCTGTATAACAATTATCAATCACCCACTTACTATATGTAAGTGGCCCATGCAATATAGTATTAAAGAAATATGCATTAAGAACATAACTAAATATATAATCTTATTATTTAAAAGAAACATGATAAATAATCACATTATTCAATTTTAATTTGCATGAAATTTAATTGATTCATAATCAATCAAATAAATTATTTTACTTCTCAAAGCAAAATAAACCTCCCACTTAAAATAATCTCCATTAAAATAAGTGAGTTTATTATTATAATTAATAATAAAATATTATCCTCTAAACTTTAATCAAATTAAGGTTTAACGAGAAATATATCCAATGGGCTAATAAAATCTATTTAAAGATAATGGCCACTAAGAAATAATAGTTATATATATATTTTTTATTATTACAAATTTCACACGGTGAATATAAAATAAGGCTAATCAAATTAGCACTAATAAATATCATAATGTGAAATGTAGTGCAAAAGCCAAGCTAATCATATTAGCACTAGTCCATAAATCATTAAATAATACCAAATTCTATAATTTGTTAATTAATCTAATTCTTGAATTTTGTTAACTATTAACAAAGATTCAAAAAATGACTAAATATATTATGTAAACATGCCAAATAAATCAAATTCTCAATTTGTGAATGTTATTTTAAATATCAAAATTTAATCAAACTCTTTAATTAAAAATAATATATTAAAATAATTAAATTGGCAAATGGAGGGATCAAAATTAACAAATTTAATTTTAATAGACAAAGTTCAAAACTTTATAACTAAAACAATTTTAGTATACCCTCCCCTAAAGTTCTTAACTTTTATTTTTATGCAAATCAAAATTATCATGAGTAAATAAATAATTCATATATATTATTTATATAAAAACAATATTTATGTGCCCAAAACATATCAATAAAAGAGGAAACTGATACCACTGTAGGGTTCTAGTACTGTTAACTTTTAACATGCGAAAAAACTAAAACCATCCCAAGACCCAATTATTGACATGAGATGAAACAGATAAATATCGGGATGAGAAAATATACCTTTGTAGCGTGAATCCACTAGCAAAATATAACCACGAGACAAGAACCGCTAATGAAGTTCCTCTAGTGTAGTCCACCCACAACGTCTTGTGAGACCTCGTATACTAGTACGATGTTTAAGAACAATTCTTAAACTAATTTTGTGTGTATACAACTCTTGTATTATTACTCACAATTGCTCTCAATTTTCTAAGAAAATAATAATACCGACGGCTCTCAATATTTCTGATGAAGACAATACCCACGGTACATAATTTTTGCTAAGAAAATTAACACCACACCCACACTCAATACATAAAGCTAGGAGCTATTTATAGAAGATAAATACTCAATGAAGACTTTGCAAATTCCATAACATAGGTTACAACACCTAATAATGCTAATTACTCATTTACATAAATGGGTGGAGTTACTAACTTAATATATGTACTTAATATAACTTATTATATTAAATAGTGAGATTATGACTAATATCTAGTCTTACTAAATTAATCACATGAACCTAGACTAATATAGGTCCAAACACACAAAATGGTCTCACACATTGATGCAGTGTGACCCAATAGGTTTAGCGACATTAAGTTCGTTCCATTATCAAATAACGGTTCTGTGATGTTTATTGGTCTCTAGTAAAACATAAACGTTACTCAATGTCCACTAAATTAACGTCTCGTTATATACTGACTTAATTACGTTAAACGACATATAAAATATTCACTTGATTATTGAACATTTCTTACAACGATATCATGTAATAAATAATCTCATGCAACAAAGCAATACCCAAAAAGCATTATGATATAAAACAAATATTATAATAACCACTTAACAAAATCATAAGAAATATATTACATGTTAACTACCTTAACATTATCGTAAGGAAAGCATATATTACCAAGACATATCATGTAAATTTCGAAACTTTAATTTGTTTCTACATAGATGAGCAATATTATCCAAGATATCATAATTCATGTAAATACTTCTATAATCAACAAATTGATAAAACAAATAAATCAATTTCCTAGTACATCATGCATGTGAATATCCTATGAAAATATTATGAACGAAAACATACTATCATCAAACAAAAATTGATAAAACACCTACTCTATGTTTATTGGCAATTTAATTTATATATAACATATATAAATTTTAAGCATTGTAGTATTTTATTCCATAATACAAAATATCATTGCCCTTTTAACCATGATGATCACATGAATAAATTCTATTCTCTTTTCAAATAACACTTTATGATTTCCATTATTATATTTTCATCATCAAAATAACACATACCCACTTCTCTAGATCATATCTTGTAAAATACTTTTACCCACATGCTTTACTTCAAATTAAAATTTGAATACACGTATATGATCATCCAAAAGAAAATTTAAATGTATGTAACACAAAAAGATCAAACATAATTTATTATTAAATAAATTACATGAAAGAAAAACTTACTTGTTTTCCATTGTAGAAACGTATAGAGACGATGAAGTGTAACAAGAGGGGGGGGTGAATTGTTGCTCATCGTTTCTAGAGTATTTTCGCCCTTTTCTTGCGGAATTTTGTATATTGAAAATACTCAAAACAAAATGAAGAAAACTTAAAGAAACACAATGATTTTAACGAGGGAACAAGAACCACGACCCACTAGGGATTTCTCTTCTCTATTATTTTATGTAAATCACTTCTCTATTACATAAAATATTTCTCCTTCTCCTTCTCCTTCTCTTCTTCTCTCGGTTTCTTTCTTTTTCTCCTTCTCTATTCTCTTTTCTTTTCTTTCTTCTCTTTCTCACTTCCCCCTTAGACTTACCCAAGTCTAATTACAAATTCTCTCAAATAAACCCTTTACAAGATTTATCTAAATATGGATGAACAACACGAGAATAGCACAAGGATTTGATCTTGGAATTAATAAGCTTTTAAAACACTCAAGAACTCCTTTTCTTGATAAAGAGAACTCATGAAATTTGGGCACAAAAATATTTTCGGAAATATTTTTCTCTCAATGTTGATCGCCAAAGATTTGTGCCGGTTAACAAAGTGAATTTATATGCCTTTTAGATTTAGTTAACCCATAATCCCATAATCAAAGATAGTGGGATGTGTGGGCAATTGACGTGAGTAATGTGAATAACTACCTTGGTGGTTATTCCAAGTCAATCTTTGACTCTAGCTAAAAATAGCCAAGATCCTAAACTTTAGGAGGCTTATTTTTAGGAGTTAGTTATTTAATTCTTTGATTTATTCCTTGTGCATTCTATAGCTATTCATCCGTACAACAAGACTAAAAAAGAAAAATAAAAATTAAAATAATTTTCTTGATTAATTTTGTTGACTTCTTCTCTGACCGGTTTCGTTTGGAACAACGTACTGTCTCTATCTGCAACTTCATCAGTTTATCAATATCTGGAACAGTAGAAGTGAAATCTACTCTTGACTTCCTCATTGACTTTCTCTACTGACTTTGACTTTGTTGACTTTGACTTTGACTTGTACGATTGCCATTGACCAGTCCTTAGGTACCATCGACGATTATGATAATCGGATATATTACCTACAAAACAATCTCTACAAATACTTTGTTTGTTTATTATTGTTAAGTCATCATCAAAACTCAAATGGGCCAACAAATTCCCCCTTTTTGATGATGACAAACTTATAAACAAACTATGTTAAAAGAAAGAGTAAAACTAATAGCTTTGAACATGTTAGAGATCAATCACAAGTTCAAACATATTTAGTAAATTAAATTGTTACAAGTAATTTACCAAATTCTAAGGCAAGCATATTACTCTAAAATATTTTTGGCGAAAATCATGTGATTAAGCATGACTTCAAATTTTTCAATTTAAAATAAAACAAAACATGAAACGAAATATAGAATAAAAATAACTTAAGAAATATATAAACATAAACTAAAAGGATTGGAAGCACAACAAACTAAGTAATTCTAATTAAGTAGTTCAAGAAAATTATGAGTTGTAAGAGTCAAAGGTGAACAATGTGACATTCAACAACATCAGTTTCCATATTAACCAACCATAACATAAGTAGCACTACTATAAACTAAGAACCTATCAAAGTCTTTGAAGCGAAAAACAGAGAATTCAAATTTTCAAAGATGAAGCAAAAACAAGCATTCACAAGCATAACATTGTTTGTTTGCCACTCTTCCCCCTTTTGGCATCAATCAAAAAGTAGGGATATGAATCAAATCACAGCTCTAAGGCAAGCATTAGACAGATTAAGATAGTAAGCAGCAAACTAAGTAAATAGATGTCCAAGCATAAATCAAGAAAGCATGCAAGCAAACGTATTAGACCATGGGATAATAGGGAAGGATAATATGAAGGATTAAAAAAGATGGTTAGTAGCATAAGCATAAAAGGTAAATTGTTTCGTACCCCAGCTGGTACATTAAAAAGCAAAAAAAAAAACATTGTTTAGAAAATTACAAAGAAAATGGGCCAACTAAACATCAAATTTTTAATTGAAAATAGAAGCAGGAGGGATCAGGCAGCAGTCTCCTCATCAACAAATTTAGTTTGCACCTCCACTGTGTCAAGCTTCGCACCAAGACGTGTTTCCATGTCGGTGAGTTGCTTAGCAATAGTAGATAGTGAGGCACAAACTTCACTTTGGAAAGCACTGAGTTGGGACTGCATATCAAGTAGTGTAGAATGGACATGAGCAAGAGTAATTGGAGGAGGAGGGATAGTAGTGGGATCATCAAAACCAGTGGGTAAGGGTGATGGTGGTGATGTAAATGGTGGTGGAGTAGTGGCTATTGGTGATGGTGGTATAGGTGAACTTGGCTTTGGTGATGGTGGGGTTGGAGAAGCAATATCATCATTGAGGCACGAAGAATTTTTGGATGATTTCCTAATATTCTTGAGAGGCACATTGAAGTCCTCATCCTCTGAACTGGATTGTTCATCCACTAATTCCTCTTTTTCTTCTTCCCCAACTTGTTCCCCCTTACTAACAGCTTCCCCCTGAGTCACTGTTTCCCCTTGTTCCTGTTCTGTTTCTGCCTCAGTGGTGGCAGTGGGAACAGTGTCCTGCTCTACATTCTCTACATTCTCCCCTTCTACTTCTGTTTCACCTTCCTCTTGTTCCTCATCGGAACTAACATACTCAACACCATCCTCGGCATCCTCTAGAATTCCCTTTTCATTTAATACAAGATGCAAGTTGTTAAGACACTTTGCACCTATTTTGTTATTACCACTCATAGGAAATTCTAGGCCTTCAAGAGGCACACCAAACTTTTTAAATATATGGGTTAACAAGCCACCATATCCAATCATCGTTTTCTTCTCAACACAATCGGCCAAATGAGAAATCATCAAAGAAGGAAAATTGATTTTTATATGATTTGCTAAACAGTAAATCAAAGTAGCATCCCTTAAGTTCACTTCACTACGCTTTGACCTCCGAGGCAAAATAAACCTCCTAGCAACATTGTATAATAATTTATGAAGTGGACACAGAGAATTGTGACTAAAACGTTTTTTATCATTAATCCCTAAAAACTTTAGCACGGTTTTTTCATTAATGCCTGAAAAAACTATCTTTGATCCAACATAATATGTGTCGAAACCTACAGCAGGTACCCCAAACCATTCTCCTAGCATCAAACTATTGAATTCAATCTTAATCTCCTTCACAATGCTCGAACACACACCATTATCAATTGAAAAATTACTTATAAATTCTCGCATCAAATATGGATACATTGAATTGCAAGATAAGTCATACATAAGTACCTCCCATCCTTGATTACTCAAGATCGCATGCAATTGAGGGAAAGAAGTTGTTTCATACCAGTACTTGTCGAGTCCAAAACCAACAGACATTTCTTTGGAAATTTCCTCAGCACTATCAGGGTCCACTTGCTTGGCCCTCTTTACTGGTCGACTAGATGAAGTTCCTTTGGAGTGGGTTTTCTTTGTGCCTCCTTGCATGGGTTTAGGAGTGGTTGATCTTTGGCGTTTTTGAGAAGAGGATTGTGGAATTTCAGTGGGTGAAGGATGAATTACCTGTAAAGGCTCGGGTTGGATGAATTTAGGGCTTTTCCCTTTGCTCATTGACGATAATCTTGGCGATTTCATAGTGTTGTTTGGTAGGGATGAAGGAAAGAAGTTGAGAGAGGTAAGAGTGAATGTTTGACGGTTTTGGTGAGTTAAAGAAGGAGTTGTACTTTGGTAATAATGGTTATTGTGATGGATGTGACGTGAGTGTAAGGGTTATAAAGGGTGTGAAGGGACGGTTATGAAAAGAGAGTACAACTTCTTGAAACGGTTTTAGTGTATGAACCGTGTGAGGTAACGAAAAGTTTAAGTGTAAGTTCGTTGAATATATCGATTTAGATAACTACTTTTCGAAACACCTCGATGATCCGTCTTCCATTTCATAAAATAAGCTGGCTCACCGAAAATAAAATAAATTAAAGAAAATGCTGGAATTTGTGGAAAATAAAATATTTTTGTGATTTTTGAAAATAAATTTTATAATATGTGGGTAATAAAATAATAATATATAATATAAAATAAGTTATGCTACTTGGTCTAATTAGTTCAAACATGCAAGCAATCAAGATAAAGTTTAAGACATAAATTTAAATAGAAGCATACCCAAATCTCGCAATGATTGAATAATCAATCTTGGTTGTTGTGGTTGATTGAACCCTTCCGATTTTTCAGGATGTTTTGAGGAGGAATACTAGCAATTAAACGTTAGTTAAGCTTGATCATACCTAGCTCCAACCTCATCTTTTCAAATTGTTCTCTTGGAAGCGGTTTGGTCATAATATCTGCAACTTGATCACTAGTATTGACATGTTTAACAATTATATTTTTATGCTCTACGTTATCCTTAAGAAAATGGTGTCTAATATGAATATGTTTAACTCTAGAATGATGCACCGGATCTTTAGAAATACAAATAGCACTAGTATTATCACAATAAATAGGAACACATTCAAATTTGATACCAAAATCTCTTAACTGTTGTTTAATCCAAAGCATTTGGGAACAGCAGGCTGCTGCTACTACATACTCAGCTTCTGCAGTGGATAAAGCTACTATGTTCTGTTTCTTGGAACTCCATGATACCAAACAAGATCCAAGAAACTGTACCATTCCTGAAGTGCTTTTTCTATTCACAAGATCACCTGCGTAATCTGCATTACTATACCCTTTCAAGTCATAGACATCACTTTTAGGATAAAATAAGGATAAGTCATCTGTTCCTTTTAGATATCTAAGAATTCTTTTCACTGCCGTATGATGTGATTCTTTAGGATTTGATTGAAATCTAGCACACAAGCCAACACTAAAGGATATATCGGGTCTACTAGCTGTTAGATATAGTAGGGATCCTATCATGCCTCTATACATCGTTTGGTCAACATTAATTCCGTTAGGATCTTCATCTAACCTAATGTTAATGGCCATGGGTGTATGGTTTGTCTTAGCACTATCTAGTCCATATTTCTTTAGAAGTTCTTTTATATATTTTTGTTGATGAATAAAGATACCGTTAGCAGTTTGTTTAATTTGCAAACCAAGGAAGAAATTTAATTCTCCCATCATACTCATTTCAAACTCATTACTCATTAGGTCAGCAAATTCCTTACATAACGATTCATTTGTAGCACCAAAAATAATATCATCAACATATATTTGAACAACTTAATATATTCGAACCTTTATTCTTAAAGAATAAGGTTTTATCAATTTTACCACGTATGAACTTATTTTCAATCAAAAACTTAGATAATCTCTCGTACCATTGTCTAGGTGCCTGTTTTAGCCCATAAAGAGCTTTATCAAGCTTGTAGACGTGATCCGGAGAAATTGGGTTTTCAAAGCCAGGTGGTTGTTCCACAAACACTTCTTCTTCTAGAAACCCATTTAAGAATGCACATTTTACGTCCATTTGATATAATTTAAAATTCATGAAAGCAGCAAATGAAATAAGAATTCTAATAGCTTCTAAGCTAGCTACGGGAGCAAAAGTTTCAGTATAGTCAATACCTTCTTGTTGATTATAACCTTTTACCACCAACCTTGCTTTGTTTCTAACGATTATGCCGTGTTCATCCAGCTTGTTCCTGAATACCCATTTAAGTCCAATGATTTTCTTGTTCTTCGGTTTTGCTTCTAAGTGCCACACTTTATTTCTTTCAAACTCATTTAATTCATCTTGCATAGCTACCACCCAATCCGAATCTTGCAAAGCTTCTACATGATTCTTGGGTTCCATTGTTGATACAAAAGCGAAGTGTGCACAAAAGTTTCTCAATTGTCCCCTTGTTTGTATGCCTTTGCTCATGTCGCTTATGATCAATTCTAGTGGATGTGACTTATGATGTTTCCACGGTCTTGGAACAAAGTCTCTGGTGGAGACAGACGTGGAAGCAGGTTCACTGACTTGATTCTGATTAGGTTCAGCTTCAATTCTTTCTTCTTGATTTTCTGTTCGATTTTCTGTATTAGGAACTGCAGGCTGTTCCTGATCTGCCTGTGGTTCCTGTTCTTGATTTTGATCAGCATTCTGATCTTGTTGTTGTTCTACTGGATCTTGCTCCTTTTGTATATTTTCATCATCTTCCAGATCCGCAAGACCTATCTTAAAATCACTTGTTTCTTGTTCACTTGTCATAAAGTTAGTTTCATCAAATATAATGTGAACAGATTCTTCAACACACATGGTTTTCTTATTATAAACTCTATATGCTTTACTATGAGATGAATAGCCAAGAAATACTGCTTCATCACTTCTTTCATCAAATTTACCTAAATTTCGTTTTCCATTAACATGCACAAAACATCGACATCCAAAGACTCGAAAATATGAAATATTAGGTTTAATTCCTTTAAATAATTCGTAGGGGGTCTTAGAAGTGATTGGTCTTATTAAAACTCGGTTTAATATATAACAAGCAGTATTGACGGCTTCGGCCCAAAAATTTCTAGGTAAACCACTAGCAATTAACATAGTTCTAGCCATTTCTTCTAAGGTTCTATTCTTACGTTCAACAACACCATTTTGTTGTGGTGTTCTAGGCGCGGAGAAATTATGACTTAAACCAAGCTCATTGCAATAATCCATAAACTTTGAATTTTCAAATTCTTTTCCATGATCCGATCTTATGTGGACTAGTTGATTGTTACTAGATTTCTGAATTTTAGTAGCAAATGCAATAAATTCATCAAAGGCCTCATCTTTGCTAGATAAAAATATAGTCCATGTAAATCTACTGTAGTCATCAACTATAACAAAAACATATCGCTTACCGCTGCGACTTTGGATTCTCATAGGTCCACAAAGGTCCATATGAATTAATTCAAGTGGTCTAGAGGTGGTCACGACATTTTTAGGTTTGAAGGATGACCTTACATGTTTTCCTTTAGCACAAGGATTACATACTTCATTCTTTTGAAATTTTAGGGACGGTAATCCTCTTACTAGGTCTTTAGTACGTAAAGTATTAAGCAATGAAAAACTAGCATGACCTAATCTTTTATGCCAAAGAAGAGGGTCATCTTCTATAACACTCAGACATGTTAAACTGGTTTTAGGAACAGTGTGCAGGTCCACCACGTAGGTGTTCCCTTTTCTGATTCCTTCCAGAATGATGTCACCTGTGTCGTTCCTAGAAATGATGCATTTTTCAGAAGTAAAGTTTACAGAGTTACCTTTGTCACAAAATTGAGAAATACTTAAAAGGTTGTGTTTCAAATTCTCGACTAAAAATACGTTATCTATTGCGTGGGAACTTGACCTTCCTATCTTGCCTTTTGCAATAATTTCACCTTTCATATTGTCGCCAAAGGTCACAGTTCCTCCGTCATAGGCTTCTAGTGAGAGAAATTTTGATCTATCGCCTATCATGTGCTTGGAACAGCCACTGTCGAGATACCATGAGCTGTTCCCCCTCACTAGAACCTGCAAAACGAATTTAGTTGTTAGAGGGTGGAACCCAGCCATCCTTGGGTTCCGTGTCGATTAAACAAGAATCAAATTTTTTAATCCAAACTCTATCGACAAAAATTTGGTTCGTTTTGTTGTGCTGTTCCCTTTTAAAACATTGATGTTTCAGGTGCCCGGTTTTGCCACAAAAGGAACAGACCTTTTTACTTGGGAAATCAACGTAGACCTTTTTCTTTTTATCGTGTTTGTCATATCCTAGACCTTCAGTTCCTTTGGTTCTAGCATTAAGAATCCATTTGGGAACTTCTCTAATTTTCCCTTTGTCTCTTGAATTTAATTCAAGCTTAAGTCGATCGTTTTCTTTTAAGGCGAATTCTAGGTCGGATCTCATTTGAAAGAGTACACATTGAATTTCTTTCTTAGACTCATAATCTACTTCCATCTCAAATTGCTCAAATTGATTCAATTCAATGTTTAACATGATGTTTTCTTCTTTAACTTTTTCTAAGGCTTCTTTTAACATCACATTATTATCAAGCAATTCAAAGAATGGATTTTGCACATCGGATCTAAACGAGTTAAGGTAGGATATTTGGTCTTTACATGCTTTTAGGTCTTTTTCAGTTTTGAGAGAGATGGCAGTTTGTTTTTCTAAATTTTCGTGAGATTCTAAAATCATTTTAACTAATCTATGTTTATCCAATTTAAATAAATAATCAGAAAATGAATCAGGAGACAGTACCTCTTTTCCTTTAGATGTATCGTCATGAGTAGCCATGAAACAGAGGTTAGCTACCTCTTCTTCTTCCACGGGGGCTTCGGTTTCGGCTTCACTTTCGGACTCTCCCCATGCAGCTATCATGGCTTTGCGGAAATCGGTTTTGTTGAAGTTTCCTTTTGTTGGTTGTCTTCCTGTTTCTCTTGCTTTTCCTTTTGCTTTCTCGTCCTTCCATAGTGGGCATTCCTTTATGAAGTGCTCGGTACTTCCACATTTGTGGCATTCATATGTTTTGGATTTTGAAGTTCCTCTTTCTTTGTAGTTTCTTTGATTTTTATACCTGTTGTTCCTGAAGAACTTCTTGAATCTACGTACCAGCATTGCTGCCTCTTCCTCATCAGTTTCTGAATTTTCTTGATCGTTTGCAGTCAGAGCCAAACCTTTGTTTCAGGAACTGTCAGCTGTTCCCAGATGTAATTCATGAGTCATTAGGGAACCAGCCAACTCTTCCAGATTAAACTTTGTAAAATCTTTGAATTCTTGAATGGCTGTGACCTTTGCTCTCCAACGATCATCTTGAGGTAGGCTTCTTAGGATCTTTCGCACTTGTTCATCGGATGGAATAAGCCTTCCAAGGGAGACTAACTCATTTGTGATGTTCGTAAACCTAGTAAACATTTCTTGAATGCTTTCTTTAGGTTCCATAACAAATCTTTCATATTTGGACATGAGCAAGTCAATCTTGGAACGCTTGACTTCGCTTGTTCCTTCATGGGTAACTTCCAGCAGATCCCAAATTTGTTTTGCTGATTTGCAACCCATAATGCGATTGTGTTCATTAGGACCAAGCGCACAATGAAGCAATTTAATAGCAAGAGCGTTCATTTCCATCTTTTGAAAATCATCTTTCTCATATTCTGTGATTGGTTTGGGAACAGTCTCGTTATTGGAGTTGGTAGTTGTTACCTCAAAATCTCCAATTTCGATAACTCTCCAAACTTGATAATTTTCGGCTTTGATGAAGATCTCCATCCTGTTTTTCCAATAAGTATAGAATTTGCCATCGAACATTGGTGGTCTCTGAGTAGAGTACCCTTCTTCCATACGCTCGTTCATTTTCATCATCTCTAAAGCACCAAGATACGGCTCTCAGGGTTTCCTGATTTAATGAGGAACAGGGCTCTGATACCAATTGTAGAAACGTATAGAGACGATGAAGTGTAACAAGAGGGGGGGTGAATTGTTGCTCGTCGTTTCTAGAGTATTTTCGCCCTTTTCTTGCGGAATTTTGTATATTGAAAATACTCAAAACAAAATGAAGAAAACTTAAAGAAACACAATGATTTTAACGTGGGAACAAGAACCACGACCCACTAGGGATTTCTCTTCTCTATTATTTTATGTAAATCACTTCTCTATTACATAAAATATTTCTCCTTCTCCTTCTCCTTCTCTTCTTCTCTCGGTTTCTTTCTTTTTCTCCTTCTCTATTCTCTTTTCTTTTCTTTCTTCTCTTTCTCACTTCCCCCTTAGACTTACCCAAGTCTAATTACAAATTCTCTCAAATAAACCCTTTACAAGATTTATCTAAATATGGATGAACAACACGAGAATAGCACAAGGATTTGATCTTGGAATTAATAAGCTTTTAAAACACTCAAGAACTCCTTTTCTTGATAAAGAGAACTCACGAAATTTGGGCACAAAAATATTTTCGGAAATATTTTTCTCTCAATGTTGATCGCCAAAGATTTGTGCCGGTTAACAAAGTGAATTTATATGCCTTTTAGATTTAGTTAACCCATAATCCCATAATCAAAGATAGTGGGATGTGTGGGCAATTGACGTTAGGGGTGTTCATAACCGGGTACCCGGCTGAACGGGTACCCGGAAAGCCGGGTACCCGGTTAGCCGGGTACCTATTTTTGCGGCCCGTGTCCCGGCCCATTTAATGCGGGTACCCGGTTAGCGGGTACCCGGATAAAGCGGGTCGGGACACCGGGTACCCGGTTAATTTTTTGGTGATTTTTCAAATTTAATTATTTTTAAGATCGAATTCCGAGTGAATATTAGGCTATTTTTAGGCAGTTTTTTTCCATTTCGTATTGATCAAGCTTGAATTTTAGATTTTAAAATTACTATTCTAATTTTTTAAACTCAAAAGCAATATATAATTCAAGCTTGACAGTTTGAGTTTTTGTGATATAGAAAAAAACTGATGACTCATATCATAAATGGTTTCTTGGCTTTTAGAATTCTCTAAAATAAATCAAGAGTCATCAGTTTTGCAGGGTTTGTTTTGCTTTTTTTTTTTTTTTTTTAATCCTTGTATGGTGAGACTTGCTTGCTTTAAGTATAGGCTTCTGTTTATCAAGGTTAATTGATGATTTTTTGCTGGCTGTACTACTTATTGTTTTCTCTTATTTGATTGATGAGTAAATGAATTAGAGGAACTGCTTTAGAGATGAGGGCATGTCTGTCCTATATGAATCGAGGTAGATTATGAAAAACAGAAACTAAGTGTTGCACATTGACGTTTTAGCAATGAAAAGTTATAGCTTCTAAGAAAATAGAAATGCACTAATAGTAATTATCCTATTACTTTATATATTAAAAAAAAATACATATATATTAAAAAAAAAGTTAACGGGTATTTCGGGTACCCGGATCATTTAAATGCCGGCCCATGACCCGACCCGGTTAAGACGGGTCGGGTACCCGACCCGTGACTTTCAATTTTTTTTGAATTTTGACCCGCCATTAAGGAGCCGGGTCAGCGGGTCGGCGGGTCGGGTCGGGCGGGTCGGGTAATTTTGAACACCCCTAATTGACGTGAGTAATGTGAATAACTACCTTGGTGGTAATTCCAAGTCAATCTTTGACTCTAGCTAAAAATAGCCAAGATCCTAAACTTTAGGAGGCTTATTTTTAGGAGTTAGTTATTTAATTCTTTGATTTATTCCTTGTGCATTCTATAGCTATTCATCCGTACAACAAGACTAAAAAAGAAAAATAAAAATTAAAATAATTTTCTTGATTAATTTTGTTGACTTCTTCTCTGACCGGTTTCGTTTGGAACAACGTATTGTCTCTATCTGCAACTTCATCAGTTTATCAATATCTGGAACAGTAGAAGTGAAATCTACTCTTGACTTCCTCATTGACTTTCTCTACTGACTTTGACTTTGTTGACTTTGACTTTGACTTGTACGATTGCCATTGACCAGTCCTTAGGTACCATCGACGATTATGATAATCGGATATATTACCTACAAAACAATCTCTACAAATACTTTGTTTGTTTATTATTGTTAAGTCATCATTAAAACTCAAATGGGCCAACATCCATGATACTTCTTATTAAATATACTCAAGAAAATAAATATATTATATGCCTTCATCAAAATTCCTTAACGAAAATTTGTCCAAATAAAGTTTGATGTGAGATCCTTAACGCTTGACATGATCAAAGAACATATCACAAAAGATTGTTAGAAATAATAATGCGAACCTTTGTGTATGACAGTGGACTCCAAGCTTAAAATAAACCATAAAATGAACAACACCGTAATGAAGATTAGTTTGCGACGAAGGCGTCACCAGATTCTTGATATAGATTGAAGGTGTCTACAAGCTTTCCTTTTATGATATTTCCCCCACAAAGGTACTTGGGTTATAAGACCGGAAATTCTCAATGAGATTCAATCAATCACATCAACCGATTAGTACGAATCGATTGAACTAAACGACTTTGTGTTTTTGTAGAGATCAAAATCAGTATAACTATACAAGAGTTGATCACTCTCCTTTACGTTTCAAGAGAATAAGAGAAAGATGACAGAATTTTGATTCTAAGAAAATAATTGATTTGATATCCATGCACTCACTCTTATTTATAGAGTTAAAGTGTCACATGGATTCATCCAAAATATACATCAATTGATGATGTAACACATTTATTCATAACAACACATTAGTCCATGAATCATAGCTTAGTTTCACGAACAATTGTTCCATAAAACAACTTCCAGAATATTTCTGACTTCGAAATTTCAAAAGTGCTCGAACGAGCAAACACCAAAAATACTAAACAGAAGGTTCAGAAACATTCTGAAAGGTCCAGGAGCCAGTGCTAGAACAAGCCACAAAGTGCGCGAACGAGCTACACCTTGCTCGAACGAGCAGGACCATGCTCGAATGAGCAGCTTGGTCTTTGACTCTGTTTTGGGTTCCCTTGTTACGTTATTGCTTAGTATATGCTACGTACATGTTCTAAGCCTTGGATAATGTCCTATATGCTCTAAATATTCAACAAGAAGAATAAGAAGAAGAAGAAGAAGAATGAAGAGTATAGTAGGAAGAATAATGAAGATAGTAGGAAGAAATTACTTTGTGGGTTTGAAGCAAATTTGTCAATCCATGAAGAATAGCTCGTAGGTTTGTAAACAATGAAGGTACAATAGCTGCGTTTAAGAAGAATAGCCTGAAGAAAGAAGAAGAAGCTTGAGGAAGAAGATGTTGAAATTTTATGGGTTTGAAGAGCAAGAAGAAGATGAAGAAGCTTGAACGTTTATGAAACAATAGTTTTCAAGGGTTTTATGAAACAGTGAGGTTATGAAGAAATATTGGAACGTTAGAAATAAAACGTGGCTTTTATTAAGCTTATCTACTGCGGGTAATAAGGAACCGCAGCATATGCAGCATTATTTGCTGCGGTTTTTAAAGAACCGCAGTATATCCCCAATCTTCAATATTTGGAAACGTGTATTTGCTGCGGTTTTACAGGCACCGCAACATTTGCCCTTTTATATTTTTCCTAATTCTCTTATACTATTTATTGCTGCGTTTGCTAAAAACCGCAACAAATGTCTCGGAGCAGATATGTTTTTTCCACTAGTGGTATAAAGTCTCTGACATGTGTTGGTTTATGTTCTTTGAACTTACTATGATGTTGTCATTCGACAACTACCAGGTTGATTTGCAAGCGGGAATAGTGTGTGAGGATTGCAATATTAGAACCTGTAAATGAGCTGAGTGTCGTACACGATCTATGATATTTTGTCGTTGAACTTGATTTTTTTTTATTTTAGCAAGTGCATTAATATATATTTTAAACTAGAATTTCGATTTCAAGCCCTTAGGTTCTGAAGTTGTAACCTTTAAGACTTTACTGAATTGTTGTTGCTATCTTTGTTTGCTTATTTTTTTATTATTAGAACGTCATCGATCCTATATACAATTTAAGTTAAATGTCCGACGCGTGACCCGAAATTTATAATTACATATAATTATCTGGTCCACTTTTAACCTGACTATTACAATCCCTGTCACAAAAAGTACTCCCTCTACTGTTTCAATATGCACTTCTTTTCAGTTTACTTTATTCTACTAATTTTGCATTATTTCCCTTTTTGGTAATGGTTTCACTTTTTTTCTTTAAATCTAATGCATAAATTTATTATCCCTCCATCTTAACCACTTATTCTTATTATCTACTCATTTATTTTTATCTCATTCTTCAACTCAATTTATTTTTCACTGAATTTCATTCAAAATAATTTAATTGGTAGAAAGAGCAGTAGTAAATTAAAAAAAGCGAGGTTATGTAGAAGAGAAGACGGTTATAGCTGCTAGTGGTAAATAGTAAATCATATAGGCGCCAAAAGGAGAAACATCGAGGAAAAGTCTAAAGCAGTTGCAGTAGAGTAGAGCCTAGAGAAGCCTGAAGTAATTAATAATTGGAGTTAACTATCAATCACCTGAATTTACAACTGTTTTATCATATCTTTTCTTCATCTTTCTGCTACAAAATCTCCTCCCAAAACCTCTCATTATTGCTTATGTCATCCTTCTTATTTCAACTCTAGCTGTTTTCTACTACATAATTCTACCACTACAAGACCAAAATACTTGTAATATTTATTTTTTCACGCTGTCCAATATACTAATTCAATCCTTAATATCTATAACTATATATAATATACAATTATAAAATTTTAAAATTAATAATCTTTAACTCGAGACGAATCATAAAAGATCCCACTTGACTATATTTTAACTTATAGATTATGAATTAATCACAAATTAAGAAAGATAAATAAATAGTGCTTACTTTCCAAATGTTGCGACAATATTGGAACGGAGGAAGAATAATTCTTTTTTACTCTCTGTCCCATTTAATTTGTAGTATTTTATTTTGATCTATCCCACTTAATTTGCATTATTTTTATTTTTGACTAGCTATGATCCACTACTTTTTTAATCTCATTCATATATTTTTACTAAACTATGTGGGACGGAGAGAGTATTAGAGAATGTAGTATCTCCTTTGTACTTCCCAAACAATAAGCGGATAAGGCTAATTTAGATTTTTTTGTGAGCGTCTAATCCAAATTATTCATCAACTTTGTTGTTATATTAGTTGCGGAGTAAATAAATTTTAGGTCATGTTTTTTTCTTTTTTTTTTTGAAGATAATTTTAGGTCATCTTTATTTTTCATATATTTGTAAAATTGAAATCCTTCACAATTAACAAATAAATTTTCTTAAACTAAAATAAAAACTCAACATAATTTTTATTTTATTAATTAATATTGATTTAATATAATAACTTAAATTAAGTAGTTAAAAAGTAAATTTTCATCTCTAGGATTACAAAATTAAGAAATAAAATATATTGATTATTTTTATAATTTTTTTAAATGATTTATTTTTATAAATTAAAAAGGTGATAATTGATCTTTAATGAATGAGTAAAAATAAATAATGTAACTAGATAATGTTTTTTGAAAATAACAGATAGTATTTGAAAATTGATTGAGTTGTTTTAAAAAGAGTTAAAAAAAGAGAAAATATATAATCAATAGGAATTGAACATATCACAATTGAAATGTTAAGTAAAACACTAACAACCTAATCTACCTCAATTGTACATATTTTTTTTATTACCAATTTTACAAATTAAAATGTCAATTTTAAGCGTTAAAAGACCAATTTAAAAACTTAAAAGACCAATTTCAAGGATTTAAAATGACATTTTAAGTCAAATAATTTGATAAATATAAGACTTAAAAGGTCAATTTTAATACTTAAAATGTCAATTCTAAAACTTAAAAGACCAGTTGCTAGATTTAAAATTCTCATTTCAATTTTAAAGTAGTTAGACTCAAAGATTCAAGTTAATATTAGAAACATTGTAATTGACCACTTTTTTTTCTACACTCTTTTCTTTAGGTTTAAAATCTAATATACTTGGAATATAACTTTTTAGCATTTAAGAAGGGCTTCAAAGTTCTTGAGTAATCATGCTAAACATTTATAAAGATATGTATATACATTTTGGAATTGGAATTTTATACTTGATATAGGGCTTTTATGCCTTTGAGAAGACTTTTTATGTACTGAAATAGTCATACTAAACATTTATAAAGGTATTTTAATATCTTCTTTATACAGAAAGTAATCCATTTGATTGAAAGAACAACTATTAGAACTCAAAGCTTTAGTTACATAAGAAACTATTTACAATAAAAATCAAATACTATGGGTCGGAGTAATTATACTAAAAAACTACCTCCAATTCATTTTAAATATCCATTTTGGATTTGGCACGCAAATTAAGAAAAATGGTAGCGAGGTATTTTAAGTGATTATACTAGTAATAATTTAAAAGGTGATAGTTGAGGTATTTTAAATAATATAAGTTGGGGTAGTTGGGGGTATTTAGGTAAAAACATCTTTGCTAAAAATAGAATGTGGACAATGAGAGTGACTTTACTAAATAAGGAAAGTAGACATTTAAAATGAATTAGAGGGAGTATAAAACTATGTATATACATTTTAAAATTAAAGTTTTAATACTAGAATAAGGCTTTTATATCTTTAAAAAGGCTTTTTAAGTTATAAATTAGCTAGTCATACTAAACAGTTTTGAAGTCTAGAGCCAAATTCATAAATAAACTAAACTTTTAGAATTAAATCGTATATAAGCAACCGCCATACAGAGGAGTTGCTGTTATGTTAATCCTACATAACGTTTTTATATGAGGACTTTCAACCCGTCTCTCATTAAATATAATTTTTTTTACCTTTGGTTTAATTATATCTCTTCATTTTTCTCGTACTATGTCCCATTTGTAAGTTTCATTTTTTAACGAAAAATAGTTCCGTTCAAAGTATTGTACTCGTTGTGAATGGTTAACCATAATTTTGAATTAAATATAGCTAAATAATGAATAAACCTAATAAGATAAATATGGTCGAAAAACCAACACACTAGCAAACAAATTTAAACAAGTATAATTCTTTTAACAGATACAAAAATTTTGCATATAAATTAAATATATTAAAAATTGTATTCAGTTTTAAACCATATCTTCAAGTTTATTCACATAAAACATATATATATATATATATATATATATATATATATATATATATATATATATATATATATATATATATATATATATATATATATATATATATATATATATATATATATATAAGTTCGAGTGCGAGCTGTGCTGAAATGTGAACTGTACGAACCTTGTTATTTTTTAGCCAAAAAGTGTTACTATTTTGTTAGAAATATTTACGGTAAAAAAGTAACAATTTTTGATGTAAAAGTAACATTTTTAAAACATGTTACTTTTTAGCCAAAAAATAACAAGATTCACACGGTTCACACATAAGCATTGTTCGCACTGAAATTCGACCTTATATATATATATATATATATATATATATATATATATATATATATATATATATATATATATATATATATATATATATATATAAATATATATATATATATATATATATATATATATATATATATATATATATATATATATATATATATAAAATTTTGAAAATACACAAATAACCGTAGAAGCAAGAAAGGAAGGAGAACAAAAAAATTTCAAAATATATATATATATATATATATATATATATATATATATATATATATATATATATATATATATATATATATAAAACTGTTTTTCTTTATTTTTTTTAATAATTATTTGAAAATTAAAAGTGTAACTTAGGACTACGCAAGTAACCCAACAACTAAACATGATAAAATGAAGGAAGTACATATGCAAATGACAATTGAAAAAAACAACAAAATTTAATAGACAATAATAAAAATGGAGCAAATTTGATGTTAGGAAATATGGGTAAAAAAAATTACACCAACTTGGTGTTGCAGGCGCTAGTACAACTTGTAAGGGGCTTAGGACATAAGCATTTGACAAATATTCGGCCAATGATGAGGAAAGATAACAATCCTATGCTATTTACGAAACTTTTTCAGTTTATTTGCCAAATTATATTTTTGGAAAAAAAATTAAAAAGTACTCCCTCCGTTCCAGTTTAGATGTCCCATTTGACTTTTCACACATGCCGAGGCAACATTTTAACCCTTAATATCTCTAATTATTCTTAATCAAAAATTCTAAAAAATTGATATTAATAATCCTTGTATTGAGACGAATCAAACAAGATCCCACATGACTATGTTTTAACTTATAGATTAAGAGTGAAATACAAATTAAGAGTGATGCGTGAATAGTGTCAAAAGTCAAATGGGACATCTAAACTGGACCGGAGGGAGTATTAGATAAATATTTTGTCTTTATTTTTGCTCTAATCCATTCCTTCTAAACTTTCATACTAACTAAAAAAATTTTAATTGCTCAAATCACTTATGTAACACTAAAAAAGACACAGCAAATATTTCCTCTACTCCCTCTAATTCACTTGTGTTGTCCCATTTTCTTATTGGGACAATTCACATTAATTGTCTCATTTCCGTTTTGGTACATCTTTTTTTACCTAAATACCCCCACTTTTTCAATTCTCAATACCCCACTACCACTTTACAATTAATTTAATCAAATTAAAGCTCCACTTTTACAATTCCCAATGTCCAACTACCACCTTTACAATTAATTTAATCAATTAAAATACCCAACTATCACCCACTCTTAATATTTGTGTCAAACCCAAATGGGACAACATAAGTGAATTGGAGGGAGTATTTCATTATTTTTGTTATATTTTAATTTGCTCATCCCATGTTATCTTAGGCCTTCTCCGACTCCTCTTACCCTCTACTATAATGCTTTCAACCTTCCGAACAAGGGCGTCAAATGTCTTTCAATGCACATGTCCAAACTATCTCAATCCACTTTCGCGCAATTTTTCAGAGATAGAAGCAACCCCTAGTTTCTCTAAACTCTTGGTTCCTAATTCGATCCATCAATATGTGCCCGCACATCCACCTCAATATGCACATTTCTATGACTTCCATTTTATGCTCAAAAATCTTCTTCACAAGCCAACATTCTGCCCCTACAACATAGCAAGTCTGATTGCCATCCTGTAAAATTTTCCCTTTAATTTACTTGGGAACTTCCTATCATAAAGCACCGAGGTTGCTGCCCTCCACTTGAGCCAACCCGCTTGGATACAGTGAGTTACATCCCCATCAATCTCCCCATTCCTTTGGATGATCGAACCCAAATACTTGTACTTGGTCATATTTTTAACAACTTCTTCACCAATGGACACCTCTGGATCCCCTACCGGTGATGTCCCGCTGAAGTCACAACGCAAATACCCGGTCTTCGTACGACTAATGCTCAACCCTCTACCTTCTAAAGCTTCTCTCCACTTAGCTAATTTATTATTAACCTCCTCTTTAGTCTCGGCCACCAGCACGATATCGTCCGCAAAAAGCATGCACCATGGTATCGTCTCCTAGATAGATTTAAAAATCTCATCTATAATAACCGCAAAAATGAAAGGACTTCGAGACGATCCCTAGTGCAGTCCGACTCTTACCGGAAAAGGCTCTGTCATCCCCACCGGTGTTTGGATTTTGGTTGACGCCCTGTCATACATTATTCCTTATAGCCTCAATGTACATTGAAGAAATACCTTTAGCGTTTATTATATATATATATATATATATATATATATATATATATATATATATATATATATATATATATATATATATATATATATATATATATATATATATATATATATATATATATATAGATGTAGGATCAAATGAGAAGGATGAGAAGGATTTTTGTTTGATTTTTTTGGTTACTATGTATCCAAAAAAAGTTACTATGTTATCAAAAAAGAACATTTTATAATTGATGTCATAGTTACCTTTTTGTGTATCATAGTTACTTTTACAATTATGTGTTTTTGGCTCAATCGTGACCATAGATTTTTTTTATGTTAGTGAAATCAAGGATGTAGAATCCTTCTTACCCTTCTCATTTTCAATACCCTTCTCATTGGATCCCTCCCCTATATATATATATATATATATATATATATATATATATATATATATATATATATATATATATATATATATATATATATATAAATAGAATGGATGATAAAGATTTTTGTTTATTTTATTTTATTACAATATATACAAATAAGGATAAAATTGTGTAAAAAATCAAATATAACAAATATAATGAAACACAGAAGTAAATTGCCAATAAGCTTAATCTAATATACTAGTAGTAAGTACTTACTCCGTTCCATAATACTTGCTATATTTAACTTTTTTACTCAATTTCATTTACTATTTTAATTTGTTCATTATTAATCGAATTATACACATTTGAAAATTATAAATTATATTATAAAAGTATGCGATTACACGATTCAAATAAGATTGCACTCGACTATATTATTATTTATATATTAGCCGCAATATATAAAATAAATTTAAACGATAAATAGTGCCAAAAACAAAACGTAGCAAATATTTGGGATATTTGAAATTAAAGTATGAGGCAATCAATTCTGTTATGACGGCTATTGTCAGTTAAGCTGACGTAAATAATGCGTTAGATGTCTTTTATGTAAATCTATAAATGCATGCAGAATCCTTTTTGTACTCCTCTCAGCAATCTCTAAAGTACTCTTTTCAATCGTATATAATGATCCCAGCCGGACACAGATAATATTACATTTAAATCCAAACGATTACTATGTAGGACACTAGTCATGGCAGCAATGTTAGAGACAAAGATATCATATTTTCATATACGCTAACCGTTTTATATAGTATCGTTTTTATTTGTTATTTAAGGTTATTTGTTGTTCTTATAATAAAATTTCTATTAATTTCTCCGTTTATTTAATATTTCCTCCTATTTACACAAAAGGGACATTTGGGTTGGGCACGGTTTTTAAGAGTAGAATGGTGGGGTATTGATTAAATTAATTGTAAATGTAGTAGTTGGGTATTAGGAATAGTAAAAGTGAGAGTAGTTGGATATTTTAATTGATTACATTAATTGCAAAGGTGAGAGTAAAAATAGAAATGGGACATTTTGTGTCAATTGGCCCAAAATATAGAAATGTCCTCTTTGTGTGAATAGGAGGGAGTATATTTAACTTTTTATTTCATCTAATTTGGTAATTTGATAATTTGATTATTTATATACTTTTTCCGTTTCATTTTAGTTGCACCATTGGGTTTGACACAATATTTAAGGGCTGTCAAATCAGTATGGTAAAAGTAGGAATGAAGTATGATTGATGGTAATATGTGGGGTAGAAATGAAAAAATTATTATAAACAGATAGTGGTGACTATTGAATATATTAAATAATTAATGAGATGATGTATGATTGATGGTGATATGTGGCAGGAATAAAGTGGGGATAAAATAAGTAGATCATGTTTGCCAAAAATAGTAGTAATATTGCAAGTAATATGAAACTTCCAAAAACGGTAAGTGTTGCAAGTAAAATGGAACGGAAGAAGTATTGAATCACACTCATCTAAAAATTTTAGTCTGTTTAATCCTTAGAAAAATTTTTATTTGTCATTTTGGGTGTTACATTTGTTATTCTCATAAAAAATCAAGCTATTTATATCACAGTTTTTGGACAAAAATAAATTTTTTTTTTAAAGTTTTAATAATGATTATAGTCCCATATATTTTTCACTAACTTTATTTTAACAATTTATATTCTTGTGGTCCACATATTTTAATAATATTTTCCACTAACTTTATTTTAACAATTTTAATATTTGAATAATATCTATGATTTTCGTATAGCGTACAATAATTTCATTTTAACATTTTTATATTATTTATGGTCTACATGTTTCAAATTCAAGTGTCATAATTTATAACACAATCACGCAATATTTATTTACCTGTGACCTAGAAGTCTTTATTTGCCATGATAAATATTTACCCGAGACATAATTGGTGCCACAAATTTGTCACGATAAATATTTCCTTGTGACATAATGTTTGGTACAAGATTTTGTTTGCGACAAAAAAATCCCGTGGCAAGATTTGTGGCGCAAGTGCTTATTTGCCACGATATTAATTTACCCGTGGCACAAGTATTTGTTAGCCACGGTATATATCACCCGTGGCATAATTTGTGGCACAAGTCATCTTTGACACGATACATATTTACCAGTGGCAAAAATTTTGGGTATGATTGTGATATTGTCTTGAAACCTATTTTTCCCATGGCAAGATCAAAACTTGCCACAGATTTTGAATTCCCGTGGCATAATTAGTGGCACAAGTGATGATTTGTAGTATTCATATTTATTGTTTCATTTCCTTTTTTATCAATATTTTTTTACCTAAATACTCCATGTTCACACAAGTAAGACTAAAATACCCCCACTTTTACTACTTACAATATTCTAACTATCATCTTTACAATTAATTTAATTTATTAAAATACCTCAAGTACCACTTTTTTAATGGACCTCACACCACCCTTAATAACGGTACTCAAGAAAATAGGACAACTAAATTTATTTGGAGGGAGTATTTGATAAACTCAAAAGAATAGAGAAAGTTTGTTTAAATTTAGAGACGAAGTTAAAGTTAAACTAATTTTTTTGAGTTAAACTAATTAAATATTAAATAACTTAAATTAATATAGAGTCATAATTTTTTGGGATTTCTGTAATTAAACACCTTACCACCATCTTGATTTTTTCCGCATAGAATTTACTCCATAAAATTACTAATGAAGCTGTAGCTGACTATTACTAATTTTTTGGGATTTTTTTCCGCATAGAATTTATAAAATTACTAATTCCACATATTATAGTCTCTCCTTCATTAGTTTACCGTTCATGTTCTCTGAATTGTAGCTAACTATTTTGTGAAAATAATTACCTAAATCAATCGAATTTATTTAAGTTAACAGAATACAAATTGGACAATTACAATAGACTTCCTCCGTTCCATAATACTTACTACATTTAGCTTTTATACGCAATCCAATGTACTATTTAATCCATTTATATGTCGAATTATACACATTTAAAAACTATAAAAAGTTTATACTCCCTCCCTCCCATTAGTTTTGTCCATTATTCTATTTTGGGTAATCCCTCTTTAATTGTCCACTTTCCTTTTTTGGCAAAACTTTTTACCTAAATACCCCCAACTACCCCAACTTATATTATTTAATAATACCCCACTTACCACCTTTTCAATTATTATATTCACTTAAAATACCCCATTACCACCTTTTCAATTATTATATTCACTTAAAATACCCCACTACCACCTTTTTCAATTATTATATTCACTTAAAATACCCCACTACCACTTTTCCTTATTTTGCGTGCCCACACTAAAGTGGACAAAACTAATGGGACGGAGGGAGTATTATGAAAGTATGCAATTAGATGATTCAAACAAGATTCCACTTGACTATATTATTACTTATATATTAGACGCAATATATAAAATAAGCTTAAACGTTGAATAGTGTCAAAAACTATTAATGAAAAAACAGGACTAACACATGTCAGACTCTCAGTGAAAATTTTCCCGCTCATTTTATTATTGACTTGACAGGTGAATTTGCAGTGAAAATTATTTCCTAATATAGGACAATTTATTGTGCATAAGAAGATTTGATATGTAGTATTATTTTCGAAGTATTTGTCTTGGTTATAGATAATAACTGTTTTATATAGTAAAATAAAACATGGCTAAATTTATAAATCTGTATTATTTTCTAATATTATTTCGAGAATAAAAGAGAATAATATCTTGATATAACAAAATTATTTTTCAAGATTATCTATCATCGGTAGAATAATTATATCTTCATAATTATACTGTTATGTAAATTTATGTCCTTGCTACTTATCTACTTCATACTCCTATTTGCTTAAAAAATTAGTTTTATTTAATAAATAGGTATTTTCAATTATAAATTATTATTTTTAAAAAATAATTATATGAATGGTAATATTTTTTCAAGATATTTTAAATGAGATCAAATTTGTAATATTTTTGACTCTTTTTTTAAAAAATTCAAAAAAATTATTTAATTTTTCAAGAAAATTAAGCTTTATTATAAAAATTAAATTTATATTATTTTCTTAAAATCTTCAAAGTTAATTTATTCATAAAAATATAGTTATGAAAAAAATAAATATAAGATCTCACTTGACTAAGTTTTAGCTAAAAGAGGTCAAAGAGTGAGCTGTTGTCCATTGAACAACCAATCGACAAGAATAAATTGACATAGTCTGAGAACTGAGATAAAGTGACATAAATTTGCATCTCACTTCATATTTTCACTGACATGCAATTGCAAATTAGTTGCCTATTTTCTTTTTGTTTAAAAAAGGTAGTTTGTGTTTAAAAATTATATAAACGTTCTTTTCTTTCAAGATCTTTAAAATGAGACCAATTTTTTTATTTTTTGGACTTTTTTTTAAGAAAATTGGAAAAATGTTTCAATTATTCAAATAAAAATAATAATTAAGCTTTACTGAAATAAATCATTTAAATTTTTTCCAATATTTGTGAATTAATGGTAATCATTTAATTGTTATAACAAATTTAAGTTATTCATAATATATTTTGTTTTACCATTTAATATTTTCTTAATTTTACTGAAAATTTTTTTAAATATTCATTACTAACAAATAACCTTCTTTATATTTTTTAAAGTAAATAATCATTAAAAATTAATCTCCATGCATAGCACGGATATCTATCTAGTTATAAGTTAATCGCTGCTCCCAAAATGATGCAATTTTAGTTTCATGCACCAATTAGCAAACATATACACTTGTTCCATTACAAATTAGTTGCAACACTAGATTAATAGTATTATATATTCATGATCCTTAGTTTGTAATTGGTTTTTTAATCTTTAAATTAAAACATAGTCAAGTGAGATATTATTTGATTTGTCAATTTGCAAAATTTATTAATATCATATTTTTATTATACATAATTAAAGATTGAATAAGTGCATTTGAAATACATAACAAAGCAAACGTTGCAAGTATGTATTTTGAAATTAAGAAAATATATCAAATGATTTTGTTCATTATATTTATATAATAAAGCAAACGTTGCAAATATTTTAAAACAAAATATGTCGAAGAATAATTTTGGAATGGAAGAAGCATATCGAATAGAATAAATTTATATTAGCCGTAAGATCTACAGTTTATTTTCAATTAAAAAATAAAAATCGGGTTGAGCTTTCCTCTATAAATAGATAGGCTTACCTACATTCTTTCTCGTCCCTAGCAGCTACCTCTATTTCCTTCTCTCCTACAAGTATTTTTTTAAGATTTCTTTTTTAAAGCAGACATGGCTACTTACAGTTCTACTTCTGTTCTTTTCACTTATTTCAGCCTACTACTACTATTTAGCGCCCTTTTGTTCTTCAACTTTGCTTCAGTCAATGCTACCCAACAGCTTGGTAATTAATTACAGTTCTCTTTTTCTTCTTATTTTTCATTTTTAAGAATTAAATTAGACTAAACTGTTTTTAAATGGCATGCATGACAGATTGTAGACCTGAATATGGATGCACCAACTATTCTCCCAGAAAGGTGATTTTATTTCCATCTTTTTCAAGTACATTCTTTTTTCAGCAAGTTTCCTGAGATATCGTCTATTTGAGTTTAATATTTACTTTTACTCTATATTTTTCTTTATGGGTCAATCCAATCAGAGTTGGTCTCTCAAAGAAACAGTCCATCACAAGAAATTGTGTTTTTTAAAATGTATGTAGGGTTTCATTGATTTAATCATGTTGTGGGTGCAGATGTTGATGGAAGCACAGAAAAAGGCCAATTATGAAGTGGAATTGAGGGATGTTCCTTCAGGACCAGACCCATTACACCACAATGGTGGTACTCAAAAGAAGCCCAAGATCAGTCCATGAACATGGAAATTGGAAGACAAGATAACTAGCCCTCTAGGACTCACTTTTGTTTGTGCTATTAATGCTACTTTAGTCAATAATTTCTGTTTCTTCATTTCTTTTGTTGGAGCAAATCTTTTGGAATCATTGTATCAAATTAATGCACTAGTATAGAATTATAATATATATAGCAATTTATGTTTAGTAGCTTGTGTTTATGACTTATATAGAACTAATAGTATATTTTTAACTAAATAAATTAATGGTTAAAAAGTAAATCAAAAGTTAAGAAAATATACAGTTTAGATCTTTGCATAAAATTGAAAAGTTGACATGACTTGAATATAAAAAGGTGGTTAAAGTCTATAAGGGCTCTTCAAACTCAGTAACATAAGGATGATGATTGTTTTGAGGGTATTTTGTTATAAAAAAAAATCCATATGGAGTCAAACTTAATAACAATTTATAGTAAGTGAGAACAAACAAATGTCTACTGCCAAGTTATGTAGAATTGTCTACGTACGTGTCTATAGGTACAACTTATAAGGTTGCCCAATTCATTTTTCAGAAATCAAATGAAAGTGGTTGAATGCAGTAGAATAACTTTGAATAAACTTATAAAATAGAGACTTTGGACCCAAAATATTAGCCCATGTACATAAAACGTTGATGCTAAACGATAATTAGCGAAATTCATTCGGAATCATAATAATAATCGACTTCTGAAGAATATTTAATGAAATATACTCTCTCCGAATTTTTTTAGATGTCCCATTTTCTTATTTGGCAAATTTATATCAATTGTTCCACTTTCTTTTTTGTTTATCTTTTTTTTACCTAAATACCCCCACTTTTACTACTCTGAATACACAATAAGCACCTTTATAATTAATTTGATCAACAAAAATACCCAACTACCATATTTTTAATGGACCTCACATCACCTTTAATAAACGTGAGAACCCAAATGGGACATCTAAAATGATTTGGAGGGAGTATAATCTAACTCTAAGGCTTTCTAAGTTTTTGGTACAACTCTCCCTTCCCCCTTTCCCCTTTACCCTAGCCGTTGATGGAAATTGAAATAGAGAAAATTGATGAAATTAGTTTAATGATGAAGGTTACAAATGATGAGAGGCACAAATCTCCTTTCGACTTTGCCCAAGCAGTGACCTACTACTAGGTTTAAGGTTTAATTTTTTTTACTTATATATATATATATATATATATATATATATATATATATATATATATATATATATATATATATATATATATATATATATATATATATATATATATATATATATATATATATATATATATATATATATATATATATATATATATATATATATATATATATATATATATTAATTCTAGCGTCATCCATTAACTTAGTCCAACTATCCTATTTTTAGAATAAGCCTTCATGACACACAATTCATATTCTAAACATTGATTAAACTCTATAACATATAACTTTATAAAGATAATCCATATTACTCCCTCCACCCAAAATTGTTGTCCACTTTGGGTTGGACATGCATATTAAAAAAGTGATAGTTGATATACTTTAACGGTCCGTTTGATTAGTGATACTAAATTGTGGTAATGGGAATGATTTATAGTGTAAATTTTAATCAAAAATATCATGTCATTCCCATGGTAATGAAACTTTGATCACAAAAAAGTTTTTTTGTTCACAAATTTCCATTACCACCTAATACCACCTCTCCCATTGGTAATGCATTGGAATGAATTTTATGAACAAAATGAAATGATTGAAGGTTGTCAAGCATGGCCATCAAGGAAGTAAAGAGATATTTCAACCAAAATTACACTATCTTTTCATTCCCATTGCCGCGGTTTATTACCATCTACCAAACGGGCCGTAAATGATTATAATAATTGTAAAGGTGGTAGTTGGGGTATTTTATATAATATAAGTGGGGGTATTATATTGTCTTTACGAGTCTGAACATATAGTATTTAGGTAAAATTTTTTTTTGCTAAAATAGAAAGTGGACAATTTTGGGTGAACTGACCAAATAAGGAAAGTAGACAATAAAAAAGAAACGGAGCGTGTATTATATTTCCAATCGTCTCGTGATGATTTAATACCTTATGAACTGAATTCTAAGGCAAAAATACTTTTTGAAATGCCAAGTGCTGCAAACAATTTGATATATAATGGGTATGGAAATTACTCTCAGATGTCGATTATAGGGAGAATGAGGAATCTAAAGATATATCATAATTGTCCAAAGAGAATGTACGACGATGTGTGCACTTTGATGCAGAAGCTTTACCATAATCTAACTCCATGAAACATTTAGGTATCTATCATCTATTGGGGTCGTACTGTGAATGCCTGACACTATTATGCATATTCGACAACAAGGTGGGTCAGAGACGATATTGGAAATAGAAGAATTCCGTGGAAACAATTTATATATCTTTCGATAATTACAACAATTGTATATGCGTCTCAAGTAACTGCTAGTGAATAAGATAGCACGCTGAGCACCACATAGAAGAGGGGGAAATGTGTCACTTGTCAGACTTAGAGGCCTGGATATATTTTAACCTAACACATCCAAATTTTTGTCGCTAAGATTAGAAATGCTAGGCTCGATTTATGTACAAACGGATTAAAACCTTTAGGAAGCTAGGGAAAGCAGTATTCATCGTGGCTCGTGATTCTAATACCTTAAGATCTCCCTCCGTGGATGTGCATGAAGACATCGTACAATGGAAATCATTATTTTCAATGAAGATTCTTAATGGAAAGCAGTATTCTTAAATTTTTGTCGTTATTTTCTTTGTCTAAAATTTGTGACATAAATGGAAAGATTCTTAATGGGAACAACAAATGAACCACCTCAAAATGGCAAATGAAATCATTTTTAAGGAACAGAGGGAGTAGAATTTAACATTTATGATTCAATGAAGTATCCTGTTGAGAATTTTACTTGTTATTCTGTTGATATGATTGATGATTAGGGGTGAGAATAATCGAATATCCGATCCGAAACATGCAGTCGGATTAAATATCCGAAAACTAATATATCTGATATCCGATATCTGATTTGATCCGACTTGGATTTTCGATATCCGACAATATTCGAATCGAATATTTAAGATATTCGGTATCCGATGCCTATGAGAAAAAGTTGAAAATTTCCAATCTTATAATTAACGGATATTCGAAATTACTTATAATATGTGGATATCCGATATCCTAAATAATTTCGGATATCCGATATCTGATATTCGACAATTTAAAAAATGTCGGATATTCGGATATTCGAATCTACAAACATTGATATCCGAATTTGTATCCGAAATACGAATTTTCGAATCGGATATTTGATCCAAATTGTAATTTCGAATCGGATATCCTAAAAATCGAATCGAATATCAGATCAAATCATCGGATAATCGGATCATCAGATAGTTTTGCTGACCCTATTGATGATATGACTCAAGACTTGTTTAACATTGAAAATGATGATAAATTGAAATAAATTGAAAGTTGTAATTGAAAATAATCTATATAAAATGAATAAAGAATATGTCATGAGTACTGAACTTGAGGAAGTTATGCGAGATTTTAATGAAAATGAATTAACTGGTTCTTTTGACAATAGACCAATAGCACTAACCATCCTGAATTAAAATGATCTGCCATCTATTTTGCAGTCAACAAAATTTGAGCTTAAAAAACTTCCTGAGCATTTGAAGTATGTATTTATTGGAGAAAATGAAACATTTCATAAGCTAAATGATGAACAAGAAGAAAAGTTGATTGTAGTCTTGAAAGCATATATAAGGATGCAATCGGTTGGGGCTATTGCTGATATCAAGGGCATCAGTCCAACCACTTGCATGCATAAAATTTTGTTGGAGGAAGGTGCAAGACTAGTAAGACAACCACAGAGAATGCTGAATCCACCAATGACAGAGGTAGTAAAAACATAAATTCTGAAGTTGTTACAAGTAGATATTACATTTGCAATTTCTAACAAGTGAGTGGGTGAGCCCAAGTCAAGTGGTTCCAAAGAAATTATGAGTCACAGTGGTAAAAAACAGTGAAGGTGAACTGGTACCTACCCGAGTCCAAAATGGTTGGCGAGTATATATAGATTATTGTCGTTTGAATGATGTAACTAGGAAGGATCACTTTCCCTTACCTTTCGTCGACCAAATGTTAAAAAGGCTCGCCAAACATGAATTTTATTGCTTTTTAGATGGGTATTATGGGTATCTACAACTGCCAATTGCACTGGAAGATATTAAGTAAACCACCATTACATGCCCTTTTGGCACATATGCATATAGGCGTATGCCATTAGGACTATGTAGTGCACCCGTTACATTCCAACAGTGTATGATGAACATTTTCTAAATTCTTGAAATCTTCATGGATGATTTCACAATCCATGGAGAACTTTTGATCAATGTTTGGAAAACTTAAAACTTGTACTTCAAAGTTGTATTGAAACAAACTTAGTTTTAAATTCAGAAAAATGCCATTTCATGGTTGAACAGGGCATAGTTTTAGGCCATGTGTTTCAAAACGGGAAATTAACGTAGATAAAGCAAACGTCAATATTATACATTCTTCATCCTACCCAAAACCTATGAGAGAAGTGCGTTCCTTTTTAGGTTACGCAGGATTTTATAGAAGGTTTATTGAAGGATTTCGAAAATAAATGTTTGTCTTTACCTTTTGAAATTATGTGTGATGCTAATGACTATGCCATTGGTGCAATCCTTGGTCAAAGGGTGTGTCAAAATCCTTATTCAATCTACTATGCGTCAATAACTCTAAATGAAGCACAAAAGAATTATGCAACAACTAAAATGGAGTTATTGGCTGTAGTATTTTCTTTAGAGAAATTTAGATCATATTCGCTAGGTATAAAGGTTGTAGTTTATACAGATCACGCGACTATACGCCATTTGATGAAGAAAAAAGAAGCTAAACCAAGATTGATTAGATGGATTTTGCTTCTAAGCGAGTTTGACCTACAAATAAAAGACAAAAAAGGGTAAGAAAACTTAGTTGCGGATCATCTATGTAGGATTTTTAAGAGTACAACCTATAAATCAAGCACTGTTGGATATACGAGTGAGTCCATTAAAGAAGAGTTCCCAGAAGAACATTTTTTTATGATAAAAAAAGACCAATCATGGTATGCTCATATTCGTAATTATATTATCATGAATAAATTTCCTCCGGAGTTTAGTAAGTATCAAAAAGACAAGTGAAAGAGTGATTCTAAGTATTATGTATGCGATGATTCGTATTTGTGAATATTTTGTGCAGATCAAGTCTTGAGAAGATGTGTTCCAAGTAATGAGGTAGAGTCTACTCTCACCTATTGCCATACATATGCTTGTGGAGGTTCTTTCGAGGCACAAAGAACCCCTGAGAAGGTTTTATTATGCAGATTCTATTGGCCCACAATTCATAGAGATGCTTATTTATTTTGCAAAACTAGTGATCAATATCAAAGAGTCGGGAATATTTCCCAAAGGAATGAAATGCCTCAAAATATGATTATGTTTTGCGAAATTTTTGAAGTATGGGGCATGGATTTCATGGGCCTTTTCCCAACTCTTTTGGCTTTTCATATATTCTCTTGGCTATTGATTGTGTGTCTAAATGGGTAGAAGCTTAGGCCACTCGAAGTGATGATGCCAAACTTGTAGCTGCTTTTGTAAAGGCCACTATCTTTTATAGATTTGGAATTCCAAGGGCCTTGATAAGTTATAACGGCACACACTTCTGCAATAAGACCATAGGTGCATTATTAAGGAAATATAATATGACTCACAAAACATCAACCGCTTCCTTGGTTAAATAAGCGCTGCATATTGAGGCTTCAATGTGAGCTTTGTTATTCACATTAAGTTTCAAATGTCTAAGGTACCTATATATAAAATTAGAACAACATCGTAAAAAAAAAAATGACTAATATAATAATTAAACACTATTAGTTACATAGAATTTCTCTCTGAAATGGATACATCCATCTCTATTGGACCGGTCCTGCAAACCTTGCCTCATATGCCAATTGGATAGGATGGTTTATTGTAGTTTATTAGCTGTGTAATTCAAGTGTTGTAAGCTTGTTTTTTGATGTCTAAATCATCATGAGCTTGGGTCATTTTCCATCTAATGTCTTTTTGGTTTTGGGTTAATTATATATAGATTGAGTTATTGGCTTTAAACTGACATTTTTTTTAATGAATTTGAGGCTCTAAGTTTGGTTTACAGTTCACAACCAAACTGGAGTATTTCCTAGCTTGTTGGTATGTAATTGTTTTTATCATGTGAATCTTTGATTCAAGCCTAATAACCTCATTGCTAGAGTGCATCATAATTAGACTACTTATGAGGAAGTAGCTAGAGTTGATCAGAAATTCGGTCTTTTTTGACTATTTATAAAATCTTCATAGAAGTCTTATTAATATAGTATTTAACAATTTAGGACTTCCTTCAATTGTGTCGATGTATTCTCCCTTCTCCTCGCTCCCATGTCAGAAGTAGAGTTTATAATGTGGATAAGAAACATTCGACAGGGGAGAGAGTATCTTTACAGACAAAACATGGAAGGCAAAGAGGGGTTGTTTAAGAGAAATAATGCAAAATTAGACAAGCTCTTTTAGGTTTTTATTTTTCTGGGTAATTTATTTTGTGTGCTGCAACTATAAATTAACATCTCTCCATGTTTTTTGACTGAAGGAAAGCAGTAACTCTTTGCCAAGAACTCAACCTTTTAGAAACTACATTGCCGATTAGTAGGCTGTATAATGAGTGGAATCACATTTACATGGAGACCATAACATGCTTTTGACAAAAATGTGCTGTGCCAAATTTCTTGCCATTAATATGTGAGTCACTACCAAATGACTGCTTTTGTTTTGCTGTTGTAAGGAATACTAAAGCATATGTATTCATGTAGATTATTAAGAAACAGAGTTATTTATACTACAGTGTTTTTGTCTGAAATATTAAGTTTGTACATGGCAAGAGTGAATAATTTGTTTTGTCAATAGTTTACAGATAAACAGTGACCTTCATAGTTAACTTTACAAATATATTATATTGGTATTTAGTGTAGGTTAAAAGCCTCCAACAAATGTTTGTTTATGCTATATTCTTGCAAAGAATTATTCATGTTGGGGACTGACGAGGTTGTTACTGATATTGCTTATCCTTGACAATACTATTTTAAGAAAATGCAGTAGATTTAATTCTATTTGTTTCTTATTTTATTGAATTTTGTATCATACTTAGTTGAGTTACGGGGAACTATATCTTGACCACAAATGAAGTTGATTGATTGTCTTCTTGGATCAATGCTTTTACAAATATTTGAGCTTATATGAAGATGCTAATATCATAATGTTATTATTGCTTTGATTTTTGCATGATTAATATCTATATTTTACGGAGTTGCTTCCTTGTTTTTCCACCATTAATACATCTATGATTTTGTCTTAACTTGTTCTTGCTACCATTTTTTCTAATTAACTTTTTTAAATATTGAGTGTTTAAGATAATTGTTTCATATGGGGCATTTTTCCAATTGTTTTTTCTTCCATGATGATGATGGTGAAATGGTTTATGCCCGCTTTCATTTTTCCTTAGGGCCGGGTGTAAATTTGGTACCTATGAGTGTCATATTTTTAGTTTAATCCTTTTTGATGCTCCTCGTGCAAAATTTTTCCAAGAGGATGGGAATATTTGCTCTTAGCAGTTCAGTTACCATTTTAGTAAATGAGAAAATATTGATCAAGGTGAATTGTTTGATGATCCTAATATCTTCAAGACAACATACATAAAGTATTGACTTTGTAATTAGTGCAGGGGAATCGTAGAACACCCGATTAATTTGTTGGAAAACAAGCTTCTATAACATCTCAGTGTCTTAATGACTAGTGATCTGAGTAGGGATGGGCATTTAAGGGTATGGGTCGGATCTGGACCCTACCCTGATTCGGACCCTAATTTTAGGGTAGGGTCGAGACCCGGACCCTGATATTAAGGGTCTAAAAAATTGGACCCAGATCCTGACCCTAAGGGTCTGGACCCGGACCCTTAGGGTCTAAAACCATACCCTAAAAAATTTATTTTCTTGAGTGAGATTAAAGGGTCTAAAAAATAGACCCTAATATGGGCCCTAATTTGAACCCTTTTTAGACTCTTAGGGTCTAGGTTCCTAAATTCCATAGATCATTAGGTTCCTAAATTCATTTGGAATTGAAGAATACAACTCTAATGGAGGTTTTGTATTAGCTACTCTTATTTCTTTACCTTCCACTTCCCATGGTAATAAAAAAAACAAAGAGATAATATTTCATGAACATGATGTCAACAAATAGATTCTCCATTTACGAGCCGAATTACAATGAAACGAACAATTCTTTTTAACAAATTATATAATAACCCATCAAAAAGTGGAAGCCAATCAAAGAAAAAAATTAAATCAAATTGTAGAAAACTCCAAATCAAATAGAATAGAAATCCAATGATGGGAAGCGCAATAGGCGCTACAATGGTTTCTCTCTCATCGACACCCAAAAAAAACTCGTTGGAGTGCTTTATACTTAGTCTCTTTGATTGATCAAAAAATGGTTACAGTAAAATATGAAGTTATAAAACCTTAAATACTTCCAATATAAAAAAAACTTAAAATAAAAAATAAATAAAATTAAACAAGGGTCCAAGGGTCCAATCCGGGTCTACCCGGACCCGGACCCGGACCCTTACGGTCCAAAAAAATTAGACCCTTACCCTTAAAAAAGGGTAGGGTCCAACAGGGTCCGAATAGGGTCTTAGACCCTTGCCCATCCCTACTAGTGAATCAATGAATTATATGCAAATTGGGAGGAAGGCACTTCACTTACTCCTTTATCTGTTGGCTGGAAGACCTTTTAATGTTAAGAATTGGCCTTTATAGCAGTGACAATAATTTGAGAAAAGGGTAAAACCGTTTGGCCCCAGGGAACGACAGCTTTCCGAGAAATCCCTTCTTTTCCAGTCCAGATGAAAGACCTACAAATACTCTCCACCCTCTTGATGAGCTTGTTCGGGAGGCAGAAGATTTGAGCCCAAAAATTTTGCATGCCTCCAATGACAGTGTGAACAAGCTGGATCCTACCTGCATAAGATAGAAGCCGCGAAGACCAGTACCCAATCCTACCAATAATTTTGTCAACAAAGGGCCTACACTCTCTGGAGTTCAGCTTCATGGAGTGAAATGGAACCCCCAGGTATCTGAAAGGAAAGTCCCCCTCCTCCATTTGTAAGTAATGCAGGATCCGATCTTTGCTCTGATTATCTACTCCGGACATATAAACATTACTTAGATTTCAAACTTTTGTTTACATCACATTTACATATAACTTTACTTTTAATGAATCCTTGATTATAAACCTTTAACACAACAAGAAAATAAGGAGTTTTTAGACTCTTATATTTAGACGCTTAAGCAAGTGTCGAAAAAAAACACGGAGTTTTTCGACAGTTACTTTACGACGGTTAAAACTGTCGAAAATAAGGTTAAAAAAGCGTCTAAAAATAGCATAAAAAAAGTAATTCATGGTATACAGAAACGCGCATTATTTTCCATTTCAGAAAATTAGAATCCTCTACCCTTTTCTCTCAAAAGAAAACCCTAAGAACAACCTAGAACTGCCGCCGCCACTACCTTGTTACTGCCTGCCACTACCTTCTACCGCCGCCGTCGCCGCCTTCCTCAGCACCTGTCGCTATCTGTGAGACACCATTCTGGCTGCCGGCTGCTTTCACACGAAACAAAAACCCTAAAAAATGTGTATTGGGTAATATTTTTATTGATTATGAGATTTAACTTTCTTATGATTTAGTGGCCATTTGTGTGATATTCTTCACCTTCTTTACCAATTTCTAATTGTTTTAATTATGGAATTCAATTTTGTGATTTCGAATATTCATCACAAGTTCAATCTTTTTGTAGTTTGTAGAATTATTTGTTTGGTTGTTTGTTGGATCTACTAGTTTTTAGTGGTATTTATTGAATAATTTTAGGTTAAATTAATTTGTGGGATTCATAAATGTGAGTATTTTTAGTTTTACTCATCTGAGTGTGTTGAGTTTGCTACAATTTGTTTATTGAAATTCACTTTTTCGTGCTCTTTTTATGTGCCATAGTATATTTCAAGGATAAACTTTATATGATGCAAGATTTGCAAAGAGATACCCCATGTCCTTAAAGGATGCAAGATTTAAAATCTCTATGCGAGAGCTTTACAAAAATATATTGCAAAGAGAGTATTGTAGGATAGAGGCGGATGCGGCCTTGTTAATGATGGCAACTAATAATGTTCTGCAATGGCCTTGTTCCCAAGCTCTCTATCGAAGCCTCCACTGATCATAAAAAGTCCCTGATATGCTTTCCTGAGTACTCTCAGCAGCTCTGCTTCTTGGTGACTAATTCCAAGAGCAAGTGTTCCGGCTTGAATTTGCACATAAGAAAGTTTGAGCCCAAGTTCTTTTTGCTATTTTTTTTTTGGTATTTTTTTATTAGTAGTAGAAGAAATAAAATTATCGCAAGTCAAGTTTAATTTTGGTTTCCTTTAAAATTATGTGATTTTGCTATTCTTTAAAAGAAGTAGACCTCCAAATAGCAACATGGTTGCAATTATATTTGTTTGTTATAATGATCATAGAAATATGTAATTGTTGTGTTTTGTTTCAAGTCTTAGGAGTAGTATACTGTGTGCTCTACTGTTAGTTTGATGCAAGGGAGTTTAAGGGTTGTTGTGGGTCGATGGACTTTAAATTAACATCTTGGTGCTTCATCTTGATGAGGTTATTGCCACTTTTCCATTATAAATCTTGCATTCGAGCATTTACGACTTTTGATACGGTCTACAAAAATATGCTTGGAACCCATCCCTCTTACTGAGGATGGGCTGCTTCTACCTGATTCAGTCTTGGAAGATCCAGATTGTCACTTCATGTACATCTACAAGAAGATCGATAAGGGGCCAACTAGCGTAGCGTCACATCCAGATTGGAACCCATCCCAGTTCAAGTTTGAGAGCCTTATAGCTAAGTGAGGGTTTATAGATTTTTCATAGTTTGATCGATGGTGCTACTTTAGTCTCTAGTTGATTGCTTCCTTTAGTTTTGTAGTTATGGGGTACTACCGTAGTGCTATATGTACAATGTGTTTTTCTGAATTTACAAGGCTCTAATTTGCTTTTGATTAGCTGTAATCTTCAATATATTGTGACTTATATAGTGATTGTATATCATAGCTTATACATATTGGGTGAATTTTATGTATTATGTAAAAGGCTAATACATATTGGGTGATGATAAACAATTATTGCTTTAGTTTTATTTAGGCGTATAAAAGCGTCTAAAATATAAAGTATCATCCGACACTTGAAACCGTCTAAAAACTTGGTATATACCACGCTTTAAAGCGTCGAAAATATTTAGTACACTCCAAGCTTTAAAGCGTCTAAAATCCTGAAAATTGTAGCATGGATTTAAAGTAATTATTTCACCATTTTCGACGCTTTAAAGCGTCGAAAATATTTAGTATTTTCTACGCTTTAAAGCGTCGAAAATGGTGAAATAATAGTATGGTATTAAGGCGCGAAATCTTATTTTCCACAGTTAAAAGCGTCGAAAAAATTCATTTTCTAGACGTAAAAAAGCGTCTAAAAAAAAGCGTCGAAGATTTGTGACTTTATTTTTTTCGACGCTTTGCCAAGCGTCGAAAATCTTTTTTCCGACGCTTACAACCGTCGAAAAAACTAATGTTTTTCCGTCGAAAAGCTCCGTATTTTTTTGTAGTGTAAATTTAGGAAAAATTACCTAGAATAATCCAAACTATTCATGATTTTCCTACAATAATCCCACTTATTGATTAACCATGAATAATCCCAACTTTGAGGGATATTTTCCTAGAGTAAACCCGGTGACCCGATGACTTGCTAAAGCAAATTATATTTTTTCAAAAAAAATAAAAAATAAAAATAAAATGTCGAAAGAAATGTTAAAAAATGTTTATAAAAAATTTATGATTTTTTTATTATTTAGAATTTTTTATGTAAATTTTCAAAAATATTTTCTAATTTTAAATCAATATTTAATTTATTTTTTTGGTGAATTACCTACTATAGCAGGTTATCGGGTTACCCAAGTTTACTCTAGAAAAATACTTCTCAAAGTTGGGATTATTCATGGTTAATCAATAGTTGGGATTATTGTAGGAAAATCATGAATAGATTGGATTATTCTACGTAATTTTTCCTTAAATTTATTCATATGATAAACTTTGTACCCCTTTTCAATTTTAATACATTAATATAAGCTTGGATAAAAATATACATTTGACAAAATCCATATAAATTGTATGTTCAATCTTAAACAACATTGGTAATAAAACAACAAAGAATATAACATAAAGACTAACTTGAATCATGCACAAATACAAAGAAATAATTCTACACATGAAACAAAATAATGCAAAATAAAATTTTGTCAAGAACAACATTGCAATAATATACTTTATACTTCAATAAACTTTAAGGCAAAGACTAAAATATTTTAAATTATGAATGTTAATTAAGTTGATTTAAATAAGGCAAAGACTAAAATATTTTAATCCCAAGTCGCTCCTGCTACACGGGTATCAAAAATGGTCTATGCAAACATTCATATTTTTTTACATCATAGTGTATATTTTATAAATCACAAGAATGAATTTATTTTAGTGAGATAATTTTCTACATTTTTTGAAACTGGATTAATTGAAGTTTGCATCTTTTTTGTAAACCTGAAAATGAACTTATTAATGTACTCATCTCACTTGGGATATCATCACCAGGGCCGGTTCTAGGGGTAGCCGACCGCCTAGGGCCCCTCAAAATAAAGGGCCTCGAATATTAAATTGTTCTATTTAGGTCCGGTTCCGAGTAACACTTTCCAAATGATTTGTTTGTAAACAATTTGGTTTTGAAGTAATATATAATGTTACAATATATTTTGTCTTGAAATATTTTTCTTAAAGTGGAAAAAAAAAATCTTTTTAACATAAAGAAGGGTCCCATTTTAAAAGGCGTCAAAAAATTAAATCGGGCCTCTAATATCTCTGCTCCGCCCCTGATCATCACATATTGTTGCCGATGGATATTGAACACATATTTTAGATTATTCAAACATTTAATTTAGAGCTTGAAAGTTGTTGCAGTTGGCACAACTCTTAACTCAGATTAAATGTTTTTAATGTTTTAATTGTACATTGCTAATGTAATCTGATTTGATAGCTTACTCTTAGTATATCTTTAATTTGGAATTAAGGGGAGCTCTTAATATGGCTAATACAATTACATAAAACAATTCTCTTCTCTTCTCTTCTAGACCACTTCTCTTCTTCTCCTTCTCTTTCGCTTCTCTTTCTCTCGTTCCCCCTTAGACTTCCCTTAAGTCTAATTACAAACACTCAAAAACCCTTACAAATAAAATTTTCTAGAATGGATAAAAACTAAGATATTCCATAAGAAAAAATATTGTGAATTAAATGAAAGAATGAATAATTTTCTCACTAGGGTGATCTCTCTTGAATTTTCGGTTAAGGCACAACACCTTACCATTAGCCTGTTATAAAATCTCTTTTATATGAGATTAACCGTGTGAATTTTCCCATAGTTCCCTTGTTCTAAGATGTGGGAAAGTGGAGAAATACCTTGGAGGTTACTCCAAGTCATACGGTTACTTTTAATTAGGGGTGTTCAAAATTACCTGACCCGATCCGTCGACCCGCCGAAAGGCTCTTAAATGGCGGGTCAAAAAGTATAAAAATGTAAAACTCCGGGTCGGGTACCCGACCCGCCTTAACCGGGTCGGGTCATGGGCTGATTTTATATTGACCCGGGTATCCGATAATGACCCTGTAAGAATTTAATATCTATATATACTCTTTTTTTAGAATTTCATAATTTCGTATTTTCATTCACTAGTGGAAAAAACCTTAAGGGCTGCGGTTTTTTAGCCACTATGGGCTGCGTATTCCGACCCCAGCCATTATTGTAGCAGCCCTTAGTATTAGATAAGGGCTACGGTCAAAATACGCAGCCCAAAAAAGACTAAAGGGCTGCAGACAGGTCAAAAAACCGCAGCCCTTTAGTCTTTTTTCAAAATAAAAATTTTTTTTTTTGCTTTTCGTATAATTCCATTCCAAGACCTTCAAATCTTCATACATACCCAGAAATTACAATCAACACGAAATTCCTTTCCTTTGATCTTCATACATACCTAGAAATTACAATTAAAACGAACAATCAAAACGAACATAAAAAAACATAAAAAACGAACATAAAAAATCAAAATGAAATTACAAAATTCCAGATCTTTGAATTACAATAAAAACGAACATAAAAAATCAAAACGAAATTACAAAAAAAAAATGGAAGAATCTTCAAAAAAATCATTTGAAGGACGAACAAATCTTCAAATCCAGATCTTCAAAAGAATCTTCAGAAAAATCTTCAAATCTTCAAAAAAATCTTCAAAAAAATCTAAAAAACTCTTCAAATCTTCAAATCCAGATCTTCAAAAGAATATTCAAAAAAATCTTCAAAAAAATCTTCAAATATTCAAAAAAATCTTCAAAAAAATCAAAAAAACTCTTCAAATCTTCAAATATTCTTATCTTTGAACGAACCGAACAAATCCAGATCTTTGAAGCATTTGAAGGACGAAGCATTTGAAGAACCAAAACGAAATTCCAGATCTTTGAACCAAAATGGAAGAATTAAAAGCATTTGAAGAAGGAGAAGAATGAATTATTAAGAAGGAAGAAGGAATTTGATTTTATTTTCAAAAATTCCAGAGGAGTAGAGAAGGAGTAGAGGGAGTATGAAGATGGAGCGCCGTTTTAGGTGAAGGAGTATGAAAGATGTGAGGGAAATTAGGGTTTTACTTGAAAACGGGTTGTATTTAATTGAAGCAGCGAAATTAGGCCGGCATTAGGGGGTGCGGACACATTAAAAAACCGCAGCCCTTTTCATATTATTTTTTTTGGGTTTAATTGTCTATATTGAAGAGTGTTTGGGGCTGCGGACAGTTAAAAAACCGCAGCCCTTTACCTAATTTTTTTTGGCTACAATTTGGGGCTGCGGGCAATAAACAAAACCGCAGCCCTTGTTAATGTTTTTTTTTTTTACCACATTTTTTTACTCATATGGGCTGCGTGTGCCTAAAAACCGCAGCCAATAAGTAGCAGTCAATAGCTTTTATCCACTAGTGATTCCCTGTATCCCACCATCCCTGTTGTGCTGCCTGCCTACCCGCCGTTTCCCATAGTTTTCTAGGGTTTCATAATTCACCCATCACTCACACCTCAAACCATTGTCATCTTCAAGGTATGTGCTCCAAAGTCCAAGCACAGCTGTTCTCTTTCTTCTACCTTAGGGTTTTTTCTACCTTCTATAAGGCACAAGCAACCATTTTCATCTACCTTCAATCTTTCATCTTCCTTTTTATCTCTCTTATTCCTCAACCATTCATCCTCTTCTTCTACTCATATGTTTGTACTTTGTTCTGTAATTGCTGACATGTAGGACTAGTAGTCTTGGTTTTGCATTGGCTCCCATGAGTGTTTTAATTTGCAAAGCAAAAGGATGCTCCAGAGGCTCTAGCTTCAAGACTTGAATTTGTTGATTAAAATTGTCTTTTTTTGTTTTTATGGTATTTTTGTATTTTTTACATTTCTTGATTTTTTTTTATTTTTTTAAATTTGGTTTGATACAGATTCACAGGTGTTGATTACTTGATTCATCTTCAATTCATATTCAATCCAGCTTTAGCTTTCCAATTTTTTTATTTTATTTTTGTTTTGTTATTTTGTAATTTGTACTGATTATTTGATTTTATAATTTGTAATTTTGTATGGTTTGCTTTTTGTTTCTTCCTAAGGTATTTCGTATTTTATAGTCTGCTTTTTGGTGCAAGTGAAATGGGTGAGGTCTTCCCCTGCATATGTGTAACAACCCGAATATAACCAGCTAGTTAAACAAGATTCAATTAAACTAATGCGGAAGATTAACACTTATATCGGGCTATTACGTTGATAATATAATCAATAGGAATTATTGACTAATTTATGTTGCAGAAAATAATCTAATCTAAGACTGATTTAATGACTGAAATCAATAGAAATAATAAAAATTATTGACTGATTTATTGGCAAAGAATTGTTGACTTATTTAAATGCCAAAATTAGCCCAATTTAGTGCCTAAACATTTCAATTAATCTCTAGAATGTCTTAAATCTTTTGAAATATACTGATTTAATTAACACAAGGAATTATTGCCTAATTTATGTTGCAAAAATAAATCTAATCTAAGACTGATTTAAGGCCTGATATCAATGGAAATAATAAAAGTTATTGACTGATTTATTGACAAAGAATTGTTGACTTATTTAAATTTCACTACAACAAAACATGGAGCTTTTAGACGGTTTTTTTTAGACACAATAAAAAGTTTCTAAAAAATCTTAATGCTGTTAGACGCTATTTTTTAGACGCATAAAACAGTTGCTAAAGTAAGCTTAATAAGCGTTAAAAAGCCCATTTCAAATTTGTAAAGAGGATAAGCCGGTAGACTTAAAATAATCAAAATAAAACCGCCTTCATCCCTTCACTTGCAATATCTTGCCTTCTGTCTAGAAAACCGCCTTCATCCCTTCACTTGCAATTTCTTGCCTTCTGTCTAGAAAACCGCCTGATTGTTTTTCAAGCAGCACGATTTTCCTCCAGAAAACCGCCATTAATCAATCTAAGAAACCTTTGTTGGATTGAAATCTCAAGAAGCACGATTGTTCAACAGTGGGTACCAAACATTCTGGATTGTATCGTCATTCAGCATTCCTTATAAAAGCGGGTAATTGTATCATCATTCATCATTCTGGATTGTATCGTCATTCTCGTCCCAGATCTGCAGAATTCATCATCTCCCTCAAATTTTCCTATACAATTCACATACTCAGGTATGGTTTCTTGAATTAGGTTAAACGAATGGTTAGTTTAGGTTAATTTAAGGCTTAACAACTGAAATTTTGTCATGGTTTCTTTAATTCTATTTTTACAGATGAATTGTTGTATAGGTTAATTACCATTGATGTTTTACATTTTCAAGAAGGTGGTTTCACATAATTAGGTATGTTTTTTTGTGTTTTTTGTTGTTTTCTGATTCCTTGCGTTCTTCCCAATCCAAGTTACTATGATTTGAGAGAAAGTCACGAAAATGACCCAGCTGCGGTTCTTTTTTGTTTGTTGGCTGTCCTATTATTGCTGTTAGGTTGTTGTACAACTTGTTCTATGCTGGTGATGGATTGTTCTAGACCTCGTCAAATTCTTTGTTCCATTTTTGTTGTTCTTGAGTTGTTGATTTCTTCAATGTATAAGAAAATCTACAAGAATTCCAGGTTAGTCAATTTTCGCTCCTTTTCTTCAATTCTTCAATTCTTCAATTCTTCAATGTACAAGAATCCCAATTTAGTATCTTTTCTGCTAATTTCGTTCATTTGCAGTGATTAGGTTCATTTCTTTTCAGCTAAAAGGCTTGTCTTTTAATATCTTTTCATTTTGATGTTTCAACTTTGATCTAATTTTAATGGGTTTTTGTTTTTGCATTTTAGGTATTAAGCAAGTTAGTATACTATTGTACGACCAAAAAGTTTAAGCATATGGTTGTGAATTTATATTGTTAGGGCAATTAAATAATAAGTACAGGTAAGTCTTCTATTGTAGCCTCCACAACCATGCTCATCTTATTCAGCACTCAACAGTGACATCAGTGTTGCCCTTTTCTGTTTCTGTGTTTATGTTTTACCCGAAAAGTAATCACTTGCGAGTTAAAATTGATGAATTGTTCTAAAATTTGCTACCTATTAAGCCTGAGCATGGGTGGTTTATGTTGAGTCAAGGGGAACTTGAACTTTACTCTGTCCGTTCAAGGTGTGAGATTTGAGAGACAGCCTAAAATTTGATAATAGTCTAGACTTCTTACTGCCACAACTGTTAAAGTGGTAATGTGATGCTTGCAGCTACTTCCACTTGTTAGCTTGAGTCAAGTACTGCATATTGGGTGGGTGATACATTGGTGTAGTGTTGAGGAAAATTCAAATTTCAGTTGATGATTTACTGATGATTGCCTGATGCTTAGTCATGGGAGGTTAAAAGTAATGTTTGGTTGTTGCAGTTCATCCATTGTGTTATCATTTCTTTGTCATTTAGGTCTGTTGACATGATTATCATTTATCCCATTCCCTCTGGCTGTATCACGAATGTTCGTTGCATATAGCTAGTTAAAGTGGTGTTGGAGAATTATGTCACTTCTAACTCTTAACTATTAAAGTTCTCGAGAGGATGGATGGATTATTGGACTTTGGTGCAGGGTCTTGTATTTGGTCGTCTGTTGACATGATTATCATTTATCCCATTCCCTCTGGCTGTATCAGAAATGTTTGTTGCATATAGCTAGTTAAAGTGGTGTTGGAGAATTATGTCACTTCTAACTCTTAACTATTAAAGTTCTCGAGAGGATGGATGGATTATTGGACTTTGGTGCAGGGTCTTGTATTTGGTATTGGAAGGTAGGTGGTGATATATTTATGTAGTGAAGTTCAAAGGTTAAGCTATAGGAAGTGTTTTCGACATATTTTATCTAAGGATCGACATAATCTTGATTATAGCTGAAAGGTTTGAACTTTGAAGTACCTTTTTCAAAACTAATAATTACTGCAGTCTGCATTCAATTGATTTTCACACGTATAAGACGAACTTTAGGGCGACGTAGTAGTTTTTCACTCTTATAATGGAACTTTTAGATCATTTTTTGAGGTATAGATTACAGACGGGGAGTAGAAAAATCTAGTTGAGTTCTGCACAAAAGTATTTATCTCCCATTTTTTGCATTTCTTGCTTTTGTTGAAGATATTTTAGTTGTGCTCAGATTTCAACATTATTGCTGCAGAACAAAAAATGGCATTCAATAAAATTAAGTCTTTGAGACCTCTTATGAATTCAATGGGATCAATGCGGGTGATTGGCTCAAGGACATATGCTGCTGGGAAGGCAAAAAAAGCGGCTAAAGGAGGTGCAGCTTCTGACGCTCCGAAGGTTTCATCTCTTAGCAAAGAAGTTAAGGCCAACACTATAGTAGGAGCTAACATATTTAAGGATGGCACCGATCCTAAGATACGACCAGATGCCAAATACCCAGATTGGCTCTGGCACCTCCTTGATAAGAGGCCGGCATTGAGTGAGCTGCAACGGCAAGATCCTGAAGCTCTCCCTCTGGAAGATCTTAAACGCTATGTAAAGCTAGACAACCGAGTTAGAATCAAGGAAAATAACTCAGTTAGGGCCAATAACTAATACGGGAAAATTCTGAAGAATTCGCTCTTTCGCCTGTTCCTACCTTCAGAAATTAGGAAGTGGCAGCACATACCAGAGCTTGATTCTCCAAATGCAAAGTGAAGAAGTTTGACTGGTACTCGTACCCTGTCTCTCTTTTCAGTTTTGATAAAATAGTGTATTATTGTTACAATTTCATGTATGGTTACAATTAAACTCATGTTGGCTTTCATTCCCTATGTTTTGAGTACAATATCATTACTTAAATTGGTTGAATAATGAAGATAAAGCACCATAGTCATTTGTCTCACGCTCATGTCTGTCAAGGAACCCATTCAACCAAAAGCTTAAGCTGATGGTTTAATTCCTAAGATGTTATATACTGTAACAAATGTCGCACAATGGTGTTGTAGTTAATGAGTGGAAAGTGTTGGGTATGGCTTTCAGCCCAAGCAAAATCTTATTCTTAATGGGCTTCCTTATCAAGCTTATCTTATATTCTTATTAAACAATCAAAGTTTGGTTAAATCGATTACATGTAGATTTGAATACTCAGAAAAGTTTTTTACATACCACTATTTCAGGATGTGTCATGATAGATTTTAGTTGTGTTGGGTTTAGGTAATCTCAAGTTCAAGTTTCCTTCGGGTGAATATCAATACTAGTTAAATTTCAATTCGGTATGGTTCAATTTAAGTTGGGTGAATATGATTAGGTTGAGTTAATCATAGTTAATTAAGGTTTAGGTCCATATTGGGTCTTTACTCTTTAGATTCAAATTGCTTTTAGGTTAATTTTATGGGGTTCTAGTTTTGTTTTTAAGTTGATGAATGTCATTTTGGAGCAACTATAAATCAAGTTTTTTTTTTTTTTTTTTTTGAAGATTAAGTCAAGACCATTAATGAAGTCTACCAAGAGGTATTTTCTGCTTCTTCATAATTCTTTTTTTTTTTGGTGAAACCTCATATGCCTATTATGCATAATCAAATATGTCTCAAGTTAGTTTTTATAGATTGATATAAGTTTACTGAATTGAAATTGACAATTTTGATTGAGAGATATTGAGTTTATGTATGACTTTGAAAAAGCTAATCAACATTTAGTTGATTATGGTGTTGGGTTTACTCTAATCCATGTGTTTGGTCCCGAAGCTCAATTTGGGAAGGCCAAGTTTGGTAACGGTGGAGTTACTTCGAATGAAGTAATGAGTATCAAATCATACCTAGTGTCTGCTGAAAGAAAAAAAAATGAAGTTCTATCACAACTTCAAAAAAGAAATTAAGATCTTGAAAGAAATCTAATTTATACTTATATAATAATATGGATTTATAATAATATGTGTTTTATATTTTATTTTAGGTTGAGAGAATAGAAAATGGAATGCAATCTATGTATGCTCGTGTTGGTATGTGGTATTTATTTATTTATTTAGCTGATACTGGTATAATATTGTGGATTTAGAAGATGAAAATGATTTATTTAGTATATAATTAATTTAGTTGTAATATATAGTTTATTTTTGATCTTGGGAGAATTTCCACCTTTTGAGGTTTTATGCGTTTGTCGTATGCTTTGATTTTTGGAATTTGTTGATGGTTGGGTTTGGATTAGCTATTATTTTGTTTGCAGGTGATTTTGAAAATTTTGGAATGTTTATTTTACAAATGAAACTCTGCTGAAATTTCTACAGAATTTTCTTGATTGTTCTAAAAAAGTTAAATATTAATGATAAGGGGTTTAGTGTGTTAATGATAATCACTATTAACTTGTTTCTTTATGCCGTTCTTGTTTTAATAACTAAAGTAATCAAAAATCCTTTTTTGTTTTTTTGCAGGTTTTAACTTTTCATCTAGTAGACTTAGCTTGGAATAAAGAAGCCAACTTGTGGAATGTGGACTACTTTCTTAGATTACTTTCTTAGATTACTATTAAGCTTTTTATATTGTCAAGAAAACCTCAATACAAACTATGTTGGATACCCTTTAAAATTTGTTATAATGGATATAGATATTTTGATATTTGAGCATATATATTGTCCATGGTATATATTTTAAGTATATATAATGGAAATTAATTAATTGTGAATTGCTTTTTATTTTAAGTATATATTTTTTGGTTGATGAGTAAAAGATTATATACCATGGGCTTGATGTCAAAAATTGTACATTGTATTTTAATGGAAAAGTACCCAAGCAAATTCATTAAGCAACTAAGTAACGGGCTTTTAGACACTTTTGGATGTCACAATTCTAAACTACTATGGTTAGATTTTTAGTCTTTTTGACCCTTTAATATGTCTAAAAAAAATATTTTAGACGCTTTAATGTGTCTAAAAAGACACAAATATTTTAGACGCATTAAAATGTCTAAAATTCAACTATTTTAGACGCTTTAAAAGCTCTAAATCCACTTTTTAGACGCTTTTCTCTGTCACAAATGTGTTAATAACATATGAAAAAGTAAGGCAACAAAAGTCTTGTAACGGAAAAAAGCGTCTAAAAGAAACTTATTTTTGACAACAAAAAGCGTCTAAAAAAACTGTCTAAAAGTTTTGTGACACTTGATTATTAGACGCTTGGAAAAGCGTCTAAAAAATTATTTTAGACGCAAAAAAGCGTCTAAAAGCTCCGTCCTTTAGCGTCTAAAACCCATGTTTTTTTGTTGTGTTTTAAAATTAGTCTAATTTAGTGCCTAAATTATTTTAACTAATCCCTAAAATTTCTGAAATCATTAGAAATATACTAATCCCTAAAATCCCTGATTTTGTGACTGATGTCATTATTCTTACCGAAATCAGAACTGATTTTTTTTTATCATGATAGGAAATAAAAATATGACAGCAATTATTCTTGCAAATGTCTGATGCCAAAAATTCTATAAAAACCCATCATTCTCTTACATTTAATTCATACTTGCATTCTAGAGTAGCTTTCTAAATAAATCAATTTATAATGGGTTTAAATTATATACAATAAATAAAAAGTTATAGGGAAATTGGAAGGTTAAGGCCAAAGTTATACATATATGGGAATTTAAAAATGAGGAGGATTCAAAAACATTTCATATGATTTTAGCTGATGAGAAGGCAACTGTACTGGTTTATATCTTTTAATTTTCTTTTGTTTTATAGTTTGATGTGTTACATCAAAAGTGTTGTTACCTAATTCAAAATAGAAAATAATATAAATTTTTTATTTTACAGGGAACTAGAATGATGGCAATCATCGGAAAATCTGCTTTTTCAACACATGCAAAAAAATAATTCTAGGAAAGTCTTATTTTTTTTAAAAAAATTCACGGTCTACACGGTTGAAGGCGACTATAGGCCAATACGACATGAATTGAAAATGTTTTTCTGGCTAACTTCAATAATTGACGAGATACCAAATATAAACATCACTGGTTCGTTGTATCAATTTGTCCCATTTGAAGATATACTAGGAAACAATCATGATGATCATTATTTAATAGGTTTGATGTAAAAAAACAATTACTTTATATTATTCGATAAACTCCATTGTTTTATCAATAACTTTTTTAATGAATGATTAACTTTAAATATTATTCACAGATGTCATTGGGGAGGTAGTTCAATTCATTGACATTGAAGAAACACCACAAAAGAACTTAATTAATCTTGATCTAATGGATGCAAGGTAAATATCAATATGATTAGGCATTTCGAATTTAATAACTATTATAATTGATTGTTTAAAATGTTTTTTTATGTGGTAAGTGGATTGAAGCTAAGAGTACGTCTATGGGACGGCTACGCGGAACAAGTGTGGCGCCACATCCAGCACAACCAATAGGAAAATGCAAAATTTATTTTTGTTATGCAATACGCAAAGATAAAGTCATGGGCAGGTAATACTAACTATATATACAAATTAGATTTATGTATGCAAGGAGAAAATAAATTAGTCTAGATTTTTTAACTATACATACAAATTAGATTTTATGTATTCCTATATAATAATTCTTTTTTGTTTTAGGAAATTCCTATGTGCAAAACTGTTTAGGCAACAGTTTGATTTCGATTACTCCGGACATACCAGAAGTAAAAGAATTTCAAAAGAGGTAAAAGGTTTCTTAAATTGGTTGTTATTTTATAATGTATTAGAAATACATATTAAACTAACTAGATCTCCTGCAGAATCAAAGATATTGAAGTAAGGCCAACTGAATTAACTGAGATAACAAGTTCGGTTTTAACTTTCAATGAAATGTTCTTGGAGCTTAAAAAAATCCGATTTCGAGATCTACCTACTTTGTGAAATGTTGGAGATTATGGTACAATTGGTACAATCTATGCATTAGATGTTCAAAGCAAAAATTGGTGGTATCGACCATGCTCAAAATGTTGCTCACAAGTCCATGAAAGTGATAAAATTTTGAAATGCCCAAAATGTAACGTTGAAATTAAGGTGGTCATTCTAAGGTAATCATCAAATATGTAAATAAAGTCCAATTTGTTTATTATAATTATAAGTATATATACATAATCAACCTTCCTATTATTTGCAACTTTTAATATCTAATTAGGTATAAAACACAAATTAAAGTCAAAGATGAGTATGGGGATGAAGCAACTATGATTTTATGGGACCCTCAAGCTAAGATTGAAATAGGTGCAACAACAAATGAGATTCAAGAAAAACTGCTAGAGGTAAAAAAGACTTTCAGCTTCCAAATTAATTTTACAATAAAATTATTGTGTATTCTAATAAAAATTATTTATCAACCACAGTCTGAATTTCCAACTTTATTTCCTTCAGAATTAGATGCGCTATTGGATAGGACATACTTATTCCATTACAAAGTTTCGAACTTCAATATAGATAGAAAGAGTAAAACATATTCTATCAAGAATTTAACTCAAGAAAAAGGTATTTTGGAAAATTTTAGGGAAACTACTACAAATTTGATCTATTGCAACACTTTGTTTGCAACACTTTCTTTTTTGTTGCATTTTACTCTTATTTTAACATCTTATATGCAAATTCAAATAAAGTGTTGCATATAAGTGGATAATGCAACACTTCGCAAAAGTGATGCATGTAAGTGTATAATGCAACACTTCTCAAAAGTGTTATTCTTTTTTATTAAGATGGTTTTTAAAAATTTGACACTCTTGCTCCGATCTGTCAACTGGCTAATTGGGTCGTTTTAATGCAACACTTTTCAAAAGCGTTTTATTTAAAAAATTATTAACTAGGGTCGAGCAAGTCGGGTCATGGGCCGCTAAGTGATTTTTAGCCCGTTATTAAAGGGGATATTTTATTTAAATTCCTAAAATTATCCCAAATAATTACCATCAATAAATTTTGCTAAAAATACTATAAAAAATAACGGGTACCCAATGTCTCGACTTTATTTGTCTGCATACCCAAAATTTGGGTATCCGGATAAATTGAGCTGTGACATGGGCCAATAAAAACGATACCCGAATATCTAGGTTTCTGGCTTTAAGGGTACCCAAAATATCGAGAAGCCGATAATCAACACCACTACTACATATTCTATCACTAATACTTAAATGAGACGATTTCATGGTGAGACAATTCTATTGTCCTGGCCCAATACATATTTTTCATCTTAAGTGATCACTTATAGAATTAAAATGGTCACTTATAATTTTAAAATAATAATTTTTTATAGTTTGAGTCATTACTTACAATCTTAAAAATGAGCTCATAATGTTGCCCCGTCTCATGATGACACAGATTGTTATTCTATTTTTATTGAAACAAATATGAAAATATATTTGAAAAAAAGCTAAAATAAATTAGTTGGTAGCATTATACTAATATTGTCTAATTTACCTATTAAAAAATATAAAGGAAAAACAAAATTAAAAACTTACAAATACATTAAACTCAAAAAAAAAAAAAAAAGAAAAAACAAAACCTTATAAATACGTAAAAAAAGCTAAGTAACCCACTTTATTCAAAAAAAAAAAAAAGAAAACTAAGTACCCACCACTAATACCCAGAAACCTTTCTTCGAAATGAAATACCAAAACCCTTTTTCTAAAACCCATTGTTGCCGCTAATTTCTTCACAAACCGTCAGGTCGTGTTCGATCTTCAATATATTATTGCCGCCTATTTTCATTAGTCTCAATTAATAACCAATTTTTCATCAAAGATCAAGAATTTTTCATTTCATTCCAAGAATTTCAAGAATTGTCATCCTTTTAATTGATCTCAATTCATAAACAATTGCCCTGAAACAATCTGCACCTTCTTCAATACCAGGTATGTTTTTTATTCTTAGTCTCATGTATCTTTATCAAATTTTTAGAAATTGAGATTGTGGTTGTGTGATTGAAAAGATTTCCATCAGTTTAGAATCGAAATTTAACCTGTTTTTATTGTTAATTATTGGAGAAATTGAATTTTGATTTTTACCGCTTAATTTTTATGTGTATTTCTTTTGATTTTGTTTTTAATCACTTCAATTCTTCATTGTGTATATTTACCTAGCATTATTGCACAATTGTTATTTGTCGTTTATTGCTTTATATAACTCAACTCGCTTTTATTAGAAATTCTAATTTTAAACCTAACAAATAAGTACATTTCCCCCTGTTCTAATTTGGCCTATTCAATGATGAAAAATTAGATTGATTAATCAATATATTAGCTTTAAAAATATTGCAAAAAAGATAGAATGTAAATCAATGAAAGAAACACAAATCTGAGAGACAAATACCAGGTTGCAATTGATTTGAACGTGGATTATAGCTTTGAAGAAAATAGACAGAGATAAAGAATGAGAGATTAAATGTCTATCTCAAGAACAGGAAGAAAAAAAAAGTGTTGATCTTTTTGCTATCCTCATTAGTCATTCTTTATCTTGATTTTTCCTCTTTAATCAGATTAAAATACTAAAAAAGAAATAAAAAAAAATATTGGACAAGTGGATTTGAATCACCAAGATCTTGAAGAAAAAAAAAGTGTTGATCTTTTTGCTATCCTCATTAGTCATTCTTTATCTTGAATATTCTCATGATTTGGATGAAAATCATTATCATTCAGAAGACGTAGAAGAGGTGGACGATTCACATGAGAATATTGGACAAGTGGATTTGAATCACCAAGATCTTGAACTAGATGGTATACTTATATGTCTATTGTCAACTTTATTTTAATTTAAAGTTTTGTATGATGTATTAAATGTTTGGTATGTTTCGCCTGTTATATTGTAGCTATTCTTGAAAAGAATAAACAAGGTCCAACTATGATGCATGGGGTACATACACGATCATTAGAGAATCGACCATCTATTATTTTGAATGAATTCGGACAACCCATTGGACCTGTAACTGAGACAAAAGATTATGTTGGTGAATTTTCTCGTTTCTTGGGTACAATAGCTCGTGACTACAATCATGCTCCATTGACTATTAGATCTTGGCTAAAAGTACCCAATAAAGAAAGAATGTGGGAATATGTATTGGTGAGTAATGTTTATTTAATACATAATAAAATTAATTTTTTTTTGTTTCATCTATATTTGTGTTATGTGTAAGTTAATACAATAATACTTGTGTAGACAAAATATATTGTTCCTTCAGAAGGTAAAGAGTGGGTATTAAGGACAATTGGATGTGCTTGGAGGGTCCACAAATGCCGATTCAAGAGAATACATTACTACAAGTGGAAAAATGATTGAGAGAGATGGGAACATCGATCAAAGAGAGTTCCTGATGATGAATTTTTGAAATTGTTAGCATTATGGAAAAATAAAGAAGAGAAGGTAGTATTGCTTTTGTATCATTTATATTCATTTGTCTTCTATTTCACTTGGTTATTGATCTTTATTATATGCAGATCCGTTGTCTCAAAAATAAAGAACATCGATTAACTCAAAAAAATATGCACACTGTTGGTCCTAAAAGCTTTGCAAGGGTACGAGATCAAATGGTATGTTTTTCGCATCTTTCCTTGTTTTATGAAAGCTATTGGTGCTCGTGTAAGATCACAACATGAATAAGTATTTCAGTAAAGTTTTCCATTTCAATGAATATATTGTGTTCATGCTTGACTTTGAACTTTGTGATAAAGATGTGACTTTTAGTATGATGAACATTTTTGAACAATATCCATCATTAGAACATATTGAGTGTACGACAAAGGCATAATCTTTTTTGAAAATTGTGTTTGTGTGCGGGAACTAACCTTTGATTCAAACAACATATTGTAATGATGTTTTTAATTGGATTTCTTGGATTTTTACTTGATAGATGAACGAGAATCCTAACAAGGAACCTCCCTCCCTTGGAGAGATGTTTGAGCGCACACGTAAGAGAACAGAGGGAAAATCATATGTTGACTCGTATGAAGACTTGTCAAAAACGATTGTAAGTATTTGTACTTACTTTGTAAATAATTAAGTATGTATCACCAACTTTATTGAACCTTAATTTTTAAATTGCTTTCTTTGTTATAAAATACATATAGGAAGAGATACAAAAGTTAACGCCTCAGAAGATGGAAAAGGCCAGACTGATGCTTTTTTAGCTATCATGGGAAAGAAGCACAATGGGCATAGAAGGTTATATGGGAGGGGTGTTACTAACAAAAAGTTAAGAAAGGTCAGTAATAGTGATACATCATATGTAGTTCCTGGAGAACTTATGCAATCAATTAAAGCTTGTGTGGTTGAGGACATTCAAAAAGACATGGAAAGTGAAATGATGAAAATACAAGATATGCGAAAAGAAATTGAAGCTGATTATGCAAAGAAAAAGTCTGAGCTAGAACAAATGCAAACACAAGTTGAGAATCAAAGGGGGGACATGTTCGAAACCATAATGGCAAACATCATTTCTAAATTACCTACTGACATTGCTAGGAAATACTTGTCATGATCTACGGTATGATATCTTACTATATTAATCTATTTATATTTTTAACTTAAAAAGTAATAAACTAACACCTTAATTATGTATTTAATTTAATTTTCTAAACTTAATGAACTATGACTATTTAAGTAGGTTAATGCATCTTTTTCTTTGGTAGTGGTTTGTATCTTAGAAAGGTGTTATTTTCCATACACTGATCACATATTAATGTTTTTTTACAGGTTAATGTTGATCTTTAATCTTGACATCAGATGATATATCACCAAGCTCAATATTGTAGGCATTGTATTTATAAATAGCACAATACTTAATTACTTATTATAATTCTAGTAGTTATATGTATTTAGTATTTTAAAACCTTCAAATTAAGTTTTATATATCTTTTGTTGAACTTTTTTGTTGTAATGTACTCTATTGACACAATTATTATGGCATTATGGAGATTATATATTTTATTTATTTTGGCATCATTGTATATGATATCATAGTGTTCGATTAGTCATCTTATTATGGTGGCTCATCTTGAAATTGCAACAAAGTATTGCAATAATTGATGAAAGTGTTGTATGCAAAATATGTTCCTTTATTATGGTGGTAAAATTAAAAATGTTGCAATTACTCCAACAAGGTGTTGCATATATTTTGGTGGGAAAAAAAGAAATCTGTTGCAATAATCATTTAAAGTGTTGCTTATATTTTGGTGGGAAATAGAAAAAGTGTTGCAATTGATGACGTAAGTGTTGCATATATTTTGTTGGCAAATAACATAAGTGTTGCCATTGATATAAACAGTGTTGCCTTTATTTTATAAGAATAAATAAAAAGTGTTGCATTCCTTATTTAAAGTGTTGCCTTTGATTTTGAAAAAAAAGTGTTGCATATATCAATATACGCAACACTTCTAATAAGTGTTGCGAAAACCTATTAAAAGTGTTGCATTTAGCTAATGCAACGCGACTTAAGGCAGCACTTCAAAAAATGTTGCATAAGCTTTATTGCAACATTTAAGAGTCTTAATGCAACATTTTTGTAGTGTTACTACAGATGTAATTTGTAGTAGTAACGCACAGTATGTCCAACAAAATAATTTTTCACGTTACTTTATTATTAAAATTATAAATAAATCAATTTTTAAATTTATGTTCTAAGCTAACATTAATATTTAAATGTTCTTAAAACAGATTACCTACACCATTGAAGAAAATGAAGACAAGACAAGTGGAAAAAAGGTAAATTATATTTCTGTGTTGTATATCAACTAAATTATATCTATAAAAAATAGCTTATGGTGTTTGGTTTTATAAATCTCAACATGTTTATAGATTTTTGAAGAACATTCAATTCAAGATGATACCAGTAACATAACACCAATTAAAAGACAAAATGACGAAGCGGATTCAACATTGGTCAAAATGTCAACAATATTTACGAGTTTACGAGTTTTTATCATCAATTATATTGCAATGATTTGAAAAAAATTGAGGAATAATGTTTACGAGTTTTTATCATCAATTATATTGCAATAATTTGAAAAAAATCGTTCTGGTTTTTAGAATTTTGTTTAGTTAATTAGTTATAATCTATTGAATGTACTATTGGGTTTTAATATATTTTTTTAGATGAATGACCAACAATATTTTATGGAGTATCTTATTTGTATCATTACCTCACCTCGTAAATTTTTTATTTGCTAAGAATAACAAAGATCAGTTTATAATTATGTTAATTTCAAACTTTATTTTCAAATTGTGCAGATTTGTTAAGAATAAATTAATGACTTTGTTAAGAATAAATTAATGATATTTAAAATACTGTACATAAAGTTATGTGTAAAGCTAAGCTCAACGTTAATTTGTTTAAAAATTAAAATTGAATTAGATAACTTATAAACTTATAATATAATATACATTTAAAATACCGTACATAAAGTAATCATATTGTAGTATATTGTTTCCATATAGTAGTAATTTTCTTATAAACTTTTATATCTTATTTGTATCATTACATCACCTCCTAATTTTTTTATTTGCTTTCCTACGTGTAAGATCACAAAGTCCAAGACTTTACATAATAACTAAGAATAATAGCCAAGTTTTTCGGTTCCGTCTCCGCTTTTGGTCGTACACAATATTGATGCTCTCTTAGTTTAGGGTGGGTCTTGGTTGGGGTTTGTTTTTTTGTTTCTTCTATTGGTGTGTGTTTGTATGGGGTAGTTTGTTTTAGGTATTGGTGTGTATGGTGTAGTGGATTTTGCTAAACATGGTGTGTATGGTGTTTTTTTGGTTGTCTTTTTGGGATGTATGGTCCACCCCCATGCTGTTTTGGGTGGCCCGGGTTTTGCTTTCCTCATATCCAATGGCTTTTTCCCCTCGCGGGGTTTTTTATGCCGGCGGTCTTGAGGATTCAAAATTCGGTGTTTTCTTCTTTTTTTTTGTTTCTAATATACATATTCCTACTTTCCGAAAAAAAAAAACTAAATATAAAAATCATTCACATTTTTTGGCTTAAATAAAAAAACAATGAATTAAGACATAATGACTAAAGAACTGTTTTTTGAAGTTTTTTAAAAAAAGAAACAAAAACCAAAGAACTTCTACATTAATAATCAAACTTTATAGCATTTACAGGTGAAAATAAAAAATTAAATTTAAACTTCGAATTACAATTAATTTATATTGTCCTTTATGAGTCATAAAGAATATCAAAGATCAATATATAATTATGTTAATTTCAATCTTTGTTTTCAAAAAATGAAGATTTGTTAAAAATAAATTAATGACTTTGATATTAAAATTAAACAAACCTAAATTCAACGTTAAAATGTATAAAAATTAAAAATTGAAATATATTTTCAGTTACTTTTTATTTATAGATATCATATAGTAGTATATTATATATTTCCATATATAAAGTTATTTGTATTGATTTACTTAACAAATTATTTATATGTTTTATTTCATTAGATAAACTTATATACTTATAATATATAATATACATTTAATATACAATAGATAAAGTATTCATATAATTGTATATTTTTTCCATTTATAAAGTTATATGTATGTTTTATTTTCATATCATATAGTAGTAGTATATTTTTTCCATATATAATAAAGAAATATACTGTATTATGATAAATAATAAGGAAATATAATATATACTAATTATTTCTATATATATTTTTATTGTAAAGATTTTCATAACAACTTATATGTATGTTTATATTGATATTTCATTAGTGAGAACACAAAAGACCTTTTTTTATACAATCAACCGTATACTACAAACCCAAAAATCAAATATATTGAACTTTAACAGTACTTAGATCATATGAACTTAGATCTGAAAAAAGATAGTAATATTCATATACAAAACAGCACAATTTAAAGTAAACACATAACCGAAAAGTACATAAAAAAACATCTAAAATTACCTCTAAAAAAATGCCAACGGTTTGATTATACTACAGACTTGAGCGATAGGAAAAGTTACAAATCAAGAGAAGGAGGCTTGGGAAATGAGATTGGAAAAGCGACGGTTGATTAGTAGGACAAAAAAAAGGTGGATTAATATTGGTTTTAATTTAAATAAAAATAAAATATTAAAAAAATGTGGGTTATTATTGGTTTTTATTTAAGTGTTTGCTAGTAATAGTAATAATGTGACTACTTAATCAATTACACCATTTGTTAATTCGATATGTCTATTTTAGTTTGAGTTATTTTATTTTAGACGATCTTTCATAATTTTCATTTAATGTCCGTTATATATTTTAACTATCTTCTAATTTTATTTACACAATTCTTTTAGTATCTGTATTTATAATCATTATCCACGCGATCTATTAAGAAGTTTTATATGGATTTACACCATTGGTGGTACAATAATGTACTATTGAAATTTATAATAAGAAAAATGAGAGTAAGTACGTCTAGAACAAAAATCCTACAATTAATATTTGGGTACTTAAAAGATAGAATTATATTTTTGATTGATTATACATAATATTGTTCTTAAATGATTTTTGAAATAGCTGTAAGTTTGTTCGTTTGTGTACTATATATTAATATTTATCTCACTTTAAAATAATTACATGACAATATTGTTCTCAAATAATTACATGACAATATAAATGAGAACCCAAAACAATTACACAAATAATAAGATGACAACATTTATCTCTCAGTTGCATTTCATAAGAAAAAAAAGAAATTATGTTGTTGGGAAGTGGGAAAGGACATGGGAAAAATAGAAAAAAATGGGTAGATGAGAAAGGTCTTGGGGAAAAGAGAAAGACTTGGGAAAAGAGATTGGATTTTAATTTTGCAAATGGGATTGGGAAGTGACGTTGAGTAATAGGATCAACAGAAAAAAGAGTAGGTTAAAATTTGTTTTGATTTTTAAAAAAAATAAAAGATTGCAAACAAATACCCTTATCTTAAAAGTGGTGGTGTGTATTATTCATGATATTGTAACATCACATCAAAGAAAAAAAACATAAAACAACTTGATACTTTAACTGTTTGGTAGTAAGAGTAATAATTTGAGTAATTTAATGTGTTATTTGATAATTGTTAAATCGAATTATACACGTGTAAAAGTTATTAAAAACTCATACTTATTATGAGATTAGACAATTCAAACAAGTATCTAATTAATAATTTTTTCTTATAATTAGCCGCATTATGTAAACTAAGATTGAATAATTAATAATGTTGGTAACCACAATTTTTACTAACAAAACATCAATACATTGTCAAATACTCCTAATAAATAATAGTGGTATCTACTAACAAATCATCTTTAGTAATAGTTATCTCAAAAAAAAGGTAACTAAATAAAAGTAGAAGTATAAGTAGGAATTAATTGTGGTTACTGCTCCACTCGGATAGTAGCGTTAGTTTACTGCTCCACTTGAAAAAAGTTTCAACTTTCAATGCGTTGTAATTAATTGCTCCATAATAATGATAGTAGCGTGATAGAGTTGAAACGTCCTACTCTCTCCATCCTATTTAATTAACAGCATTTTGCATTTTAGTCTGTCCCACTTAATTTGCATTATTTCTATTTCATATTATGTATTATAGATGTTCAATAATTATATATACTATTTTGGAAAAATTACCCAAAATAATACAACATTTCACTGATTTCCCATGAATAATACGAACTTTCAATCAACCACCAATAATACGAACTTTGACATGCATTTTCCGCTGGCATACATGAGCTGTTTATAACCAGTAGTACAGTTCTTTTTTTGACCATTGCTCAGCAGGTTTCATCTCGTATTATTGGTGATTAATTGAAAGTTCGTATTACCGGTTGAAACATGCTGAGCAACGGTAAAAAAAGACCTGTACTACCGGTTATAAACAGGTCATGTATGCCAGCGGAAAATGCATGTCAAAGTTCGTATTATTGGTGGTTAAATGAAAGTTCGTATTATTCTTGGAAAATCAGTGAAAGGTCGTATTATTCTGGGTAATTTTTCCTACTATTTTTAGAATAATTTAACTTTGATATCTGACATTATAAAGCAAATTGTTATTTACATTAGATTCGGTATGGAAGATCTAAATCCACCTAAACGTCGTAGAGGTAGACCTTGCAAAAACAACATTTCAACTGAGTTGTTGACTCTAACTACAGGTAAATGTTAGAATTGTTTAATAATATTGATTATTATATTAAAGTTTATTACAAATATTATAATGTTTTTTATATAGTGCCTGAGAATTTAGTTACAACTGTTGATGTTTCTTCGGAAAACTCAAAGGCATCGAGATCTAATAGAATGGAAATAATTAAAACTGATCAGTTTAAGAAATCAACTGTGCCAACAATTTATGGTTAGTCACAGGGCCGGCCTTAAAGTTTTTGGGGCCCGGGGCGAAATTTTAAGTTGGGGCCCTTTGAAATAATAATACTGTTATGGTATAACTATCGTTTATATACCAATTAATAAACCAAAAATTGAATGACTATCATGTAAGTGAAAAAAATACAAATCAAATTAAAATGAGTACATATATATAAAAGAGTAAAAATCAAGAGATAAAATATACGTACAGGTAATTATAAAAACAAAAAAATAAATACAAAAGTAAAGTGGGTGTTGTGTTGCCTACCTCCCTTCATCTTCATCTTCTCGTAAGCAAAATATCTTATTATTAAAAGTGAGTATTAAATACTGTGAATTGTGGTTGAATAGAAACAAAAAAAAATTATGTATCATTGAATTAAAAGAACACCAAAAATGTCAAATACCTATTTTCTACTAATATTTTTTGGTCTTTTTCTTACTATTGTGACAATATTGAATTAATTGCCTTTAAGAAATAATGTCGTCACAAAGAAAGGTTACTTACCCATTAAAGCCAAGAAACAAGTAGCTTTGTAAAGGCATGTAGGATTTTCATGGCTTCAGTAAAAAAATTTTGTATACCATATTTTCAAGTAAAAATTACCTCTAGAAAAACCCAATTCAATGAAAATAAACAATTCAATGCCAAGTACATAGAATATAAATATTCTGATGTATACAAGAAATCAAAGTCCATTTATTTAGAGGGGAGGTTCCTAGGAAAACAACAATCTTAAGTCCATTTATTGGAAGGAGTAATTTCTTGGAAAACAACAATTATTTTTCCCTACATCTACATAATTGATTGCATTTAAAAAAAGACAAGCCCAAAACTTTTCAGTTTCTCTTTTATCACCTTTTCACTAATCTTTGGGCCTTTTCCAGTGCTTATACGGGGCCCTTAAATAAACACAAATGTACTCAAAATTCTTGGGCCCTGGGCGGTGGCCCCTTTTGCCCACCCCCAGGGCCGGCCCTGGTTAGTCATTCCATATTGGTATTTTCAATGAACATACTAATTGATTAAATTAATACAATTTAGAATATCATTCTTACATACTTAGATAATTTTATTATTAAAGATCAAAGATCATACATCATGATGCGAGTACAAGTGGTTCTTTGCAGACACCTTTTAGTGACCTCACAAACGGTTTTATTTGATAATTCTCTATTTTTAATTTCGTAAACAATTTATTTTAAATATATTTTCATATTTTGATTATGTTTAACAGTTTAAGGATGTAGCCTAATAATTTTTTTTCAGTCCAAATACAGGTAATTTATATATATTTTTTTAATAAGCATTAATTTTTATATTGAAGTTTTATAAATGATGCATTTAGTTTTCTTTTTTTGTTGTGCGAATTCAGTTATAAGCGTTGAGAATTATTTGGACAACTCAAAGACAGGGAGATCGTATAGAATGAAAATAATTAAAAATAAACGATTAAGGAAATCAATTAAGTCAACAACAGTTGGTTAGTCATTCATAATTAGTATTTTTAAAGAACGTCCTAAAACTTTTAATTAATTTTAATCCATTATATGATGTTAGTAAATATCTCATCTTTATATTTACCTAATATTTTAGGTCAGACATTGTTACATAATGGTGCAAGCACAAGTGATGTAACACGAGTACCATTTAGTGACCTCACAAATGGTTTGTATTTCTTTCAAGAATGATCAATTTTGTAAATTTGTTATTTTAAGTATCTTTATATAATATGATTAACGTTATAACGTAATTCATTTTTTTGGTAACATTTCAAACTCCAACCCAATTCAAATTGGAAAAATATTGACTTTTAGAAAACTTAAACTTAGCGCCAAACATCAAAACAAGAATTTTGCTTCCCGACTTTCTTGAAGATGCTCATGAAGCCAAATCTCCAGATTTGTGGGCTACTAAATGAATTTCTGGGTTTCGTTTCCAGGTAACCCTAAAAATTGGGTTTTTGCATTTAGGGTATAGTTTCAATCTTGATTGAGATTAAACCCAATATGAGTATTCGAATCTCTCAACCCAAATTAATTACTGAGTTCTGGGCTGCTGATGGGTTCGTGAGTGCTGGTGGTCAATTTGTATGAACTGCATATTGCAGTTAGGTCTTTGAGGGTTTCAACCTAGTTTGCTTATCCTGCTCTTTGCGTGGTGTGAATCACGTTTTCATGGTTGTTGATCGTGAGTCTGGACTGCGACTCGACTAGTTTACTCCTTCTGGTGTGAGGTCCAAGTCATGTGGGTCGAAAGGAAGCTGATTTGAGTACAGCCTATGCGGATGTACTGGTGGAAGTGAACAGTTGGGTGCTGGAAGTTGTCAGCTGGTCTACTATGAGCCTGGGCTTTTCTGAGATTGGTGCGAGCTTAAATTGCAGCTTGAAGCTGTCATGGGTGGCACCCAAGCTGTAGTTTCAGTCTCAATCTGGTTATTTGTGTCCTGTCCTTAGAGATGATGCTAAGACTAGTCTTTGTAAATCAGTAATGTAAATATCTAATTAATGCTTGATGTCTACCCCCTCAATGGGTGAGAAAACTTAGTAGTGTTGTGCTGCTGTTTTGAACTTTAGGCTTAGCTGCCTCTTAAGTTAAGGTTTGTCTTATTGCTCTGGACGTGATTGTTGGTGGAGTAATCTTGTTGCTGGTTGCTTTTTACTCAGGTATGGATGGGTAATTTTGCTGCTGGTATACTCATTACTCTCTTGATATGGCTTATAGCCCAATGGTTTTTGTTATGGTAATTTTTTTGCTGGTATGTTCATGACTGGTTAATATGGCTGCTGGTAATAATCTTGTTGTGTTTCTTACTGCTGGCGAGTTGTAAATTGATGTGTGAGGGTGTGTGCTGTCAACCCCCCAATATGGTGGTATGTTACTGCTTGGACACAGGGAGCCTTGAATGCTGGGGTTGTGCTGTGTCTGTTCTGCAGCTCTATACTATTGGTGGCACATATTGGTCTTTGGCAAGGTCTGATATGTTGCTTACACTGCACTGATCTTAATCTTGTCAATTGTGGAAAGGGCCTACCATGCTGAGGCGTTTTTGGGCACTGCTACTGGGCTGTTCTGGGATTGGTTTTCAAAGCACGCCTGATGCTTTATTCACTGATGCTGCTGGACTTAGCCACTAACAGATTGCACAGCTTTAGAATTGTAATGAGAATCACATGTACATGTTTTTGTAAACAATTATTCTTGTCTAGATTGGAGATACTATCTCTTTTTTGGAGGAGTCGTTCCAGTCCACGCAAATGACAAGGGGTATCTCCCTTGGAGCTTTGGCTGGCTCGGCCTCTCAGTCTTTTGACCCGTTGTAAGCTTCGGCTATTTTTCTGGCATTTTATAAAATTTACTTTGCCAAAAAAAAAAAAACAATTTTGCTTCCCCGGATTCTCAATTTTAATCTTCAATTTTGGATTTAACATCGACAAATCCAAAAATTATTACTCAATACTTTTCAATCCTTCCCTAAATTCCCTTTTGTTGTATTAAAAAATAGTTTATTGTTTTATGTGTGTGACTAATGCATCCAATTTAACAATCCCTTTGTAATAATAATTTTAGATATGAATGACACTTCCCAAAATGGCGGTGTCATAGTATAAGATATAGCAGGTAAACAAATATTTTATCATAAGCAATCATTAGTTTACCTTTGCTGGAAACGAATGATATTTAGTTGTATCTAATTCAATTTTTTTTGGACATACATTTTGATCAACTAAATCATATTGAAGGTAAAGGTTGATTTAAAAAAAATAATTATAAATAAAGATCACATAATAATTATAAAACCAATTATCTTTATGTTTTTATTTGTATAATTTATTTTGTTTTTGATCACAAAGTATATGGATATTGGAGATCAAACATTTTTGTGTGAAGAGTGTGGTGCAACCATGTGGAGCCTTTAACGAATGGATAAAAGACCAAAAAATAATGCAGCCACTTTTATTGTGTTGTCGAAAGGGGAAGATTGCACTTCCAAATCTACAAGAACCACCACATTTACTCTAATCTCTTATGCATGGTCATGACTTACGAAGTAAGCACTTCATGGAACGCATTAGAGGGTATAATATGATGTTTGCGTATACTTCTATGGGTGGTCAAATAGATAAAACCTTGAATAAGGGTCGTGGACCATATGTATTTCGAGTTCGAGGGCAAACATGTCATAAAATTGGTAGCTTGCTTCCAAACGGGACAACTTCAGCAAAATTTCAACAATTATACATTGTTGACACTGAAATGAGATATCAAATAGAAAAAATGTCATTAGGTATATAAGATATTAATTTAATAGTATTTCATTGTGATCAAATCATTTAACTGATGTTAGGTTAGAACAGTTGAAATTCTAATTACGTGTTTCCTTTGTTTTTTCAGCTCTGGCAATCAAGACGATTTTGATGATACGATTGTCGAAGATTTGAAGAATCTATTAGATTCCACAAATCCATATGTGCAAACATGGAGAATGGCACGTGACAACATACGTCATTCAGGAAGTGCTGAAATTCAGTTGAAGCTTATCAATAAGAGAACACTTGATGGAAGAGCTCATAATCTGCCTTCTGCATCTAAAGTTACCGCATTAGTTGTAGGAGACATAGGAAGTGTCGTTGAAGAACGTGACATAATTGTTGAAGGTCGTGATGGAAGACTACAACGCATTAGTGAGCCTCATCCATGCTATCTTGCTCTTCAATACCCTTTATTGTTCCCCCGAGACGGAGGATGGTTACATATTAGATATATCTCATAAAGGGGTTGAGTTGGACGCACATGGCCTAACTGCTGAACTTTTTCCGACAACTGTAACGAAGCGAGTAAAGTTAACAATGAGAGAGTGGTTTTCATATCGAATAATGGATAGAAAGGATGAAGCTGATACTATTTTACGTTCTGGTAAATTATTTCATCAAGTTTTGGTCGATGAATGGACAATGATTGAGTCTGAAAGGCTTTTATTCATCCGAAGGAACCAAAATGTTCTTAGAGCTGAAAAATATGTGAATCTTCAAGGTGTTGTCTCAATTTCTGATGGTCCTTCTAACATAGCTGGTAGACGGATTATTTTACCATCTACATATCCCGGGAGTCAGCGATTTATGACTGAAATATATCACGATGCAATGGGTATATGCAAGACATATGGATATCCAGATGTATTTATTACATTTACATGCAATCCAAAGTTACCTGAGATTACCCGTTTTGTCAACTCTAGATCATTACGTCCAGAAGATCGGCCATACATACTTTCTCGAGTTTTTAAAATGAAGTTAGACAGTTTAGTTAAAGATCTGAAGAAAGAACATTGGTTCGGAAGAGTAATTGCATGTAAGTTATAATCCAAATTAATCCGTCTAAATTTTTCTATTTAATTTTTAATGTATTTGATTATTTATTCATTTATTTTTCAGTTGTATATATTATTGAATTCCAAAATAGAGGACTTCCACATGCACATATAGTATCGTTCTTGTACTGAGATGATAAAATTTCTAATCCAGCTGAAATTGACAAGTTTATCTCTGCCGAGATGCCTAGCAAGGAGGAGAACCCTTCATTGTATATGCCTTGGTGACAGATTTAATGATTCATGGTCCGTGTGGATCGTTAAACCCAAAATCGCCTTGCATGCACGATGGACAGTGTTCGAAACACTTTCCTAAAAGGTTTAATGAAGAAACATTTGTCGATGGAGATGGTTATCCATGTTACAGGAGGTTAAACAATGGTGTAACTGTAGTCAAGAATGGAACTGAAGTGGACGACAGATATGTTGTCCCATACAATCCATCTTTGCTTTTGAAATACAATGCACATATAAATGTAGAATAGTGTAATCAATCTCGCGCAATCAAATACCTCTTCAAGTACATTAACAAGGGACAGGATAGAATCACAGCAGGTTTATCCAGAGCCAGCAGAGAAAATGAGGATGATGAAGGTGTTGATGAAATTCATGAATAGTATAATTGTAGATATGTGTCAGCAAGTGAAGCTTCTTGGCGTATCTTAGGAGTTGCGATTCATCATCGGACTCCATCAGTCGAAAGGCTTAGTTTTCATTTGCCAGGTGAACATACTATTGTGTTCAATGATGATGACACAATCGATGATTTGATGTCAAGGCCGCTAAATGAGAGATCAATGTTCATGGCGTGGATGGAGTGTAACAAACGATATGATGATGCTCAAAATCTTCTATACAGTGAGTTCCCAGGAAGTTACGTATGGCAGAGAAAAGAGAAAGTGTGGACTCCGCGCAAAAGAGGATTCTTAATAGGAAGATTGTATCACGTGGCACCGGGCTGTGGCGAACGTTATTATCTAAGAACACTACTTAACTTTGTCAAGGGCGCGACATCATATGAAGATATCAGAACTGTTGATGGAGTTCTTTATCCTACATTTAAGGATGCATGCTATTCTGTGGGCCTACTTGACGACGATAAGGAATACATCGATGGAATCACTGAAGCAAGCTTTTGCGGTTCAGCAATCTATTTACGGAAATTATTTGCAATGTTGTTGATGTCCGGTAGCATGTCAAGGCCAGAATATGTATGGGATAACACATGGAAGTTGTTGTCTGAAGATGTGTTAAATAAACAGAGAAGCTTATTACAAATGCCAGGCAATAATATTTCAACGTCTTTAATCAATATTATTTACTTAAAATGTAAGTAAATTGTGTTGTTGTCTGATAGATTTGAACCTCACTGATGATCAGTTAAAGTGTTATGCCCTTTGTGATATTGAGGATATGCTTGGTAAGAATGGTAGCTCTTTGATGAATATATGTCCTGAGATGTGTCCAAGTGGTATTTTTGTCAAAGATGGTCATAATAAGCTAATCTTGGAGGAGCTCAATTATGACAAGGATGCGTTGAAAGCTGAATATCTTGAATTACTTCCAATGATGACTGAAGAGTAGACCTTAATATACAATGAAATTACCAGAGCTATTGAAAGCGATAAAGGAGGTGTGTCTTTTCTCTATAGACAAGGTGGAACTGGAAAGACATTTATGTGGAGGATACTATGTGCATGTCTAAGATCAAAGGGTGAAATTGTACTCCCTGTTGCCTCAAGTGGCATAGCTTCTTTATTATTACCAAAGGGGAGGACTGCACATTCAAGATTTGGAATACCTATTACGACCCGTTTGGTACATGGTATTAGAGGGCGGTAATGGTAATGAAATTAAGTAATAAAAAATTTGGTTGTTTGGATGCTTTCAATGGTAATGAATGGTAATAAAATAAGGTAATGAAATTACCAAAAAGGGCCATTTTTATTACCATCAAACAACCTAGTATTAGGATGGAATGGTAATTCCCTATTGCAGTGGAAATGAATGACACGCGCGCGCACAGGGACAAAAATTTGGTTGTCTAAGTCATTACTCATTTCATCCCATTTCATTTCTCTCTTTAAAATACATTTTCCCTAATTCTCCCTTCTCCCTCCTACCTCCTAAACCCTAGATTTCTTCATGGCAAAATAAGTGGATTCAAAGCAACCTTAGCAAAATCTGGTTAATATATTGTACTCTATCTACTTTTATCTTGATTAGATCCAATTTTTGCTATCATTCAAGTGCATAACAGGTTCGTTAGCATCTGCTTGGTTTTCTAGTTCAATTTTTTTTTGTTTTTGTTTTTTATTTTTCATCTGCCTTCAATTCATGTCAAACATTTCCAATTTTTGGTCGACTGCACACACAACATGAGTTGTTATGGTAGGAATAGAGAAACATGTGTGCCAATGATAGAATTCATGTCAAACATTTGGTCGATTTCTAGTTCAGTTGTATACATTTCCAGCTTTTGTTATGGTAGGAATAGAGAAACATGTGTGCCAATGATTTTGGGTTGGAACTACCAAACTATAGACTTAGGTCAAAAGAATTAACAAACGGTTCGAATATATCTGAATACAAGTAAAACGTGGAATACCTTGATCTGGATCGATATTTGGGAAATGGTTGTTATGGTAGCTATCTACTTTACTTGTATTGGGTCGATTGCGCACACAACAGAGTTAGGAATTGAGAAACATGTTTGCAATTCCTGAGTATTACAAGCAATTCCTGAGTCACAGGAAATTTTGATTTTGATTTTGAAATTGGTAAATTCTTGGTGAACATAATGAGATTGGTAAATTCTTTGGATTAATTTATATTTTCTGCTTCTAAAATCAAGATTTTTCTTTGAAACACCTCCAAGCATTTGTTGTTCTAGCTTTGATTTTGATTTTGTGACTTATTATCTACTTATGCTATGATTTATGTAGTTATGGCGTGTCTTCAACAATCGCCTAAGGACTTTATTTTTTTTTGGTTTGCTATGAAGTGAAGAAAAATTAGAAGAGTAATGATGCTGATTTTGATTAGGATAATCCTCATTTTTAGAAGATGACTAAGAATTAGGATGTCTAAGCAACCTAGTCTGCATAATCCTATCCATAGATTAACACATTTAGATGGAATGATAGTGGAGAGTGATATTGCTTGCATTGAGCAACTTAGGATGGATCGTCGCACGTTTAATATCTTTATTTCATTGGTTCGTGAAGTTGGAGGGTTAAGAGATACTAAGAACATGGTAGTGGAAGAAATGGTTGCTATATTTTTGCATCTAGTTGCATTTGAGGAGAAGAATTGGGAAATAAAATATGATTTACAGTGGTCAGGAGAAACTATAAGTAGACATTTTAATAATGTGTTAAAAGCTGTGTTGAAACTTTCGAGTTTGCTCCTCAAGAAGCCTGAACCGATTCCCGAGAATAGCACAGATGAAAGATGGAAATGGTTCAAGGTAAACCTTGTATTTTTTTATTAATAGGTAGAAAACACATATCAATTTTTAACTTTTATTAATCACACCCCTTTTATAGAAATGTATAGGTGCTATTGATGGGACGTTGATTGATGTAAATGTGCCTGCGATAGATAAATCACGTCATAGGTCAAGAAAAAACACTATCTCAACAAATGTTTTAGGAGCTTGTGCACCAGATATACAATTTATATATGTTTTGGCTGGTTGGGAAGTTTCAGCTGCCGATGGAAGAGTTCTTGGAAGTGCTTTAAATAGAAATAATGGATTAAAAGTGGCTAGAGGTCAGAAATCAATTTCTTATGTGTAAAGAATTTTTTAAGGGAGCAACAATGATCACTAATCTAGCTTAACTCATTGGTTTTTCACTTTTTCACCTAGGTAATTATTATCTAGGGGATGCATGATATAAACATTGTGATGGATTCCTTGTACCTTATAGAATAACAATTTATCATGAATGGAGAAGGGGGTTGGAGCAACCACGCTCTAAGGAAGAGTTATCAATATGAGGCATGCTTCAGCTAGAAATGTGATTGAACGAGCATTTGGATTGTTGAAAGTACGGTGGGAAGTTCTTGCCAAAGGAACCAAGTACCCTCTCAGCACTCAAATTGATATAATATTGGCTTGTGTGTATATTCATAGCCTTATTCGCCAACAAATGAGCGTTGATCCAATGGAAGCTATTTTAGATGCATATATGGAAGAGGAAGGAGAGAATGATGAAATTGAAAATGATGGAGTCTACATTCAAAATTGTGACGCATCTGAAGAATGGACTAACTTTAGAAACACATTAGCTCAAGATATGTATGATGCCTTCTTGGTGAGGAGATATTAGTAATGGTCTACATTAGTGCATGGATAGTTTCTTATTAGTAATGGTCTACATTAGTGCATGGATAGTCATTTAGGACTAGATTTTATTTTGAACTACAAACATGAGTTGTTTTTTGTTGAATAGCTTTCAAGCGCATACTTGATTTTGAGTATGGAAACTGATAGCTGCTACTTATTTCTGATTGATATAAAATAGAGTTATTATTGTTGTTTGGCAATTGTTGTTTGTTGTGGAGTTGTCCCTATCTATAATTTGATTAATTAGTTATAAAATATAATTCTCTTACAAGGATACATTGGTATTGTTCGCCACCATTGTACGACAGATTTATAATAACAAATATGGTTGATGAGATTCGAGGTCGAGGAAAAAATAAGAGAATGTGGATTTCATTGGAGGAGAATGCCCTTGTTGACATTCTACTTGAGATGCAGAATTCAAATTGGAAGTGTGACACAGGCTATAGGATGGGTTATCAGACATATATTGAAAAGAAAATGAATGAGCGATTTCCTTATTGTGGATTGAAGGGTAAGCCACATATTGAATCCAAAATTAAGATTTTTAAGAGACAAATGGGATATATCCTTGAAATTCAGAAGCAAGTTAGTGGTTTTGGTTGGGATGATGCTATGAAAATGGTAACTGGTGAGAAGGAAGTCTTTATGGGATGGGCTCAGGTATTTTCTTTTATTTAATTTGTTAAACAATAGTTATTAATCATTTTTTTGCTATTAGTTTATTAGTTTCTTTCATTTGATTGATATATAATTCTAAGATATTTCCTAGGGAAAAGATGGAGCTGCTGCTCTATTTTGTAAACCGTTTCCACTTTATGACAAGCTCTGTGAGATTTACGCCAAGGATCGTGCCTGTGGAAGTATGGCCAAGGGGCCTGGAGATGATGAAGAAGGTGATAAGAATGAGGCTGAAAAGAATGATGATGCTATTAACTCAACTCGTGCGATTGGGCAATCAAGTGGCCGAGGAGATCGTAAGAGAAGAAGGGAAATTCAAAATGAGGAGCTTAGTGGGCTGGCCACTGCATTGACAACTTTGATTGATTTTGAAAAGGAGTCGACTTCAATCATGATGGATATGAAGAAATCATTTTTAAGAGATGTGGAGATAGGTGAGAAATCTTTTTGGAGTCTTGAGCAATTTGCAAGAACTAACACCAATAGAAGTTGTTGAAGCTACCACAATCATTGGCTTAGATGACAAGAAGGTGGAGATATTCTAATTTGATACAATTTCATAAATAATCTTTCCACAAAAATTGTAAAAAATAATACAATCACACTAAAGAAAGTGCTAAACTATAATCAAATATCATAATTTTCACATCATCTTATGGCGGTTTACATTTTAAAATGGAAACAAATATATCCATCTTGATTATCATCGTTGTATTTTGTACACTTATTACATGGAGCTATAATTGAAATTGTAAACTGGGTATTATCATTAATATATAGTTGTCAAGGAACCAATTCAACCAAAAGTTTAAGTTGATGGTCAAGGTCACCAGAATATATTATACTAGTATAAACCCCGTGCATTGCACGAAATTTATAGAGTAAATTTATTTAAAATATAAATTTTAAGTAATTGTGCAATTCCATGTTATCATTATGAAATTATAGTTCAATAAATAATATTTAATAATATATTCAAATTGTTTATAAAAATATAATGGCTTAATAATTAATGAAATAAAAAATTAATCAAAAATAATCAAAATATTTTGCATATCATTATTATGAAATTATAATAGTTAAAAAGTAATATTTAATATAATGTCACTATCAAAAACCATTTCCTGATATTATTGGAAATTATTTATTTTGATTAATTGTTTATAAAAACGTATTGGCTTACTCACTAAATAATTAAATAAAAGAGTAATAAAATAATCAAAAAAAAATTGCATATTATTATTATAAAATTATAATAATTAAAAAATGTAATAATAATATATATCTCAATTAATATAAGAACATAAAAACTCAATCCATTTTTAATGGAATAATATAATGTCATTATAAAAAAATTTTCTAATATTACTGGAAGTTAATTATTTTGACTGTACAATATACTGTATTAAAGGAAAATATTAAAATTTAATATTTTTATTTAAGTAACAATCTAATTAGTAGAAGCCATTGAGCATTTTATTTTTGAAATTTGAGGTATTGGATGCGGACAACAGACTAACCGCAGCCCTTAAGCATTATTTTTTTGGAAATTTGATATATTGGCTACGTATACCAATAAACCGTAGCCAATTAGTAGCAGCGAATAGCTTTTTTTCCACTAGTGTTACTTTGATGAAATAATGTATGTTGTAATTATTTTTATAAATTTCCTAACAATCTAATTAATTTTTGTATTAAAGGAAAATTTTAGATTTTTTTAGTACCTCATAATATTTTCAAAAGAATAAGATACTATTATTGCAATAATGTTATTAATTTCAAATTGTAAAAGCATTTTTTATAAATTGAAAATATTGAGATTCTATGCATGTTTCTATTTATAATTAAATGACCATTAATGTTGTTGCATTAATTGGCAAATGGCTATTAGATTGCCATTTGTCATTTAACAACAAAATTATAGTATTGTATGATATGATGATATGATACTCTAACAAGCCCCTTCACACGAGAGCCTTTTGGGATAGAAGTGTGGATTCAACATAGGCTTTCTCCTCAAACCTAGTGCTAAATATTCTACTTAAATGAGGGGTGGTTAAAATTCGAACCCGTGGCATTATCAAATAATAATTGATATAGTAATTGAAATATATGAAGAGTAATAATCAATTAATCATAAATATATATGGAGTACAATTTATTCAAAAAAAATTGATTGTAATTGCGAAAAAACACATTCTGATTGATTGTAATTGTTGGCCCATTTGGTTTTGATGATAACATAAACTTTAATAAACAAACATATTATGTTTTTGAGATTGTTTTGATAGGTCAAATATCCGAACTTTAAAAGGGTCGTTGATGGACCATTAAACGTTGAAAAGGGATTACTAAGTAACTGTTTCAAGATCAAGTCAAAGTTTGAAGATTGGTCAATTGGAGACAGTGCAGTGTTCCCAGATCAGCGGTCAGAGAAGAAGTCAGCAAAAATAATTAAGAAAATAATTTTTAATTTTTATTTTTCTTTTTTAGTTTTGTTGTACGGTTGATAAAAACTAGGTTGCACAAGGTAGTTATCTTAAAATTATTTTAAATCTAGATCTTAAATTAAAATAACTAACTTTTTAATTTAGATCTTAAAATTAGATTTCTTAAAATTGTCTTAGGTATTTTTAGCTAGAAGACAAGAAAAACTTGGAGTAACCACCAAGTTTTCCTAGCCACTTACTCACGTCATTAGCCCACAATTCCCACATCCTTAGATCATGGTATTATGGCTAAACTAGATCTAAAAGGTATTTAAATCATTTTTTCTTAACCGACACATTTGGTGATCAATTTCAAGAGAAAATATTTTTCTAAAAAATATTTTGTGCCCAAATATTTCGTGAGTTTCTAAATCAAAGAAAAGGAAATCTTGAACGGTTTTAATTGCTAATTAATTTCAAGATTAGATCCTTGTGCAATTCTTGTTTTGATTAATCCATTTTAGATAAATCTTGTATGGGTTTATTTGAGAGAATTTGTAATTAGACTTGGGTAAGTCTAAAGGGGAATTGAGAATAGAGAATAGAGAAAGGGAAGGAGAATAGAGAAAGGGAACGAGAAGGAGAAACCGAGAATTGAGAAAGAGAAGGAGAAGAGAATAGAGAAAGAGAAGGAGAAATTATTTTGTGTAATAGAGAATTGATTTACATTAAATAATAGAGAAGAGAAATCCCTAGAGGGTCGTGGTTCTTTTTCCCACGTTAAATCTTGGTGTTTCTTTTTAGTTTTCTTTAAATTGTCTTCAGTATTTTTATTATTCAAATTCCGCAAGAAATAGGGCAAAAAAATACTCTAAGGGCGAAAGCAACAATTCACCCCCCCTCTTGTTGTAGTTCATTGTCTCTAAGTGTTTCTACAATTGGTATCAGAGCCCTGTTCCTCATTTGATCAGGAAACCCTGAGAGCCGTATCTTGGTGTATTAGAGATGATGAAAATGAACGAGCGCATGGAAGAAGGTTACTCTACTCAGAGACCACCAATGTTCGATGGCAAATTCTATACTTATTGGAAAAACAGGATGGTGATCTTCATCAAAGCCGAAAATTATCAAGTTTGGAGAGTCATCGAAATTGGAGATTTTGAGGTAACAACTACCAACTCCAATAACGACACTGTTCCCAAACCTATTACAGAATACGAGAAAGAAGATTTTCAAAAGATGGAAATGAATGCTCTTGCTATCAAATTGCTTCATTGTGGGCTTGGTCCAAATGAACATAATCGCATTATGGGATGCAGAACAGCCAAGCAAATTTGGGATCTGCTGGAGGTTACCCACGAAGGAACGAGTGAAGTAAAGCGTTCCAAGATTGACTTGCTCATGTCCAAATACGAAAGATTTGTGATGGAACCTAAAGAAAGCATTCAAGAAATGTTTACTAGGTTCACGAATATCACGAATGAGCTTGTCTCCCTTGGAAGGCTAATTCCCTCAGATGAACAAGTGCGAAAAATCCTAAGAAGCCTACCTCAAGATGATCGTTGGAGAGCAAAGGTTACAGCCATTCAAGAATCTAAAGATTTCACAAAGTTTAATCTGGAAGAGTTGGCTGGATCCCTTATGACTCATGAATTACATCTGGGAACAGCTGACAATTCAAGGAACAAGGGTCTGGCTCTGACAGCGAACGATCAAGAAGAATCAGAAACTGATGAGGAAGAGGCTGCAATGCTAGTACGTAGATTTAAGAAGTTTTTCAGGAACAACAAATATAAAAATCAAAGAAACAACAAAGAAAGAGGAACTTCAAATTCCAAAACATATGAATGCTATAAATGTGGAAGTACCGAGCATTTCATTAAGGATTGCCCATTATGGAAGAATGAGAAAGGTAAAGGGAAAGCAAGAGAAACAGGAAGACAACCTACAAAAGGAAACTTCAACAAAGCCGATTTACGCAAAGCCATGATAGCTGCATGAGAAGAATCCGAAAGCGAAACCGAAACCGAAGCTCTCGTTGAAGAAGAAGAAGTAGCCAATCTTTTCTCATGGCAACGCATGATGAGAAGTCTAAAGAAAAAGAGGTACTGTCTTCTGATCCATTTTCTGATTACTTATTTAAATTGGATAAACATAGATTAATTAAAATGATTTTAGAATCTCACGAAAATTTAGAAAAACAAACAGCCATTTGTCTCAAAACTGAAAAAGACCTTAAAGCGTGCAAAGACCAAATATCCTACCTTAATTCTTTTAGGTCCGATGTGCAAACTCGATTCTTTGAATTGCTTGATAATAATGTGATGTTAAAAGAAGCTATAGAAAAGGTTAAAGAAGAAAACATCATGTTAAATATTGAATTAAATCAACTTAAGCAATTTGAGATGGAAGTGAATTATGAGTCTAATAAAGAAATTAAATGTGTTCTTCTACAAATGAAACTAGACCTAGAATCCCCCTTAAAAGAAAATGATCGACTTAAGCTTGAATTAAATTCAAGAGAAAAAGGGAAAATCAAAGAAGTTCCCAAATGGATTCTTAATACTAAAACCAAAGGAACCGAAGGTCTAGGATATGACAAACATGATAAAAAGAAAAAGGTCTACGTTGATCTTCCAAGTAAAAAGGTCTGTTCCTTTTGTGGCATAACTGGGCACCTGAAACATCAATGTTTAAAAAGGGAACAGCGTAACAAAACGAACGAAATATATGTCGATAGAGTTTGGATTAAGAAATATGATTCTTGTATAATCGACATGGAACCCAAGGATGGCTGGGTTCCACCCTCTAACAACTAATTTCGTTTTGCAGGTTCTAGTGAGGGGGAACAGCTCATGGTATCTCGACAGTGGCTGTTCCAAGCACATGACAGGCGATAGATCAAAATTTCTCTCACTAGAAGCCTATGATGGAGGAACGGTGACCTTTGGCGACAACATGAAAGGTGAAATCACTGCAAAAGGCAAGATAGGAAGGTCAAGTTCCCATGCTATAGATAATGTATTTTTGGTCGAGAATTTAAAGCACAATCCTTTAAGTATTTCTCAATTTTGCGACAAAGGTAACTCTGTAAACTTTACTTCTGAAAAGTGCATCATTTCTAGGAACGACACAGGAGACATCATTCTGGAAGGAATCAGAAAAGGGAACACCTACGTGGTGGACCTGCACACTGTTCCTAAAACCAGTCTAACATGTCTAAGCGTTATAGAAGATGAACATCTTCTTTAGCATAAACGATTAGGTCATGCTAGTTTTTCATTGCTTAATACTTTACGATCTAAAGACCTAGTAAGAGGATTACCGTCCCTTAAATTTCAAAAGAATGAAGTATGTGATCCTTGTGCCAAAGGAAAACATGCAAGGTCATCCTTCAAACCTAAAAATGTCGTGACCACCTCAAGACCACTTGAATTAATTCATATGGATCTTTGTGGACCAATGAGAATTCAAAGTCGCAGTGGTAAGCGATATGTTTTTGTTATAGTTGATGATTACAGTAGATTTACATGGACTTTATTTTTATCTAGCAAAGACGAGGCTTTTGATGAATTTGTTGCATTCGCTACTAAAATTCAGAAATCTAGTAACAATCAACTTGTCCACATAAGATCGGATCATGGAAAAGAATTTGAAAATTCAAAGTTTATGAGTTATTGTAATGAGCATGGTTTAAGTCACAATTTTTCCGCACCTAGAACACCACAACAAAATGGTATGGTTTAACGTAAAAATAGAACCTTAGAGGAAATGGCTAGAACTATGTTAATTGCTTGTGGTCTACCTAGAAATTTTTGGGCCGAAGCCGTTAATACTGCATGCTATATATTAAATCGCGTTTTAATTAGACCTATCACTTCTAAAACCCCCTATGAATTATTTAAAGGAATTAAACCTAATATTTCATATTTTCGAGTCTTTGGATGTCGATGTTTTGTGCATGTTAATGGAAAACGAAATATAGGTAAATTCGATGAAAGAAGTGATGAAGCGATATTTCTTGGCTATTCATCTCATAGTAAAGCATATAGAGTTTACTATAAGAAAACCATGTGTGTTGAGGAATCTGTTCACATAATATTTGATGAAACTAACTTTATGACAAGTGAACAAGAAACAGGTGATTTTAAAATAGGCACTATGCCAAAAAAGCTTATTTATAGCTGTTGAAAATGCCTTTTTATAGCTGTTATGAACTGCTATAGAAAATACTTTCAACAACAATAAATCACTAGGGCTATAAATAGTCTTCCATGATTTCTACAGCGGTTTAGGAACCGCTATAAATTACTGTCAATGCTATAGCTTTTATAACAGCTATAAATAATGTAACTTTTTTTTATCCAAAACCGTCGGAATTTAGAGTATTAATTCCGACTGTCTTGGGTTAGTCGGTATAGACTCACATGGAGCCACGCGGGCCTGCGCTGCCATCCATGCGTGCCAACTCCTATATCCAGAATCATGCGCCTAACAGTATTCGAACTTGAGACCTCAAGTTCCAAAGCACACCACTTCAGCCACCAGACCAAGAGGTATTTCGTGATATATTTTGCAAGGCTATTATACTTATTAGCTAATTAATGACTTGTACCTCAATTCTTTATTTGTAAAAATATTAGTCGTTATTCAATATTATTATTATTATTATTATTATTATTATTATTATTATTATTATTATTATTATTATTATTATTATTATTATTATTATTATTATTATTATTGTTATTATTATTATTATTATTATTATTATTATTATTATTATTATTATTATTATTATTATTGTTATTATTATTATTACCTTCAATTTCAGTTGAAAGTTCCTTTTTCTTGAATTTCACGTCTAGGTGATCTTGTTAATCTTGATTTGGTGTAGGTGTTTGGGGTGGATTTGATGAAACAAATGAGAATTTTTGTTTCTTGTTGAATAAGATGATGAGCGTTTTGATACTGCTTTCTATAACGGTTGAAAGGGCAATAAATGAGAAAACTATATTCATAGCTGTTGGAAACACTATAAATAGAATACAATTTTTTATAGCGGTTGCAACAGCTATAAATAAGGTAATATTTAAAGCTGTTGGAACCGCTATAAATTAGTATTCCGTTTTTATAGCTGTTTTGACGGCTATAATTAAGAATTTTTCTTTTATAGCGATTGCAATGGCTATAGATTGATATTCTTTTATAGCGTACCGAAAAAAGTGCTATAAATCAAGTGCTGTATATAACTCCTTTTGGCGTAGTGAGGTCTTGCTGATTTGGACGATGAAGAACTTATACAAAAGGAGCAAGATCAAGAAAAACAACAACAGATTCAGAATGCTGAACCAAATCAAGAACAGGAGCCACATGCAGATCAGGAACAGCCTGCAGTTCCTAATCCAAATATCCCAAGAGAAGTTCAAGAGGAAAGAAATGATGGTGAACCAAATCAGAATCAAGTCAGTGAACCTCCTTCCACGTTTGTCTCCACCAGAGACTTTGTTCCAAGATCGTGGAAACACATATGGATTATTGTAATGAGCATGGTTTAAGTCACAATTTTTCCGCACCTAGAACACCACAACAAAATGGTATGGTTTAACGTAAAAATAGAACCTTAGAGGAAATGGCTAGAACTATGTTAATTGCTAGTGGTCTACCTAGAAATTTTTGGGCCGAAGCCGTTAATACTGCATGCTATATATTAAATCGCGTTTTAATTAGACCTATCACTTCTAAAACCCCCTATGAATTATTTAAAGGAATTAAACCTAATATTTCATATTTTCGAGTCTTTGGATGTCGATGTTTTGTGCATGTTAATGGAAAACGAAATATAGGTAAATTCGATGAAAGAAGTGATGAAGCGATATTTCTTGGCTATTCATCTCATAGTAAAGCATATAGAGTTTACTATAAGAAAACCATGTGTGTTGAGGAATCTGTTCACATAATATTTGATGAAACTAACTTTATGACAAGTGAACAAGAAACAGGTGATATTAAAATAGGTCTTGCTGATTTGGACGATGAAGAACTTATACAAAAGGAGCAAGATCAAGAAAAACAACAACAGATTCAGAATGCTGAACCAAATCAAGAACAGGAGCCACATGCAGATCAGGAACAGCCTGCAGTTCCTAATCCAAATATCCCAAGAGAAGTTCAAGAGGAAAGAAATGATGGTGAACCAAATCAGAATCAAGTCAGTGAACCTGCTTCCACGTTTGTCTCCACCAGAGACTTTGTTCCAAGATCGTGGAAACACCAAAAATCACATCCACTTGACTTGATCATAAGCGACATGAACAAAGGCATACAAACAAGGTCACAAATGAGAAACTTTTGTGCACACTTTGCTTTTCTTTCAACGATGGAACCCAAGAATCATGAAGAAGCTTTACAAGATTCGGATTGGGTGGTAGCTATGCAAAACGAACTGAATGAGTTTGAAAGAAACAAAGTATGACACTTGGAACCTAAACCAAAGAACAAGAAAATAATTGGGCTGAAATGGGTATTTAGGAACAAGCTGGATGAACATGGCACAATTGTTAGAAACAAAGCAAGGTTAGTGGTAAAAGGATACAATCAACAAGAAGGTATTGACTATACTGAAACTTTTGCTCCCGTAGCTAGATTAGAAGCTATTAGAATTCTTATTTCTTTTGATGCATTCATGAATTTTAAATTATATCAAATGGACGTAAAATGTGCATTCTTAAATGGGTTTCTAGAAAAAGAAGAATTCGTGGAACAACCACCTGGCTTTGAAAACCCAATTTCTCCGGATCACGTCTACAAGCTTGATAAAGCTCTTTATGGGCTAAAACAAGCACCTAGACAATGGTACGAGAGATTATCTAAGTTTTTGATTGATAATAAGTTCATACGTGGTAAAATTGATAAAACCTTATTCTTTAAGAATAAAGGTTCGAATATTTTAGTTGTTCAAATATATGTTGATGATATTATTTTTGGTGCTACTAATGAACCGTTATGTAAGGAATTTGCTGACCTAATGAGTAATGAGTTCGAAATGAGTATGATGGGAGAATTAAATTTATTCCTTGGTTTGCAAATTAAACAAACTGCTAACGGTTTCTTTATTCATCAACAAAAATACATAAAAGAACTTCTAAAGAAATATGGACTAGATAATGCTAAGACAAACCATACACCCATGGCCACTAACATTAGATTAGACGAAGACTCTAACGGAATTAATGTTGACCAAACAATGTATAGAGGCATGGTAGGATCTCTACTATACTTAACAGCTAGTAGACCCGATATATCCTTTAGTGTTGGTTTGTGTGCTAGATTTCAATCAAATCCTAAAGAATCACATCATACGGCAGTTAAAAGGATTCTAAGATATCTAAAGGGAACAGATGACTTATCCCTATTTTATCCTAAAGTGATGTCTATGACTTGAAAGGGTATAGTGATGCAGATTATGCAGGTGATCTTGTGAATAGAAAAAGCACTTCAGGAATGGTACAATTTCTTGGATCTTGTTTGGTATCATGGAGTTCCAAGAAACAGAACACAGTAGCTTTATCCACTACAGAAGCTGAATACGTAGCAGCAGCAGCCTGCTGTTCCCAAATGCTTTGGATTAAACAACAGCTAAGAGATTTTGGTATTAAACTTGAATGTGTTCCTATTTATTGCGATAATACTAGTGCTATTTGCATTTCAAAAGATCCAGTGCATCATTCTAGAGTTAAACATATTCATATTAGACATCATTTTCTTAAGGATAACGTAGAGCATAAAAATATTATTGTTAAACATGTCAATACTAGTGATCAAGTTGCAGATATTATGACTAAACCGCTTCCTAGAGAACAATTTGAAAAGATGAGGTTGGAGCTAGGTATGATCAAGCTTCACTAAAGTTTAATGCTAGTATTTCTCCTCAAAACATCTTGAAAAATCGGAAGGGTTTAATCAACCACAACAACCAAGATTGATTATTCAATCATTGCGAGATTTGGGTATGCTTCTATTTAAGTATATGTCTTAAACTTTATCTTGATTGCTTGCATGTTTGAACTGATTAGACCAAGTAGCATAAATTTATTTTATATTATATATTATTATTTTATATATTATTATCCACATATTATAAATTATTTTTCGAAAAATCACAAAAATATTTTATTTTTCACAAATTCTAGCATTTTCTTTATTTTAATTTATTTCGGTGAGCCAACATATTTTATGAAATGGAAGACGGATCATCGAGGTGTTTCGGAAAGTAGTTATTTTAATCGACATATTCAACGAACGAAGCTTAATTAATAACCACCCTTACACCTCCTAAAACCGCCATTGTGGAAGTAGTACAAACCCCTCACTAACCGTCCCTTCACACCTTTATAACCCTTACACTCATTTGTCCCATCCATCACTCACATCCACCTTACTTGTACTACTCTTGCAAACCGTCAATCCCATTAAAAGCTTATTTCTTTCTCAAATCCCTAATTTCTCTCATTCTTACCATGAAAACCCCAAAATCATCTTCATCAAGCAAGAAAATGCCGAAATCCTCTCAACCCAAACCATTACAAGTAATCTACCCTGACATACCACCTTTATCTTCACAAGAACCATCCAAGACTAACACTCCAAAACAGCCAATGCATGCCGGAGAAAAGAGAACCCGTGGAACCCCAAAAGGTACTTCTTCATCCAAACCACCTGAAAGGAGAAAGCGCATAAATCCTGATAGTGCGGAAGAGGTAGCAAAAGAGATGTCAGTCGGGTTTGGACTGGTAAAATTTTGGTATGATTCTACTTTCTTTCCCCAATTTCATGCTATATTACATAATTAGGGGTGGGAAAAGTTAATGTATGATCATTCATGCAACCCTATTTACCCAAATTTGATGCGTGAATTTATTCAAAATTTTTCCATAGAAAACGGTGTTTGCTCCAGTACAGTTAAAGAAATTAAAATTGAATTTAGTAGTTTGATGATTGGCAAGTGGTTTGAAGTTCCTACTGTTGGTTTTGACACATATTATGTTGGGTCCAAAATCGTTTTTTCTAGTATTACTGAGAAGACCGTCCTGAAATTTCTTGGTCAGGAAGATAAGAAGAGGTTCAGTCACATGTCTTTGTCTCCATTACATAAACTACTTTACAACATCGCCCGTAGATTCATTTTGCCCCGCAAGTCAAAGCGGAGTGAAGTCAATTTACGCGATGCTATGTTGATTTATTGCATGGCTAACCATATTAAAATTAATTTTCCGTCGTTGATGGTGTCTCATTTGTCTGAGTGTGTTGAGAAGGGTCTCATGATTGGTTATAGAGGGCTGTTAACTTGTGTTTTTAAGAAGTTTGGTGTCCACTTGAGGGTCTTCATTTCCCCATGTCTGCAAACAATCAAATAGGCGTTAAGTGCCTTAAAAATTTACATTTAAATGTGAATGAGAAGGGAATTTTAGAGGACCTCATAGATGTTGATGAGGTTGTTTCTGATGAAGAGGAAGTTGAAAATGAAGATGAGGTTGAGGAGGAAGGAAAGAAAAAGAAAGAAAAAGAAACGGAGGATCACTGTGCTGTTCCCTCTGCCAGTACTAAGGAGGCAGAGGTGAATGAGGATAAGAAGTAAGCTCCTTTTGAGGGGGAAGCTTCAAAGGAGGAACTTGAGGAGATTGACTCCAGTGATAGTTCAAGTGATGAGGAGGTTACCAAACCTATTAAGGAGGATTCAAAAATCGCTCCTAGGAAGAGTACAAGGCTTACTTCTAAGGTAAAGGTTGGTAAAGATGAAGCTACATCTAGTCACCCTACCAAACAAACTAATGATGCCCCATCCTCACCTAAACCAGTGTCACCTATACCATCACCACCACCATCACCAATTGCCACTACTCCACCACCATTTACATCACCACCATCACCCACTAGTTTTGACAAGGAGTCCTCACCCTCTCCTCCAACTCCAATTGATCTTATCCTTTCTAAATTTGATTCCTTGCAGTCCCAACTCATTGCGTTTCAATGTGAAGTTCGTGCCTCACTATCTACTATTGCTGAGCAACTCACCGACATGGAATCACGTCTTGGTGCGAAGCTTGACACAGTGGAGGTGCAGACTGAATTTGTTGATGAGGAGACTGCTGCCTGATCCTTCCTGCTTCTGTTTTCAAATTAAAATTTAATGTTTGTTGGCCCATTTTATTTGTAATCTCTAAACGGTATTTTTCTTTTGCTTATTTTGTGTACCAGCTGGGGTACAAAACAATTTACTTTTGGTTTATGCTACTAACCCGCAACTTTTAATCCTTAATATCATCTTTTATTATCTATCCCCATGGTCTATGATGTTTGAATGTGTGCTTTCTTGATTCATGTTTGGGCATTTATTTTCTTAGTTTGCTGCTTACTATCTTAATTTGTCTAACGCTTGCCTTAGAGCTGTGGATCGGTTTACACCCCTACTTTTTGATTGATGCCAAAAGGGGGAAGAGTAGCAAACAAACTTAATTGATGCTTGTGAATGCTTACGTTTTTGCTTAATCTGGATAATTGATTCTCTGTTTTGTGTTCTAAACTTATGACTCTTTAAGACTTTAGTTTGTTCAAAAACTTTTAGAAAGTTCTTAGTTTATGATATAATAGTATGTTGACTTACTGTTTGATATACTTAGGCTTCATATGCAATGAATTATTTGACTTATGAAATGATCATGATTGGTTTACTCATTATGTTTGATTTTAAATGGGATCATTTGATTAATTGTTGTTTAACATTAAATTATTAAATATCACTCTTGCTTATCTTTGATTCTCACAACTCATACTAATTTGAAGTACTTAGATTGTTGTGTTTCTTAATTTTATGTTTTTATGTTTCTTAGTTTATAATTTTCTTATTTTATAAGTTATTGTTATTTATGTTTATGTTTTGTTTTATTTTGTCTTGTTTTAAATTTAAAAACTTAAGTCATGTTTAACCACATGATTTTCGAAAAAAAAAGGGTTTTAAAATTTATTTATTAGAGTAATATGATTACATTAGAGTTTAGTAAATTATTTGTAACGATTTAATTTACTAGATTTTGTTGAATGTGTGTTAATCTCAAGCATGTTCACTTTATTTGTTTTACTCTATTTTTATTAAGTTTGTTTATAAAGTTTGTCATCATCAAAAAGGGGGAATTTGTTGGCCCATTTAGTTTTGATGATAACATAAACTTTAATAAACAAACATATTATGTTTTTGAGATTGTTTTGATAGGTCAAATATCCGATCTTTAAAAGGGTCGTTGATGGATCATTAAACGTTGAAAAGGGATTACTAAGTAACTGTTTCAAGATCAAGTCAAAGTTCGAAGATTGGTCAATTGGAGACAGTGCAGTGTTCCCAGATCAGCGGTCAGAGAAGAAGTCAGAAAAAATAATTAAGAAAATAATTTTTAATTTTTATTTTTCTTTTTTAGTTTTGTTGTACGGTTGATAAAAACTAGGTTGCACAAGGTAGTTATCTTAAAATTATTTTAAATCAAGATCTTAAATTAAAATAACTAACTTTTTAATTTAGATCTTAAAATTAGATTTCTTAAAATTGTCTTAGGTATTTTTAGCTAGAAGACAATAAAAACTTGGAGTAACCACCAAGTTTTCCTAGCCACTTACTCACGTCATTAGCCCACAATTCCCACATCCTTAGATCATGGGATTATGGCTAAACTAGATCTAAAAGGTATTTAAATCATTTTTTTTAACCGACACATTTGGTGATAAATTTCAAGAGAAAGTATTTTTCTAAAAAATATTTTGTGCCCAAATATTTCGTGAGTTTCTAAATCAAAGAAAAGGAAATCTTGAACAGTTTTAATTGCTAATTAATTTAAAGATTAAATCCTTGTGCAATTCTTGTTTTGATTCATCCATTTTAGATAAATCTTGTATGAGTTTATTTGAGAGAATTTGTAATTAGACTTGGGTAAGTCTAAAGGGGAATTGAGAATAGAGAATAGAGAAAGGGAAGGAGAATAGAGAAAGGGAACGAGAAAGAGAAACCGAGAATTGAGAAAGAGAAGGAGAAGAGAATAGAGAAAGAGAAGGAGAAATTATTTTGTGTAATAGAGAATTGATTTACATAAAATAATAGAGAAGAGAAATCCCTAGAGGGTCGTGGTTCTTTTTCCCACGTTAAATCTTGGTGTTTCTTTTTAGTTTTCTTTAAATTGTCTTGAGTATTTTTATTATTCAAATTCCGCAAGAAATAGGGCAAAAAAATACTCTAAGGGCAAAAGCAACAATTCACCCCCCCTCTTGTTGCAGTTCATTGTCTCTAAGTGTTTCTACAGTAATTACAAAATTGATTGTAATTGATTGTAATTACAAGATAGTTTGCAACAATAACAGTTAGATTTCATGGCTGGGTTTGTCGTGTTTTGGTTTTAATGGGTTTGATTACTCTGACTTCTAGCTAGAAAGTTTATGCCATCTATTTACTGATTGGAAATCTGCTTAATTCAAGTCTAGCATGAAAGTTTACTGATTCCATTTTTGATAATTTTTTATAAATGAACTAGTATAGAAACTCGTGCAATGCACGAAGGTTTTGATAGACATGCAATTACATGATATCAATGTAAAATTATAATATTTCTTATAAAATAGGTAGATAATTTTAGAATATATAGTGCTTCTAATGAAAAAATTCGATCGTTAATTAATACAAGTATTATTTAAAGCTCTCATACTTTTCAAGGCAAATTTGGGTTATTTTCCAACAGTGTTATTGTAATATTTTTTGTCATTCTCAAAAATAATTTTAGATTATCATGTACATTTTAATTCTTGTAGAAATATTTTAGAAATTAAAATTTTAATAAAAAAAATTTTTAATTTGCAAATATTTCAACATAAAAAATATAATATTTCGAGAAAACTTAACAGATTATATCTAATTACAATATACCACTCATATATTATAAGAATAAGTTGATGTTAAATAAGGTAAGAAATATTTCATATGGCAAATCTCTATGAGAATGCCATGTAGAATTTTACATTTTTTTTATTAGATTGTATGATGTATGATTAAAATATTAATAAAAAACTTTTTTAATTAGCAAATATTTCAACATAAAAAAAATTTATATTCTATGAAACTTTAAATGGAAATCTTATATGAGTAGCTTTTAAATTAAAAAATATAATTTTCCGAGAAAATTTAACAGATTATATCTAATTACAATATACCACTCATATATTATAAGAATAAGTTGATGTTAAATAAGGTAAGAATTATTTCATATGGCAAATCTCAATGAGAATGCCATGTGGAATTTTACATTTATTTTTCTTTAGATTGTAAGATTTCAACATAAAAAGAAATTATATATTCTAAGAAACTTTAAATGGAAATCTCATATGAGTAGCTTTTAATTCAAAAATATAAATTTCCGAGAAAATTTAACAGATATCTAATTACAATATACCACTCATATATTATAAGAATAAGTTGATGTTAAATAAGGTAAGAATTATTTCATATGGCAAATCTCTATGAGAATGCCATGTGGAATTTTACATTTTTTTTATTAGATTGTATGATTACTCAACTGCTTATATTATCCACTAGATATCTATCAAGATATTTAAATATCAGACTTTACAATCTTTAAAGGATGTACATAAATTCCATTATAAGAATTATTTAAACGAATTAAAAATATATAAATTTCTGCATAAAATCCGACAGAGTTCCGTTTGTAAATCTGATAAACCAAAAATTTTCCTTTTTGACTTTAGGTCACCCTGCAAGTTGAAAACCAACATTTCAAAATAAAAACCAGCCAGTGGCACATGCGTCAAACATTTCAAAATCATATCACCTCGTAGGGTAGAATCTTTTCTCCAATAATCAAAAATATGTACTAAAATAATTTTGAATAAAAGATTTACTTTACTCACATTCGATGAGACTACTTTGTTGATTAATGATCTTTACGCTTCCAGGTTTCGTTGACTTCATTAATCTCAAAACTGTCCTCCACCAGGACAAGTTCATAGAACAAATTCCCAGTCAGCTTATGCTGAGTACACATTTCTAAATATAGCTTAATTATTAATGATTAAATTTATTTCATTGTTTACATCTTTCGGATTTGTTGTTTTAATTATAAACCATACGAAAATGATTAATGTTCTATAAATAACTTAATTTCTCTCACAATCCAACCAAAATACTAACTACACATGAAGTTTGGGCAAAAAGAACATGTTATAACTAAAATGAGTGGACATTTATTTTTATAGCATGACTCTAACCTCCATTACCTGTATATATCGGCGTTGAGCTAAACTCCATACGATACATCCAATGATCCAATTACATTTGCTAGTAGGATTCATCAATTATTTCCTATAAAACATTTACTTTTGCAATCACAATACTATATAAATACATTATAAAACTTTTACTTTCGTTCTTTTTTGTTTCGTTGAATCAAATACATTTTTTTTCCATTTTCTTTGCTAAAACCTTTCTTTTCAAAGTCTATAAAACATCAATCTCAAGAATGGCTTGAACCTTATTTTCTATTTTCTTTGTTAAAACAATTTCTTTCATAATCTTGAATTCATCACTCTATGGAATGGAACGAACTTTCTTTTCCATCGGGCTATAGGCCCTCCTGATAACTGTGACAAAGATCCCTAGTGTGCACACACCAAAAACAGCCAAACCGTAGCAGAAGATCTAAGTCCGAGGTACTGATCTACGTACCCCCAACTATTATGTAGTGTCGAGATAATCCCGATGATGTTCCAATTCCTTGAGACACCACAAAGGTAATCCCAACCGTTTCAAAACATTAAGCCATCTGTAAAGCTTTTCAGTAATTATTTTGCAGTTTCGAGATTCAAGATTAACTTTCTATATTAGGAAGAATATCTTCCTATATTCAAAACAATCTCAACTAAAGTAAAAGTACACACCTTTGTAATCTTTTCTCATAACTACTAAAGATTTGAGTAAGAAATTTAACCTTTTCAATTACAGTAAGCCAATAAGCTCAGTCAATACGGTTTTTCAATAAAATCGAAATATTCAACGTAAATATATTTGTGGTTGATAATAACTAACAACTGATTTGACTTAACTAGCACATAGCCTTTGCTTCACTTTGATTTTAGGAAACCACAACTTTCTATTCAAATTTTAATACGACTAATTTATATATCTTATTTACTTAAAACGCTAATTCCCTATTAATCTCAAGCATCACCTTTTTCGTAGTTCTTGATTTAATGTCCTTCTAATCTTTCTATATATTTATCATATAATCGATTATATCATATACAGACTCGTAAACAAATAATTACTTATGAACAATTTAGGCATAACTTTTATTTAATTTAGTCAATTAACATATAATTTGTAATCTTTTCAGCAACTTAACACAATTCGAACCATGACTAACATCATAGTTTACTTCATAATACAAACTTATTATCAACTCATTACTCAAACTAAATAAAACCAACTCATCTTCCACCACACCAACTCATAATTCTAACTTACCAAGTTGATCATATAATGCTCAACTAACAAAGCTCAATCCATTACTCAACTAAACAAATCACCTCATAACCTCAAATAACAAAATAAACTCATAAAATCCTAAGCAGATTATGCTAACCGCCAAACACACTTAATTATAATCAAAAAAGAAAGTAGCTACCATATCGACTTACTTTGTTAACTTCGAATTTAAACTCCTATTACAAATTCTAAGTCGACCCTTTTGGACACAATAAACTAACTCATAGTGCTTGATTCATACTTATTTATTCATTCTTTAGTCTCTATCCATATAAAATAAAATCTAACTCCAATTTTTCCCATTTCCTAATCAATTAGGTATCAAGTAAAATTCACTACAAACTTTTGTTCATAATTCCAATTCTAGTCAACTCATCTATTACTATCTCTTAGATTATACCCAATTCAACATTGAATAGTGCTCTACGATTAACTCTTATCCTAAATTTTGTTCTCCAATTATAACATTTCCATATAAACTACAATTTAAAGTAAGGCTAACTAAAATCCCAACTTTGAATTACAATAATCCATTTTATAATTTAATACCAACAAAATTAAACCTTTAGCAACTACCATTTCACAAATTCAATAGTTATATAACCAATCCTATGTACACATAATTTAAATTAAGCTCTTTAAAGTTGGTATAGAGGGGTGTACCTTAAAACGACAATAACTTCCCCTACACAGATCCAAATCATGCGTTTCTTGTGTCTATCTTGGGTAAAATTTCGATACGAACAACTTTTGTGAATAGCGTTTTTGCTGGAAGTGGGCAGAAACTGCTTATAAATGCAATTTCCGAAACTGACAGATTTTCATACGAAAATCTTCTTCGTTTCATAATTCAAGATAAAAATTTAGAAAATTAATAATCTAGATTACTAATAAACACATAGCTAATTCTCCATTACAACTAAATCATCCATAAAACCTTAAAAAAACAAACAAAAAGCCCCAATTTGATTTCATAAATTGATTTCATCACATAAACCCTAATCTTTAACTTGATAAAAACTAAATTTAAAAGAGGAATTGAGCTTACCCACCACCAATGGAGATTAGAACTCTATAAAACTTTGAAAATCACCACTTGAATAAGCCTTAGTAGCCCAAACTGTACCAAAACCTTAATTTCTTGTCCCATCCTTTGTTGATTGAAGATGTATTCTAAGATGGTGATGATAAATGGTGAATTAGAAGCAAAATACTAACGAAAATGATAGGGAAGATGATGAGGGGGAGACCGTGAGAGGAGTAATGAAGAAATGGCGATGGAGACTCTTTTGTAGAAAGATGAGATATCACGTAGTATAATCTACCATCTATTTCTTACTTATATCTTATTTATTTATTTACTTTTATTTTTATTTATTTATTATTATTATTTTATTTTTTTGCTCCTTTTAACATAAGATTACTCCTTCCCTCTTTACTATAAATTATATAAATATACAATATCTTTAATCTATTACTATTATACTTTATTAGTAGAATATTATATATAATATGCAATAGGATTCAATAAAATAACATTATCTATATTCCTAGAAATTTGGGGTAACAATATGATACAGGATTCCATAATTTCTGCCTATAATTATATATTTAAAACTGTTGGCCCATTTGGTTTTGATGATAACATAAACTTTATTAAACAAATATATTATGTTTTTGAGATTTTGTGATAGGTTAAATATCCGATCTTTAAAAGGGTCGTTGATGGACCATTAGAAGTTGAAAAGGGATTACTACTTTACTGTTTCAAGATCAAGTCAAATTCGAAGATCGGTCATTCAGAGACAGTGCAGTGTTCCCAGATCAACGGTCAGAGAATAAGTCAACAAATATAATTAAGAAAATAATTTTTGTTTTTATTTTTCTTTTTTAGTTTTGTTGTACGGGTGATAAAAACTAGGTTGCACAAGGTAGTTATCTTGAAAATATTTTAAATCTAGATCTTAAATTAAATAACTAACTTTTTAATTTAAATCTTAAAATTAGATTTCTTATATTTTGTATTAGCTATTTTTAGCTAGAAGACAAGAAAAACTTGGAGTAACCACCAAGTTTTCTAGCCACTTACTCACGTCAACTAGCCCACTATTCCCACATCTTAAGATCATGGGATTAAGGCTTTGTAAGATCTAAAAAGTATTTAAATGGCTTTTCACAAACCGGCACATTTGGTGATCATTTCGAGAAGAAATATTTTTCTAAAAATATTTTGTGCCCAATATTTTCGTGAGTTTTCTAAATCAAGAAAAGGAAATCTTGAATGTTTTAATTGCTAATTAATTTCAAGATTAAATCCTTGTGCAATTCTTGTTTTGTTCATCCATATTTAGATAAATCTTGTAAGGGTTTATTTGAGAGAATTTGTAATTAAACTTGGGTAAGTCTAAAGGGGAATTGAGAATAGAGAATAGAGAAAGAGAAGGAGAATAGAGAAAGGGAACGAGAAGGAGAAACCGAGAATTGACAAAGAGAAGGAGAAGAGGATAGAGAAAGAGAAGGAGAAATTATTTTGTGTAATAGAGAATTGATTTACATAAAATAATAGAGAAGAGAAATCCCTAGAGGGTCGTGGTTCTTTTTCCCACGTTAAATCTTGTTGTTTCTTTTTAGTTTTCTTTATTTTGTCTTGAGTATTTTTATTATTCGAATTCCGCAAGAAAATAGGGCAAAAAAAACTCTAAGGGCAAAAGCAACAATTCACCCCTCTCTTGTTGCAGTTCATTGTCTCCAAGTGTTTCTACAATTGGTATCAGAGCCCTGTTCCTCATTTGATCAGGAAACTCTGAGAGCCGTATCTTGGTATATTAGTGATGCTGAAAATGAACGAACGCATGGAAGAAGGATACTCTACTTAGAGACCACCAATGTTCGATGGCAAATTCTATACGTATTAGAAAAACAGGATGGAGATCTTCATCAAAGCTGAGAACTATCAAGTTTGGAGAGTCATTGAAATTGGAGATTTTGAGGTAACAACTACCAACTCCAATAACGAGACTGTTCCCAAACTCATAACAGAATACGAAGAAGAAGTAGCCAATCTCTGTCTCATGGCAACGCATGATGAAAAATCTAAAGGAAAAGAGGTACTGTCTTCTGATCCATTTTCTGATTACTTATTTTAATTGGATAAACATAGATTAATTAAAATGATTTTAGAATCTCACGAAAATTTAGAAAAACAAACAGCCTTTTGTCCCAAAACTGAAATAGACCTTAAAGCATGCAAAGACCAAATATCCTACCTTAACTCTTTTAGGTCCGATGTGCAAACTCGATTCTTTAAATTGCTTGATAATAATGTGATGTTAAAAGAAGCTATAGAAAAGGTTAAAGAAGAAAACATCATGTTAAATATTGAATTAAATCAACTTAAGTATCAAGAAATGGAATTGAGTTATGAGTCTAATAAAGAAATTAAAAGTTTCCTTCTACAAATGAAATTAGACCTAGAATCCGCCTTAAAAGAAAATGATCGACTTAGGCTTGAATTAAATTCAAGAGAAAAAGGGAAAATCAAAGAAGTTCCCAAATGGCTTCTTAATGCTAAAACCAAAGGAACCGAAGGTCTAGGATATGACAAACATAATAAAAAAAAAGGTCTACGTTGATCTCCCAAGTAAAAAGGTCTGTTCCTTTTGTGGCAAAACTGGGCACCTGAAACATCAATGTTTAAAAAAGGAACAGCATAACAAAACGAACCAAATATATGTCGATAGAGTTTGGATTAAGAAATATGATTCTTGTATAATCGACATGGAACCCAAGGATGGCTGGGTTCCACCCTGTGACAACTAAGTTCCTTTTGCAGGTTCTAGTGAGGGGGAACAGCTCATGGTATCTCGACAGTGGCTGTTCCAAGCACATGACAGGCGATAGATCAAAATTTCTCTCACTAGAAGCCTATGATGGAGGAACTGTGACCTTGGGCGATAACATGAAAGGTGAAATCATTGCAAAAGGCAAGATAGGAAGGTCAAGTTCCCATGCTATAGATAATGTATTTTTGGTCGAGAATTTAAAGCACAATCTTTTAAGTATTTCTCAATTTTGCGACAAAGGTAACTCTGTAAACTTTACTTCTGAAAAGTGCATCATTTCTAGGAACGACACAGGAGACATCATTCTGGAAGGAATCAGAAAAGGGAACACCTACGTGGTGGACCTGCACACTGTTCCTAAAACCAGTCTAACATGTCTAAGCGTTATAGAAGATGACCCTCTTCTTTGGCATAAACGATTAGGTCATGCTAGTTTTTCATTGCTTAATACTTTACGATCTAAAGACCTAGTAAGAGGATTATCGTCCCTTAATTTCAAAAGAATGAAGTATGTGATCCTTGTGCCAAAGGAAAACATGCAAGGTCATCCTTCAAACCTAAAAATGTCGTGACCACCTCAAGACCACTTGAATTAATTCATATGGATCTTTGGGGACCAATGAGAATTCAAAGTCGCAGCGGTAAGCGATATGTTTTTGTTATAGTTGATGATTACAGTAGATTTACATGGACTTTATTTTTATCTAGCAAAGACGAGGCTTTTGATGAATTTGTTGCATTCGCTACTAAAATTCAGAAATCTAGTAACAATCAACTAGTCCACATAAGATAAGATCATGGAAAAGAATTTGAAAATTCAAAGTTTATGGATTATTGCAACGAGCATGGTTTAAGTCACAATTTCTCCGCACCTAGAACACCACAACAAAATGGTGTGGTTGAACGTAAGAATAGAACTTTAGAAGAAATGGCTAGAACTATGTTAATTGCTAGTGGTCTACCTAGAAATTTTTTGGCCGAAGTCGTTAATACTGCATGCTATATATTAAATCGCGTTTTAATTAGACCAATCACTTCTAAAACCCCCTACGAATTATTTAAAGGAATTAAACCTAATATTTCATATTTTCGAGTCTTTGGATGTCGATGTTTTGTGCATGTCAATGGAAAACGAAATATAGGTAAATTCGATGAAAGAAGTGATGAAGCAGTATTTCTTGGCTATTCATCTAATAGTAAAGCATATAGAGTTTATAATAAGAAAACCATGTGTGTTGAGGAATCTGTTCACATAATATTTGATGAAACTAACTTTATGACAAGTGAACAAGAAACAGGTGATTTTAAGATAGGTCTTGCTGATTTGGACGATCAAGAAAATATACAAAAGGAGCAAGATCAAGAAGAACAACAACAGGTTCAGAAAGCTGAACCAAATCAAGAACAGGAGCCACAGGCAGAACTGGAACAGCCTGCAGTTCCTAATCCAGATATCCCAAGAGAAGTTCAAGAGGAAAGAAATGATGGTGAACCAAATCAGAATCAAGTAAGTGAGCCTGCTTCCACATCTGTCTCCACCAGAGACTTTGTTCCAAGACCGTGGAAACACCAAAAATCACATCCACTTGACTTGATCATAAGCGACATGAACAAAGGCATACAAACAAGGTCACAAATGAGAAACTTTTGTGCACACTTTGGTTTCCTTTCAACAATGGAACCCAAGAATCATGAAGAAGCTTTACAAGATTCGGATTGGGTGGTAGCTATGCAAGACGAACTGAATGAGTTTGAAAGAAACAAAGTATGACACTTGGAACCTAAACCCAAGAACAAGAAGATAATTAGACTTAAATGGGTAATCAGGAAAAAGCTGGATGAACATGGCACAATAGTAAGAAACAAAGCAAGGTTAGTGGTAAAAGGATACAATCAACAAAAAGGTATTGACTATACTGAAACTTTTGCTCCCGTAGCTAGATTAGAAGCTATTAGAATTCTTATTTCTTGTGCTGCTTTCATGAATTTTAAATTATATCAAATGGACGTAACTAGTGGAAAAAATCACATTTGCTGCGCAACATTTGCTGCGGTTTAATTCATACGCAGCAATTAATTGTATGAAAAATTAGGCAAAAAAAAAAAAATCATTAAAAGCTGTGGTTTCTTCACTTAACCGCAGCAAGTAACAGCCAATTTCCATTTTTATTTCAAAAGCTGCGGTTCATTATGTTGACCGCAGCCTATATTGACTTTTTATTTTTTTTTTCTAAAACCTACTGCTGCAAAAAAAACCCGCCTATTCAAGTTCTTCTTCTGTTCTTCTTCTTCACGAAACCTGCTGCAAAAATTCAAGTTCATCTTCACGACTTCACGAAAACCCGCCTATTCCTTCCTCAATTCTTCTTCTTGGCTTAATTCTTCTTGGCTTAATTCGAAATTCTTCTTGGCTTAAGTCGAAATTCTTCTTGCCTTCAAAAACGACCCTTCTTACTGTTATACGAAATTCTTCTTGCCTTCAATCTTCGAAATTCTTACTGTGAGTGTTCTTCTTCATCGAAATTCTACATTCTTATTCAAGGTAATTTAGTTTATTTCGATTTTCTGATTTCATTTTGTTTTTTTTTTCTTTTTTTTTTGGATTTTAGTTTTTCTTTTTTTCTGATTTCGTTTTGTTCTTGCTGCCCTAAAACCGCAGAACCCATCATCCATAATATTTGCTTCAAGTAGTCTTGGTGTCTCCTAAGGTATCATCTTACTTATTCTTGGATTGTTCTTTTTTTTAGTAGTAGTAGTTTATACTTTAGTATAATTTTTATTTTGATTGTGTTTGATATGTTAATCTTTTGTGTATGTAGTTCTTTTAAGTTATTTAGTTTGTTAGTGATTTGTTAATCTTTTGTGTATGTAGTTTATACTTTTTGGATAATTTTTGGTTCATGAACATCAATTCATTGAAGTCTTTCCATGGATTTAGTTGCTGCTTCACACTGTTTTCATCTTGTTTGATGGGCTCTTTAAGTTATGGATTTAGTGATTTAGTTGCTGCTTCAATAAGGCACACTGTTTCCATGGATTTACTTTTTGGATAATTTTTGGTTTATGGATTTAATTTATAATTTTTATTTAAGTTATTTAGTTTGTTAGTGATATGTTAATCTTACGTATTCTCTAAGGCACACTGTTTTCATCTTGTTTGATGGGCTCTTTATTGCAAGATTCAGTTGCTGCTTCACTTAATTAAGAACTGCAATGATTTTAAGTGTCATTTTACTGTAATTTGTTATGGCCCAAAACCAAAAAACTCTTAGTATTTGCTGGCGTTGGGAATGCATAGATGATTGGTAGTTGGTTAGTGAGAAAAATTGTTTGCGACTAATGACTTGTGAAATCATGTTAAGTTTTACATGATGTTTGCAATAAAAATTAGAGGGTCAAGCCTTTTTGTTTTTGTTAAGTTAACCCTCTTATCCCGCCCAGGTGAGAACCACTTTAACAACATTTAGGAATGTAATGTATTAATATATTATTGTTTCTTGGGACTTGGAATGGTGGGGTTATTGTATTACTATTGTTGTTGAGCATACTAGACGCACCAATGTCTCTCACTCGCGTACAATGAGCCGTATGGTTCTGTTAATTCATTATATATGTAGTTTTACTTGTGTATATGTATGTAGTTTAATTAATTAATTATATATGTAATTTAATTTTGTATATATAGTTTATTTATGTATGAACAAATAGTTTACTTATTATGTATGGTTTGAACAAACATAATTTGAACAATTTAAAAAAAGTTGTTTGTATTATTAGGGTTAATTAGGGTTAAAACAATGTTGTATAATATACATATTTTGATTACTTAATTTTGTGGTTAATTAATGTTCGTTAAGTATATACGTTAAAAAGTTGTTATTAATTTTGTTTTGATTTAAATAATCACACTTAGGATGACAAAAGATCGTTCTTGGATGTATGGAAGCATTGAATCGTCGGAATTTATTGATGGCGTATTAGAATTTTGTAATGTTGCGGTTGAACATCAAGTTAGGACGGGGGGAGTTGGTTTTTATTGCCCATGTGTCAATTGTGGCAATGTATCTAAGGTAGATAGTGTTTATATCCTTAGGGAGCACATACTTCGACGTGGGTTTAGGCCTCAATATCATGTTTGGGTTTGGCATGGTGAGGAGGGAGTTTACAAGGAAAATAGTGTTGTTGAGGATGTCAATAATGTGACCGATGTCAATGAGGATGTAGTCGATGAAGATTATGTTGATGAGGATGTGGATCGTGTTGAAGAGATGATGGAGGGAGTCGAGGATGAATTAGGAAAACGTCCTCGTGTATTTGACTTGTTGACAGAGGCATCTCAAAAGCCTTTGTATCCTGGATGTACAAAGTTCACTAAACTTACAGCAGTTTTAACAATTTTCAACATTAAGTCAAAGTTCAATTGGAGTGACACTAGTTTCACAATGTTATTAGAAGCGTTAGGTGAGATGCTTCCCGAGGGAAATGAACTTCCAAAGTCGACATACTATGCCAAAAAGCTAATGTGTCCTTTCGGGTTAGAGTACCAGAAGATTCATGCGTGTCCGAATGATTGTGTATTGTATCGGAATGAAAACGAGAACTTAGAAGAGTGTCCTAGGTGTGGGTTATCGCGTTACAAGCGTAAAGGGGCTCGAGATGCTAAAGGGCCCCCGGCTAAGGTATTGTGGTATCTTCCAATAATACCAAGATTCAAGCGCTTGTTTTCTATAAAGAAAGATGCGTTAAATTTGAGGTGGCATGCGAATAGGGTGAAAAAAGATCACTTGCTCACACATCCATCCGATTCTCCGGAGTGGAAGAGTATTGATAGGTTGCACAAGACTTTTGGGGATGAAGTTCGTAATTTAAGGCTCGGACTGTGCACGGATGGAATGAACCCATTTGGCAATCTTAGTTCTCAACATAGTACTTGGCCGGTACTTTTAGTGATTTATAATTTGCCACCTTGGTTGTGTATGAAGCGTAAGTACATTATGCTTTCGCTTCTTATCTCGGGTCCTAAGCAACCGGGTAACGACATAGATGTATATCTTGCACCTCTCGTTGAGGATTTGAGAAAGATGTGGGATGAAGGAGTTTCCGTGTTTGATGCATATGCTAATGAGGAGTTCACCTTGCGTGCAATGCTTTTATGCACCGTTAACGATTTTCCGGCATATGGAAACTTATCAGGGTATAAGAACAAAGGGAAGAAAGCGTGCCCAATATGCATCGATGACATGGATTCCACGTGGATTCCTAATTGCAAACATGTATTCATGAACCATCGAAAGTTTCTCCCAAGAGATCACCAATACCGTAAGAAGAAAAAGATGTTCAACGGGGAGGTTGAGGACCGTGTAGCTCGTCGACCGTTGACCGGTTATGAGGTTTACGAACAGGTTAAGGGGGTTGAAACCGTATTTGGTAAAACAAGGCAAGTGCAAGGGGGTGAAGATCGGTTGTGGAAAAAAGAATCAATCTTTTGGACGCTTCCATATTGGAGAGATTTAGAGGTTAGGCATTGTCTTGATGTTATGCATATAGAGAAAAATGTATGCGATGCCATACTCGGGACTCTCATGAACATTCCGGGTAAGACAAAGGATAATAAGGCCGTGCGAGATTACTTTGAATGTAAGGGTATTCGTCCGGAGTTGTGGGCACAGGTTAAGGGAAGTAAGAAAAGAGAAAGAAATGATGAAGTTGGTGGTAGTAGCAAGGGAAAGGTCGATAAGAAGATGAGTAGTGACAAAGTTTATTTGCCTCCAGCTTGCTACACATTGTCCAAAGCAGAGAAGCGGGCCTTTTGTGAGTCTTTGTATGGCATTAAGGTTCCGTCTGGGTACTCATCGAACATGAAGAGATTTGTGACCCTAAATGGTGAATTGAAGTTGGGAAGCATGAAATCTCACGATTGCCATGTAATGATGCAAGTATTCTTACCGATCGCATTACGTGGAATACTGCCAAACCATGTGAGATATGCTATTACCGAGCTATGTTCGTTCTTCAACACTATTTGTAGTAAAGTTCTTGATCCCTTTAAACTTAATGCTCTTCAAGTTGACGTGATTGTAACTTTATGCAAGTTTGAGATGTATTTTCCACCTTCTTTCTTTGATATAATGGTTCATCTTATTGTCCATCTCGTTCGTGAAATAAAGCTTTTGGGTCCAGTTTTTTTAAGGTGGTGTTATCCTTTTGAGAGACACATGGGTGTTTTACAAAACAAAGTGAGGAATCCAGCACAACCAGAGGGGAGTATGATTCAAGGCACTGTAAGCGATGAGATTGGTAACTTTATAGCCGAGTATATGGCTATGGCAAAGCCTATTGGACTTCCCACCTCTCGACATGAAGGAAGACTTGAGGGAAAAGGAACAATTGGCTCCAAAACAATCACACCTCCTCGGGACAGTCTTCTACAAGCACACCTTTATGTGTTGCATCATATTCCAGAAGTCCATCCTTTTTTGAACGAGCATTTTGATATATTGCGCGCAAAATATCCTTCTAAAGGTGATAGGACATTGATGCAGTTGCATAACAAGTCGTTTATTGATTGGTTTCATAATCGAGTAATATGTGAAGAACTAAAGGGTGTATCTGAAATTGTTAAATGGTTAGCTTTTGGTCCTCGTGATGATGTCAACAAATATGAGGGTTACGATGTCAATGGGTTCACATTTTGGACTGAGGATCAAGATAAGAAGTCATCGTATCTGCAGAATAGTGGGGTTTCTATTTTGTCGTCATCTACATTTTACGCAAGTGCCAAGGATCAATCGCCGGTTGATGCTAAATCAGTATACTACGGGCGGGTAAATGAGATATGGGAGCTTGACTACTGTACTTTTACTATGGGTCTTTTCAAATGCAAGTGGGTGAATAATAATCGACGATGCGTTAAAAATGATGACCCTTGTGGATTCACTCTTGTGGACTTAGCTCGTTTGCGTGATAGTGAGGAGCCATTCATACTAGCCACACAAGCCAAGCAAGTATTCTACATTGTAGACCCTGCTGATAAAAAATGGTCTATTGTTGTACCGGGAAAGAGAAGTATCCTTGGTATAGGTGATGTTGAGGATGAGGAAGAATACGATGCTTTTGAAGACTCCCCACCCTTTATCAATCCAAAGTTGGTGAATGAAGATGATGAAGATGTTAGTTATATGCGTGTAGATCACACGGAAGGAATACATTTGAATTAAGTGATTCACAAGGTATATATATTATTGTATTAAAGTAGTTCAAATTTGAATTTGCAATTTCACGTTTTTAAAGCTTTTTTGGCACTTTCGAGCATAAAGTAGCTCAAACGTGGTTTGTTATGCATGAAACTTGACACACATTACTAATAGGTATATATTATTGTGTTGAAGTGGTTAGAATTGAAAATTATTGTCATATGCTTCAAATTGGGTATTAAGTTGCGTTTTTAACGTTTTTTAAGCTTTTTTGGCACTTTCGCGTATAAAGTAGCTCAAACGTGTTTTGTTATGCATGAAACTTGACACACATCACTAATTGGTGTATATTATTGTGTTGAAGTGGTTAGAATTGAAAATTATTGTCATATGATTCAAATTGGGTATTAAGTTGCGTTTTTAACGTTTTTTAAGCTTTTTTGGCACTTTCGCGTATAAAGTAGCACAAACGTGGTTTGTTATGCATGAAACTTGACACACATCACTAATTGGTGTATATTATTGTGTTGAAGTGGTTAGAATTGAAAATTATTGTCATATGCTTCAAATTGGGTATTAAGTTGCGTTTTTAACGTTTTTTAAGCTTTTTTGGCACTTTCGCGTATAAAGTAGCTCAAACGTGGTTTGTTATGCATGAAACTTGACACACATCACTAATTGGTGTATATTATTGTGTTGAAGTGGTTAGAATTGAAAATTATTGTCATATGCTTCAAATTTGGTATTAAGTTGCGTTTTTCACGTTTTTTAAGCTTTTTTGGCACTTTCGTGCATAAATTAGCTCAAACGTGGTTTGTTATGCATGAAACTTGACACACATCACTAATTGGTGTATATTATTGTGTTGAAGTGGTTACAATTGAAAATTATTGTCATATGCTTCAAATTGGGTATTAAGTTGCGTTTTTCACGTTTTTTAAGCTTTTTTGGCACTTTCGTGCATAAAGTAGCTCAAACGTGGTTTGTTATGCATGAAACTTGACACACATCACTAATTGGTGTATATTATTGTGTTGAAGTGGTTAGAATTGAAAATTATTGTCATATGCTTCAAATTGGGTATTAAGTTGCGTTTTTAACGTTTTTTAAGCTTTTTTGGCACTTTCGCGTATAAAGTAGCACAAACGTGGTTTGTTATGCATGAAACTTGACACACATCACTTATTGGTGTATATTATTGTGTTGAAGTGGTTAGAATTGAAAATTATTGTCATATGCTTCAAATTTGGTATTAAGTTGCGTTTTTCACGTTTTTTAAGCTTTTTTGGCACTTTCGTGCATAAAGTAGCTCAAACGTGGTTTGTTATGCATGAAACTTGACACACATCACTAATTGGTGTATATTATTGTGTTGAAGTGGTTAGAATTGAAAATTATTGTCATATGCTTCAAATTGGGTATTAAGTTGCGTTTTTCACGTTTTTTAAGCTTTTTTGGCACTTTCGCGTATAAAGTAGCTCAAACGTTGTTTGTTATGCATGAAACTTGACACACATCACTAATTGGTGTATATTATTGTGTTGAAGTGGTTAGAATTGAAAATTATTGTCATATGCTTCAAATTGGGTATTAAGTTGCGTTTTTAACGTTTTTTAAGCTTTTTTGGCACTTTCGCGTATAAAGTAGCTCAAACGTGGTTTGTTATGCATGAAACTTGACACACATCACTAATTGGTGTATATTATTGTGTTGAAGTGGTTAGAATTGAAAATTATTGTTATATGATTCAAATTGGGTATTAAGTTGCGTTTTTAATGTTGAAGTTGCATTTTAAAGTTTTTTTAAGCTTCTTTGGCACTAACATATATATATATATATAATATATTCTTTCAGGTACTTTATCTACAATGCATCTTTTCAGAGATGAAGTTGTGCCCGAGATTGAGACTTTGGATGACAATCTTCATACTGAGTCGGATAAGGATTATGATCCGACGAATGAAAAGGTCATAGATGATGATGAGGACGCACTTAATATATACGAGGAATCAGCTGATATTGCTCCTCCAATCAATGATATGGTCATTGCCGCAGATACTACTCCTACTACAACAGTGTCATCCAAGAAACGAAAAGGGCGAGGTCCTACGAAAAACCTCAAGGTCACGGACCCTATGCACCTCGAATATAACGCATTGGGTCAGCCATGTGGAAAATGGCGTAGGCAATATGGAAAACAAATAGGCCTATGTGTTCGCAAGATTTCGATATTGCACGCGTGGAACGAAGTGCCAGAGGGTTTGAAGAACTCATTATGGGATGATACTATGGTAAGTATTTTATTCATTTACTTTTGTTTTAAAATTAATTGAATTGACAATAATTATTAATTATAATTTTCTTTTGTAGAATCTTTTCCACATCGAGCCCAACGAGGAAAGGAAGAGTGTTTTTCTTTCAGCTGTTGCTGAAAGATTCAGAGATTTTAAATCCAAGCTCGTATCTGGATGGATCACAATGAAGAGTAAGCGTCAGACCAAAAATGTCAAAGCGGCAAACGAAGATGGAGAAACAGCACCTTTAAAGATGCCGTATGAGATATGGCCTAACATATCAAAGAATGAATGGGAGGCTTTTGTTGCTAAAAAAACAACTCTCAACGAAGTTGTAAGTTTTCCATATTATAGTTTTACGTGTTTTAAATTTATTTCTTTTGATTTAATTATTAAACTATTAATATGTGACATTTGACTTTTGTTGATTAATTAGGAAAAGCGGGGTAAAGCTTCCGAGTCAGCAAAGAAAAGGAAGTTTTACCATCACATGGGCCCAAGAACGTACGATGAGGCCCGGAAAGAGTGGGTGGATGCGGGATTATACCCCAATCAGACTCCGGCCCCGAACTCATCTACGACTACCTCCGCATCCGTAAATACTCCTGCTGGAGATCGGGTGCGGGATTGGTACTGCAGGCTTCATGCTCGAGATCAAAGTGGTAAATTTACCATTTCTAATCCGGATACGAAGAAAATTGCGGATGCTGTGGTAAGCTTTGATATTATTAATTATATTTTTGATTTCTTATACACTTAGACTAATTGAGGGTTTTTATTTGAACAGATGGGCTGGAAAGAAAAAGAAGCTACGGGGGAGTTCACCCCAAAAGGCAATGTTGACGCATTGCATATGGTCTTAGGGAAAGACCATCAAGGACGCGTAGTCGGCAAAGGAGGCGTCCGCGTGGGCGTAAAGAAGGCATTCGCCAATGAGTTCGTTGCTACTCGGTCTAGAACGATCCCATCACTTGATGAAGTAGAGCAACGACTCAAAGAAAAAATCACAGCCGAAGTGACAAAAGATGTTCTCAACAAGTTGGCATCGGTTTTGCAGAAGATAGGAGCACCCACTGTTGACTTGGCAAGTTTGATTGCCGAAGACCAGCAAAGTCAACATGGTGATCCTAAGGCTTCGGTGGAGCCATCACCTGAGCCAGTTACCCCCGTAGCACACCAGCCCGCTCATACCCATAACACACCCGAGCCACAGCATCCCACATCGGAGACCATGAACTCCGTCGCTCTGGTTCCGAAACCAACACCCGCGCCAGTGATAGAGGTACATATAGTTTTTAAATATATAAGCGCATTATTATTTAAATTGCAACGTGTTTTAATAATTTATTATGAAGTTAATTGTACTAAACGACAAAATTTTCAGGAGCCGATTCATTGCTGTCTTTTGCTGCCTCAGTTAGGTGTTGCTCGTGGTGGCGACTTAACTGAGGTTGCGTACGGTATGGCGCAACCAACCAATAAGGGGCAAACAGTGCATTCAATGCCTGTTTTAAGTGGCCACATAAGTGTGACGGTGGAAAGTATCATAACGGGGTTCGAGGATTTCTCACTTCCGGTTCCAATGCCGGAATGGACCTTTGAAAAACTATCGGACGCCCGAGGTAGTTTCGCCATATGGCCATATGTTTGGGTCCGATTCACTGCCAAAGTAATAATCTTTTGTATTATTTTATTTGTTTTTATTATTTCAATTCCGTGATTATTACACTAATTTAATTGTATAAATTGAAATAGGAAAAGAGTTCAAAAGGCTCTAAGATAGAGATCGGTTCCTCATCGTCGGTGGCAATTACTCCACTCTTGACTGATGAGGAACTTAAACATCTCTCTCCTGATTGCCTATGGCTGCACAAAGGTGCATCTCGCATGCGTGAGGAGGACCCAATTCTTCTACCCTTGAGCACAGAACAATTCTGCTTTGCCGAGGAGTCTGCCATGGTTATTGGTCCTAGTGACATTGAGCAATTTTTGCGAGGGCAGTTGTTGAATGTCGCCCTTATCCATGTGTACATGCTGTATGTGATGTTTTTAACTTACAATTTAAGTTTTGATGTTTAATTGTTTTTAACTTACAAAATTTTCTTATTCTTGAGTTTAACTTACAATCGAATTACTGACAAAATTTTCTTATTCTTGAGTTTAGTGCGGCTTACGAGGAGCTGAATTGCCTCGAACCTCCAATAAAATTTGGATGGTTTTGTCCTGAGTCGATTTCGGGTGGTAAGTGTGAGAGTGATCCAAATGACGTCAAAGCATATGCTGAACGTGCTTTGAAACATTCCTTTGCATCTAAACACACGTTCATTTTGGCCCCATACTATGAAAGGTGATTAATTTTATTTTTGAAATTAATCTTATATTTTGATTTTTTAAATTGGACTTATATTTTGAAATCGTGGTTTTTGTAGTATGCATTGGATACTTTTGGTAATATGTCCTATGGAGAATACGGTGCACGTTTTCGACTCATTACATCAAGGACAAGCCATGCCTCGTAACATAAAGTTCAAAGCTTTGTTGAATGCGTAAGTTTATAAATTGTCAACAAGTGTTATAATAAATAGTATTAAATAAATATTTATTCTTTCCCCATATGTCTCAGTGTGATGAAGAAACTGCGCGGAGAAATGGGATCTGCTGTGAGAGCCACATACCCGAAATGGAAACCTGTAAAGGTACATAAAACATCATTTGATATATATTGTCATATGGTTAAAATGAATTGTTATAAGTTGCAATTGTTACGTTTTTTAAGCTTTTTTGGCACTTTCGCGCTTAAAGTAGCTTAAACGTTATTTGATTCGCATGAAACTTGACACACATCACTAATAAGTATATATTATTGTGTTGAAGTGGCTAGAATTGAAAATATTAGTCATATGGTTCAAATTGGGTATTAAGTTGCGTTTTTAAGGTTTTTTAAGTTTTTTTGGCATTTTCGCGCTTAGAGTAGCTCAAACGTTATTTGATTCGCATGAAACTTGACACACATCACTAATAAGTATATTTTATTATGTTGAAGTGGTTAGAATTGAAAATATTAGTCATATGGTTCAAATTGGGTATTAAGTTGCGTTTTTAAGGTTTTTTAAGCTTTTTTGGCATTTTCGCGCTTAAAGTAGCTCAAACGTTATTTGATTCGCATGAAACTTGACACACATCACTAATAAGTATATATTATTGTGTTGAAGTGGTTAGAATTGAAAATATTAGTCATATGGTTCAAATTGGGTATTAAGTTGCGTTTTTAACGTTTTTTAAGCTTTTTTGGCATTTTCGCGCTTAAAGTAGCTCAAACGTTATTTGATTCGCATGAAACTTGACACACATCACTAATAAGTATATATTATTGTGTTGAAGTGGCTAGAATTGAAAATATTAGTCATATGGTTCAAATTGGGTATTAAGTTGCGTTTTTAAGGTTTTTTAAGTTTTTTTGGCATTTTCGCGCTTAAAGTAGCTCAAACGTTATTTGATTCGCATGAAACTTGACACACATCACTAATAAGTATATTTTATTATGTTGAAGTGGTTAGAATTGAAAATATTAGTCATATGGTTCAAATTGGGTATTAAGTTGCGTTTTTAAGGTTTTTTAAGCTTTTTTGGCATTTTCGCGCTTAAAGTAGCTCAAACGTTATTTGATTCGCATGAAACTTGACACACATCACTAATAAGTATATATTATTGTGTTGAAGTGGTTAGATTTGAAAATATTAGTCATATGGTTCAAATTGGGTATTAAGTTGCGTTTTTAAGGTTTTTTAAGCTTTAAGGCATTTTCGCGCTTAAAGTAGCTCAAACGTTATTTGATTCGCATGAAACTTGACACACATCACTAATAAGTATATATTATTGTGTTGAAGTGGTTAGAATTGAAAATATTAGTCATATGGTTCAAATTGGGTATTAAGTTGCGTTTTTAAGGTTTTTTAAGCTTTTTTGGCATTTTCGCGCTTAAAGTAGCTCAAACGTTATTTGATTCGCATGAAACTTGACACACATCACTAATAAGTATATAATATTGTGTTGAAGTGGTTAGAATTGAAAATATTAGTCATATGGTTCAAATTGGGTATTAAGTTGCGTTTTTAAGGTTTTTTAAGCTTTTTTGGCATTTTCGCGCTTAAAGTAGCTCAAACGTTATTTGATTCGCATGAAACTTGACACACATCACTAATAAGTATATATTATTGTGTTGAAGTGGTTAGAATTGAAAATATTAGTCATATGGTTCAAATTGGGTATTAAGTTGCGTTTTTAAGGTTTTTTAAGCTTTTTTGGCATTTTCGCGCTTAAAGTAGCTCAAACGTTATTTGATTCGCATGAAACTTGACACACATCACTAATAAGTATATTTTATTATGTTGAAGTGGTTAGAATTGAAAATATTAGTCATATGCTTCAAATTGGGTATTAAGTTGCGTTTTTTTAGGTTTTTTAAAGTTTTTTTTGGCATTTTCGCGCTTAAAGTAGCTCAAACGTTATTTGATTCGCATGAAACTTGACACACATCACTAATTGGTGTATATTTTTGTGTTGAAGTAGTAAGAATAAAAAATTATTGTCATATGCTTTAAATGAAGTGTTAAGTTGCAATTTTCAAAGTTTTGAAGCGTTTTGGCACTAACATATATGTATATATAATATATTCTTTCGTAGTGCTTTCGTCAAAATGATAGCATTTCATGCGGCTACTATGTTCTCAAATTTATGGATGATATCATAGAAGCCGTGAAGAAAGACGGGGTACAAAAAATTGATTCCGTAAGTATTTTTGATGTTTTTAAATTATTGATGTCGTCTATAATATAATATAATAACATTTAATAAATTCTTATAATTATTTTATCTTTGTAGATTTTATACGACACTCCAAGGGAAACACGCCAAATAACGGACACGGAAATGCGCAAGGTGAAAGACAAAGTTGCCGTCTATCTTGCTAATTTATGTTGGTAGTATATATGTTTCCGTAGTGGTGTACGTTTTTGTATATGCTATATATGTATATATATTATATATCTATTTGTATATGTACTTAAATTATTATTTTAATGATAATTATTGGTGATTATAGCTGGTGTATTATTGTTATATAATTATTATTTGATAATGGTTATAATATATACAAATATTTATTAAACAGAAAAAAATGAAAAAAAAAAAATATTAGTCATATGCTGCGGTTTTCAGGGCTGACCGCAGCCTTTAATGTGGTTCCAAATTACATTTCTGAAGCCCTTTATTTGCTGCGGTTTGTGTAAATGACCGCAGCCTATAATAATACTCTAAGCTGCGTTTTTCAACCGCAGCGTTTATTTAATGCTATCAGCTGCTACTATAAATGCTTGGGTCATAAACCGCAGCCTATAGTGGCCTAAAAACCGCAGCAAATGTGATTTTTTCCACTAGTGAAATGTGCATTCTTAAATGGGTTTCTAGAAGAAGAAGTATTCGTGGAACAACCACTTGGCTTTGAAAACCCAATTTCTCCGGATCACGTCTACAAGCTTGATAAAGCTCTTTATGGGTTAAAACAAGCACCTAGACAATGGTACGAGAGATTATCTAAGTTTTTGATTGATAACAAGTTCATACGTGGTAAAATTGATAAAACCTTATTCTTTAAGAATAAAGGTTAGAATATTTTAGTTGTTCAAATATATGTTGATGTTATTATTTTTGGTGCTACTAATGAATCGTTATGTAAGGAATTTGCGGACCTAATGAGTAATGAATTTGAAATGAGTATGATGGGAGAAATAAATTTCTTCCTTGGCTTGCAAATTAAACAAACTGCTAACGGTATATTTATTCATCAACAAAAATACATAAAAGAACTTCTAAAGAAATATGGACTAGACAATGCTAAGACAAACCATACACCCATGGCCACTAATATTAGATTAGATGAAGACTCTAACGGAATTAATGTTGACCAAACGATGTATAGAGGCAAAATAGGATCTCTACTATACTTAACAGCTAGTAGACCCGATATATCTTTTATTGTTGGTTTGTGTGCTAGATTTCAATCAAATCTTAAAGAATCACATCATACGGCAGTTAAAAGGATTCTAAGATATTTAAAGGGAACAGATGACTTAACCCTATTTTATCCTAAAAGTGATGTCTATGACTTGAAAGGGTATAGTGATGCAGATTATGCAGGTGATCTTGTGAATAGAAAAAGCACTTCAGGAATGGTACAGTTTCTTGGATCTTGTTTGGTATCATGGAGTTCCAAGAAACAGAACACAGTAGCTTTATCCACTGCAGAAGCTGAATATGTAGCAGCAGCAGCCTGCTGTTCCCAAATGCTTTGGATTAAACAACAGCTAAGAGATTTTGGTATTAAACTTGAATGTGTTCCTATTTATTGTGATAATACTAGTGGTATTTGCATTTCTAAAGATCCAGTGCATCATTCTAGAGTTAAACATATTCATATTAGACACCATTTTCTTAAGGATAACGTAGAGTATAAAAATATTATTGTTAAACATGTCAATACTAGTGATCAAGTTGCAGATATTATGACCAAACCACTTCCAAGGGAACAATTCGAAAAGATGAGGTTGGATCAAGGTATGATCAAGCTTCACTAAAAGTTTAATGCTAGTATTCCTCATCAAAACATCTTGAAAAATTGGAAGGGTTCAATCAACCACAACAACCAAGATTGATTATTCAATCATTGCGAGATTTGGGTATGCTTCTATTTAAGTACGTGTCTTAAACTTTATCTTGATTGCTTGCATGTTTGAACTGATTAGACCAAGTAGCATAAATTATTTCATATTATTTTATATTATTCCACATATTATAATTTATCTTTCAAAAACCACAAAAATATTTTAATTTTTCACAAATTCCAGCATTTTATTTTATTTTATTTTATTTCGGTGAGCCAACATTATTTATGAAATGGAAGACGAATCATCGAGGTGTTTCGGAAAGTAGTTATCTAAATCGATATATTCAACGAACTTACACTTAAACTTTTCGTTACCTCACTCGGTTCACACGCTAATACCAATTCAAGAAGTTGTACTACTTTTCATAACCGTCCCTTCACACTCTTTATAACCCACTCCTCACGTCACATCCATCATTCACAACCTACTGTACTTGTACTACTCCTAGCAAACCGTCAAACCCATCTCCCTTTTTCAACAATCCCTAACCTTCATCAATTCATCTCATCATCACCATGAAATCTCCCAAGACTTCATCTAAACCGAAAACAACAAAACCCATGCATGTCGGCACGAAAAGGACTTTTTCTACCACAAAAGGAAGCTCATCTTCAAAACCCGCAAAGAAGGCCAAGGTAGTAGATCCTAATTGTGCTGAAGAGGTTTGTTAATGTGTATCTTTAAGAAGTTTGGTGTGCCTCTTGAAGGCCTAGAATTTCCAATGAGTGCTAACAACAAAATAGGTGCTAAGTGTCTTAACAACTTGCATCTTACATTAAATGAAAATGGAATTCTAGAGGATGTTGAAGAAGATGTTGAGTATGTGAGTTCTGATGAGGAACAAGAGGAAGGTGAAACTGAAGTAGAAGGGGAGAATGTAAATCAGGAAACTGTTCCCACTGCCACTACTGAGGCAGAGACAGAACAGGAACAAGGCGAAACTGTGACTCAGGGGGAAGCTGTTAGTAAGGGGGAACAGGTTGGGGAAGAAGAGAAAGAGGAACTAGAGGATGAACAATCTAGTTCAGAGGATGAAGATCTCTATGTGCCTCTCAAGAACATTAGGAAATCATCCAAGAGTTCTTCGTGCCTTAATGCTGATATTGCCTCACCAACCCCACCATCACCAAAGCCAAACTCACCTATACCACCATCACCAATAGCAACTACTCCACCACCATTTACATCACCACCATCACCTCTACCCACTGGTTTTGATGATCCCACTACTATCCCTCCTCCTCCTACTACCCTTGCTCATGTCCTTTCTACACTACTTGATATGCAGTCCCAACTTTGTGCTTTCCAAAGTGAAGTTCGTGCCTCACTCTCCACACTTGAAGAGCACATGTCCCAGATGGAGTCTCGTCTTGGAGCAAAGCTTGACACGGTGGAGGTGCAGACAGAATACGTAGATGAGGAGACTGCTGCCTGATCCCTCCTGTTTCTGTTTTAAAATTTCAATTTAATGTTTGTTGGCCACACCATTTGTAATCTCTAAACAATTTTTTTTTGCTTCTTTTCAAAGTACCTGCTGGGGTACAAACATTTGCTTTATGTTTATGCTACTAACCCTATTTTGAATCCTAAATTTAATATCCCTTAGTCTTTACCCTTTATGGTCTATGATGTTTGAATGTGTGCATATCTTGATTTATGTTTAGCATTTACTTTCTTAGTTTTCTGCTTACTATCTTAATTTGTCTAACGCTTGCCTTAGAGCTGTGGATTGATCTATACCCCTACTTTTTGATTGATGCCAAAAGGGGGAAGAGGGCAAACAAACTTAATTGAATGCTTGTGAATGCTTACGTTTTTGCTTAATCTTGATAATTGGTTCTCTGTTTTGTGTTCTAAAACTTTAAGATTTTAACACTTTAGTTTGTTCTAAAACTTTTAGAATGTTCTTAGTTTTTGATATAGGTTTATAATACTTAGTATGTTGACTTACTGTTTGATATACTTAGGCTATGAAATGATCATGATTGGCTTACTTATATTATGTTTGGTTTATATGGATAAATTGGTTAATTGTTGTTTGATACGATTTATTAAATATCACTTTTGTTTATCTTTGATTCTCAAAACTCATGATATTTTGAAGTACTTAGATTGTTGTGTTACTTATTTTATGTTTTTATGTTTCTTAGTTTATAACTTTCTTAATTTATAAGTTTTTGTTATTTATGTTTATGTTTTGTTTTGTTTTTAAATTAATAAAAAAATAAAAAAAAAACCTTAAGTCATGTTTAACCACATGATTTTCGAAAAAAAGTTTTAAAATTTATTTATTAGAGTAATATGTTTACATTAGAATTTAGTAAATTATTTGTGACGATTTAATTTACTAGATATGGTTGAATGTGTGTTAATCTCAAACATGTTCACTTTATTTGTTTTACTCTATTTTTATTAAGTTTGTTTATAAAGTTTGTCATCAACAAAAAGGGGGAATTTGTTGGCCCATTTGGTTTTGATAATAACATAAACTTTATTAAACAAACATATTATGTTTTTGAGATTTTGTGATAGGTCAAATATCCGATCTTTAAAAGGGTCGTTGATGGACCATTAGAAGTTGAAAAGGGATTACTACTTACTGTTTCAAGATCAAGTCCAATTCGAAGATTGGTCATTCAGAGACAGTGCAGTGTTCCCAGATCAACGGTCAGAGAAGAAGTCAACAAATATAATTAAGAAAATAATTTTTATTTTTATTTTTCTTTTTTAGTTTTGTTGTACGGGGTATAAAAACTAGGTTGCACAAGGTAGTTATCTTGAAAATATTTTAAATCTAGATCTTAAATTAAATAACTAACTTTTTAATTTAAATCTTAAAATTAAATTTATTATATTTTGTCTTAGCTATTTTTAGCTAGAAGACAAGAAAAACTTGGAGTAACCACCAAGTTTTCTAGCCACTTACTCACGTCAACTAGCCCACTATTCCCACATCTTAAAATCATGGGATTAAGGCTTTGCAAGATCTAAAAAGTATTTAAATGGCTTTTCACAAACCGGCACATTTGGTGATCATTTCGAAAAGAAATATTTTTCTAAAAATATTTTGTGCCCAATATTTTCGTGAGTTTTCTAAATCAAGAAAAGGAAATCTTGAATGTTTTAACTGCTAATTAATTTCAAGATTAAATCCTTGTGCAATTCTTGTTTTGTTCATCCATATTTAGATAAATCTTGTAAGGGTTTATTTGAGAGAATTTGTAATTAGACTTGGGTAAGTCTAAAGGGGAATTGAGAATAGAGAATAGAGAAAGAGAAGGAGAATAGAGAAAAGGAACGAGAAGGAGAAACCGAGAATTGAGAAAGAGAAGGAGAAGAGGATAGAGAAAGAGAAGGAGAAATTATTTTGTGTAATAGAGAATTGATTTACATAAAATAATAGAGAAGAGATCCCTAGAGGGTCGTGGTTCTTTTTCCCACGTTAAATCTTGGTGTTTCTTTTTAGTTTTCTTTATTTTGTCTTGAGTATTTTTATTATTCAAATTTCGCAAGAAACAAGGGCAAAAAATACTCTAAGGGCAAAAGCAACAATTCACCCTTCTCTTGTTGCAGTTCATTGTCTCTAAGTATTTCTACAAAAACTATAATTAAATCTATAAAAATAATCAAAAATAATAATCGGGTACCCGATGTCCCGACCCTTCTTATCCGGGTACCCGCATTAAATGGGCCGGGACACGGACCATTAAAAAAGGTACCCGGCTAACCGGGTACCCGATTAGCCGGGTACCTTGTAATGAACACCCTTACTTTTAATAGTTAATTAGCTAATAGTAGTTAATTGAAGACTAATTCAACTAAACCATCAATTTTATGTGGTAGTTATTCAATTAATTGCCAATTAATATCTTATGCAATAATCTAGTATTTAAACGTACAATGAACTAAAAATTAGAAAAACAAATTTCCTACTTTTCTTTAGTTGAATAACTTCTCCAAACCTGTTTCATTGGGAACACTGCACTGTCTCCATCAGCACTTATATCAGTTTATAAATTCTTGGAATACTAGAGATCAATTTCCCTTTTGACTTTCCACATGAACTTCAAGGCTGACTACTATGACTTTTGACTTTGACATGTATAATATTCTATAAACAAGTCTTTCAGGTGCCATCAACGACTTTGACAAAATCGGATATACGACCTACAAAACAATCTCTAAAACTTGTTTATTTATAAACAATGAAGTCATCATCAAAACTTAATTGGGCCAACCCAGGATATTAGAAACGTAGTTTAGAATGAATTTTGAAACCAAACAAAGTTTGCGGATCGAGTTCTTTTAGAGTTATTATAACTACTAGATATATTGTAAAGTCAAAGTCTACTTATGACAACTTGAGAAGGTAAACGCCTCATAAAATCAAATATTTTTAAAAAGTAATTAAAATTCATTCGAGACTTCTGTCCTTAACGGTATATTTGTCCAAAGACAATCCTCACTCCCAAGACCCGCAACTTAACTTACTGCTAGTCATTTACTCAAAAAGGAAATACTATCATCGCAGGATCATTAAGACCAAAAGTGCCCGTCAGCAATACAATGCATATCATTTAATTAAATACGAAAAAAGAAAGATTCAATTACAATTAATTGCCGAAATAAGTTTCTGTTACCTTTTAATAAATTTTAACTATCTCGAAAAATGTTAATCAACCATACTGTTGTACTTTTCAAGCCATACTACCTGTTTAATCCCAATCTTCATAAGTCAGACAATACATTAGGGGAAGCTAACCCCTAAGCAAGTATCTACCATAGATACTTGTCTTACTTCGATGCCTATACCCCCGCGGTGGCTGATAATTCCCTATATATACCGCGAGTAATTCTTTCCACCAATTGACGTCATACTACGTCCATTATAAAGTTAGTGAGGTCATACTACCTCTGCTTATAAAAATAATGTATCGAAAATTATTCATTCGAAAAGCATAACATCATTCGTATTACTTATCCATACTTTTTTTTATTTATCATTCATATATAGTAATGTATCATACTATACAAAACTTTACTGCGTGTACGTACCTTAAACAAGATAAACTAAATCTTAAGTGCACTAATCAATTCTTCGTCAGGAATCGACTTCTTACAAAGTTCCATCGTATTCGGGAAATAAGCACACATTCACACTTTCCTCAAACCAAAATCATAACACATACATATAACTGTCACCAAACTACTATACCACAAACCTTATGATCATCCAACACATTATTATAACATGGGAAACACACAAAGAAGACAGTATACACATTTTGTCAAGAAACACGAAATAGCATTGTCAAACTGAAATTCCGACTTCACCATTGCGTCCGAAAGACGTCAAAACCCTAGCCTTGAGTTCCAATTTTCATGGTTTATAACATAGTATAAGTATTTTTAACCTATTTTTAAAGCCAAAAATACTCCAAAACACCCTTTTTTATGAATTTTCTTAACCTACGCGATTTGTCACTTTTAATTAAAAATATACACAAATTCCAATACTTAAATTTGGTATTAAATCCATACTACCAAAAATCATAATTTCATGCCCACATATTTAAATAAATTCCATGATTAAAAAATTATTAATTTTGCACAAACACAATTTTTGTGCTCTTAAATCCTTCTCTAACACATTATACAATTCACATATTACACTAAGATAATTTCTTACACTATATATACACATGATAACCGGTTTCTAACGCGTCGTTTAACGCTAAGAACCTTGGTTAATCAAACACATTTATAAACACCCTAGTTACAACTATAGCGAGTATAGAGGTAAGCTTGGGGATCGAACCACAAGGACAAGGGGTGCTAGACTAAAGAGTTGGTGTGTGAAGGGTTGGATGGTTGGTAAGAAGGTGGGTGTGTAAACTAATCTAATGACAAGGACAAAGAAAGAAAGAAAGCGGGCTTAGGCTAGGTCCATCCTAGGTAGGTCTATTGGAGATAAAGATAGGTTAGGTCGAAGGAGATTGAACGAAGGTCAATCGAGACACTCTAGTTGGCATGGGGAAGTTGACGACCTATAGTCTATACGAACGACCCATAATCGCCCTATGTCTCACTAAGGAGTGGCAGGACAAGATATGCAACGAATATCAATCAATCAAACCAACATCATCCTCAAACATCTTCCTAAACATTAAACACAAGACCAAAACCCTAGGATTTCTCTAACCCAAAACCCTAAAATCTACTCTAGCATGTGAAAGGAAGAAACAAGAAGAGAGGAAAGCAATAAATCTATCATAGAAAGCATTAAGGAAGAGAAAGGCATGAAAACATTAAAGGGAAAGCATAAAAGAAAGAAATGAAGAACAACAAAGCATGAATGAAAGAGATGACATGAAAGCATTAAATCTACACTACAAAAGCAATAAATGAAAGCATTAAAGAAAGCAATAAAGATAGAAAAGCATTAAATGAAGAAAACTTACATAAATGAGAGTGCTACAGTGAAGAACAAAACATAAATGAAGAACAAAATTAATCTAGGGCAAAAACTAAGAGAAAAGCAATAAAGAATGATGAACAAGAGAGGGAGAGTTTCTCCCAATCAAGTCATGGGGGTTTAGTCCCTAAAAGTGCCTTTATATAGGCTACAAAAGATGGGGGCAAAAAGCCCTAAAAAGATCCTACGTGTAAAGCCTCGAAGAAAATCGCGCTGCGCTGGAAATTGCTTAAATTCGCCCGAAGCTGTCAGAGCCTTCGACCGAATCTGACACATTCGACCGAATGTGTTCAAATTCGGGGTTTCCAGTGACTTTTGGTGATTTTGGGGTTCCAGGTCAATTCGACCGAATTTAGCTTCCCTTCGCCCGAAGCTGGTGAATTCGCCCGAATACAAGGCTCCTTCGCTCGAATCTAAGGGCTGGAAGCTTGGTTGTTGCTGCTTTGCACCCATTCGACCGAATTGGTCTCAAGTTCGACCGAATGTGGCCCTTGTGGCCACTTTGAAGCTTCAAACATTATCAAACAAACTCCGAACTTTGCGATACTTTCGGGGGTGACCCGAAACATTTGTGGGAGTCTCGGAACGCGTGCGACTTCTTCGATCTTGACGTCTAAGCTTCAAACTAACCCGAATCACCTCGAAACGAGCTCCAATCTTCGTGATATCTTCGGGGATGGCCCGAAACACATGTGAGCACCTCGAAACGCGTGCATTATCTTCGACTTTGATGTCTAGGCCTCGAACTCAACTCGAATCACCCCAAAATGTCCCGAAAACTCCTAAAATGATCTCTAAACACCATGGAGACAAGATCAAGGTAAAATCGAGTGTAAAGAGCATAAAACAATATAAAAACACCGAGAAATGACATCAAAGAAGGGCTATAAATGTGCTCTAAATCGAGCACATCAACACCCCCAAGCTTAACCTTTGCTAGTCCCTAGCAAAGAGACTAGGTAGGAACAACATGAAAGAACACGGGCACCCCAAAACAGCTAACTACAAAAACAAAACGAAACTAAACTATGAAAGCGATAAAACCTAATACTCACTGTCGTAGGAATCACGATCGCACTTAGCACGTACGACAAGCCCTTTAAACCTCAAGGTCTCCCAAAGAGGACGAGTTAGGTCTCGTGAGGGTTTTTCAGAAGGAGACCCACAAATCCTATGCAATGCAAATGCAAGGATGAAAACTATATGCAACTAAAAACTACGATGCAAAATCTAATATGATGCAATGCAAGGTGAGTGGAAACCAAAGCAACGCGAGCTGTGTACAAGCAAAACTCTTCCCTAGCCATAGGCGTGCAAGTACAATGGTCTTAATAGAGCGCAATACCAAAGAGAATGACCAATTCCACAAACTCGAGATCACTAGGGTAAGCTACATCACAGGCTATGCCACCCACTACCTAGAGAGGTCACAAGTCTACGCTCCCCGGGTAATTTCTCAAAAGATGTGAGAAATATGCAATTACGCTCATGTGTTTGATTTTGGTTCGTGTTTCGCTCAAAATCTTCCGACTAAAGATGAGTCGGGAATCAAACACCTAATAGGGGAGAATCATGGGGATTGTATCATATCTAACTCCAGCACAGAACGAACTAATCGGACCAAGTCGAACAAGTTAGCACAAGGGTTGTAATGTTGGCTTAGGGTTAAGGTGGGATACATTTGGGAATGTGGAGCTAAGTAGAGGATAGCAAGTGATCCTAAACAAAATACCCACAAACATCTCATAACAAACCAATGAAAACCATATCCAACAACCAACAATAACCCAATAACATGTAAGCACAATGATCTCCATCATCAAACACTATCAAAACATGTAAAATCTAATAAACACAAGTGTCTCCAAGCTCATCTCCCAATAATATAACGACCTTCTCACTCACATGTATGTGTATGTGTATAAAAACTCAATGAAAAACACGAGAGAGGTCTCCTCAAAACATAGAATGTGTATGAATAATAACAATGAAAGCATGGGAGGAAATAGGAGAGAAATAATAAGAGCTGGATAAGAAATGAGATGGAGTCATGAAAACCAACAACCAATCAACACGACCAATAACCCACGAATCACTGTAGCACACAACAAACCCCACTATCACAAAGCTATCCTCTAGGTAAGAAGAGGGAACAATTTGGCTCATGTGGAGGCTAAATAATGCGGCTACAAAAGAATAGGAAAGGCAAAAACTTGGCTTATCCTAAAGTCAATTTCGTTCAAGGTAGGCTATTTGGCTATGTAGTTTAATTCTAGCGAACGTGTTATCATCCCTGGTCTCAAGAAAAGCCGACTATACTGGAGAAGAACCGACACAATACTTAGATCCCCTAACTAGCACACAAAATGAATGGAACTCGCAAGGAGTCCAACAAGGCTCAATACTCACAGGCTAGTCGAAATGCGCCTCTAAAGGTAGACAACCAAGCCACAAACCAAGCAAACCCCAATTCCCCCAAGCTATGTGGAAAATAGGTCAAACTCTAGGTCCCAAAACATGCACAGGGCTAAGGAAATATGAGTTTGCATAAGGTCAGACCACAGAAGTACACACCAAAAGCAAGCATGCCAGTTTCACAACTCAACCATCTTATTGAAAACTAAACATGAATATGAAATATCTACACTATGTATGAATGCAAGATGAATATGCGAAAAAAATATACAAAATGATGCATGCCATGAACTAAACTATAGCTATATGAAACTAAATGCACAAACAAATGGGTGGAGCGACAATGGAGTTGACCATCCCACCCCCAAGCTAAAGCTTTGCTAGCCTCTAGCAAAGAAGGAGAGGAGAGAAAATGAAACATTAAAAACCATGGTCAATAAAATTGTCGAAACACCCAACACAAACACAAGAGCTAGCCAAAAATAAAGAGAGAAGAAGGTCATACCTAGGCTAGGAGGGCATTCACTCCTAGCATTACCATCACCACCATGAAGTGGTCTAAAGACTCTCCACTCCTCGAAAGAAGTGGAGGCATGAAGCGCGAAGCTTGAGCAATCGCCACCCCCAAGCTAGGGTGAAGCTATAATCCTCATGTTTGGCTCTTAGGCACCAATGAGCCTTCTTTCTCATACTCACCCTTGCGGGACCATTAGCATTGACCCTCTCAATATCATCAAACAAAACACAAGCAAAACTTGTGGAGGGTCAAGTCTAAGGGTCGTTTGGGTCTGTAAATACTAACAACCAACACTACAAACCAAACGTGAGCAATGACTAGCAAAAATGCAATGCAATGAATGCAATGTAAAGAATGTAAAACAAAATGAAGCAAAAAGAATATCTACAGTTGGGTTGCCTCCCAACAAGCGCTTCTTTTAGGTCTCTAGCTAGACCCGACTCACTACGGGGTAGCGAGTCAAACTCCGTAGGAGTTTATCATATTCACTTCCCACAACAGCTGAGGTTGGGGAGTGAAAGATGGAGAGAAGAGAGGGGAAAAGAAGAAACACAACAAAAACCGACTTTCCATAACATGATGAAAAGTCGGGGGAAGAACGCATGGAGGGAGGGGGGATGGAAACAAGAGGCATAGCAGCACAAGCATCAAAGCAAGCATGAACATGAACGACCGGGAGCTTCTCATGACAAAGAGGCGTAAGGTGAGACTCAACAGAAGGCACAACAAGGGTATGCACTTGAGACTCCTCAATAAGGGGCAAGTCTACCTCTAGGTCATCGATTCCACTAGCTAGATGATCATGCACATATGTGAGGGGTGTGTCATAATGAGGTGCGCAAGGGACCTCATCTTGAACCTCATCGGTGAGTGGTGCATCAACACAAGAACATTGATCATCTAGAGGAGGAAGGGAGCTAATGATTGGGTGAGGGGAGTCTAGGTCATGGTGATGGGACGCTAGTCTAGCCTCAAAAACCCTTCTAAAGGTATTAACGCTCCACGTTCTCTCCAATTCGGTCTCCTCTTCAACCCAATGGTCACCAGAAGGGTAGGCCGGTGGAATCTCAAGGAGAGGGAGAAAAGGGTACTCTTTCCTATAGAAATGCTTGGCCAAACCTTTGAAGAAGTCCAAACAAGTCTTAGGGGTTTGGTCAAGGAACATGTAATCGTGATACTCATCTACGAGTTCCCTAGTCTCACTATTCAAACCTCCGTAAAGATGATGACAAATTTGCCACATTTCGACATTGCACATGCGGAGGAAGAACATCTCATATCTAAGAAAATAGCTCCAAAAAGATTCATGCTCAAGTTGATAAATGTTGCAATCCATGAAAAGAAAAACAAAAATAACAAAAACAAAGATTATGCACAAAACACACCAAAACTAAAATCTAAACAAACGCCTTGTCCCCGGCAACGGCGCCATTTTGATTACCGGTTTCTAACGCGTCGTTTAACGCTAAGAACCTTGGTTAATCAAACACATTTATAAACACCCTAGTTACAACTATAGCGAGTATAGAGGTAAGTTTGGGGATCGAACCACAAGGACAAGGGGTGCTAGACTAAAGAGTTGGTGTGTGAAGGGTTGGATGGTTGGTAAGAAGGTGGGTGTGTAAACTAATCTAATGACAAGGACAAAGAAAGAAAGAAAGCGGGCTTAGGCTAGGTCCATCCTAGGTAGGTCTATTGGAGATAAAGATAGGTTAGGTCGAAGGAGATTGAACGAAGGTCAATCGAGACACTCTAGTTGGCATGGGGAAGTTGACGACCTATAGTCTATACGAACGACCCATAATCGCCCTATGTCTCACTAAGGAGTGGCAGGACAAGATATGCAACGAATATCAATCAATCAAACCAACATCATCCTCAAACATCTTCCTAAACATTAAACACAAGACCAAAACCCTAGGATTTCTCTAACCCAAAACCCTAAAATCTACTCTAGCATGTGAAAGGAAGAAACAAGAAGAGAGGAAAGCAATAAATCTATCATAGAAAGCATTAAGGAAGAGAAAGGCATGAAAACATTAAAGGGAAAGCATAAAAGAAAGAAATGAAGAACAACAAAGCATGAATGAAAGAGATGACATGAAAGCATTAAATCTACACTACAAAAGCAATAAATGAAAGCATTAAAGAAAGCAATAAAGATAGAAAAGCATTAAATGAAGAAAACTTACATAAATGAGAGTGCTACAGTGAAGAACAAAACATAAATGAAGAACAAAATTAATCTAGGGCAAAAACTAAGAGAAAAGCAATAAAGAATGATGAACAAGAGAGGGAGAGTTTCTCCCAATCAAGTCATGGGGGTTTAGTACCCTAAAAGTTCCTTTTTATAGGCTACAAAAGATGGGGGCAAAAAGCCCTAAAAAGATCCTACGTGTAAAGCCTCATAGAAAATCGCGCTGCGCTGGAAATTGCTTAAATTCGCCCGAAGCTGTCAGAGCCTTCGACCGAATCTGACACATTCGACCGAATGTGTTCAGATTCGGGGTTTCCAGTGACTTTTGGTGATTTTGGGGTTCCAGGTCAATTCGACCGAATTTAGCTTCCCTTCGCCCGAAGCTGGTGAATTCGCCCGAATACAAGGCTCCTTCGCTCGAATCTAAGGGCTGGAAGCTTGGTTGTTGCTGCTTTGCACCCATTCGACCGAATTGGTCTCAAGTTCGACCGAATGTGGCCCTTGTGGCCACTTTGAAGCTTCAAACATTATCAAACGAACTCCGAACTTTGCGATACTTTCGGGGGTGACCCGAAACATTTGTGGGAGTCTCGGAACGCGTGCGACTTCTTCGATCTTGACGTCTAAGCTTCAAACTAACCCGAATCACCTCGAAACGAGCTCCAATCATCGTGATATCTTCGGGGATGGCCCGAAACACATGTGAGCACCTCGAAACGCGTGCATTATCTTCGACTTTGATGTCTAGGCCTCGAACTCAACTCGAATCACCCCAAAATGTCCCGAAAACTCCTAAAATGATCTCTAAACACCATGGAGACAAGATCAAGGTAAAATCGAGTGTAAAGAGCATAAAACAATATAAAAACACCGAGAAATGACATCAAAGAAGGGCTATAAATGTGCTCTAAATCGAGCACATCAACACACTTTTCCATGAACAATCATAATTTATATATTTCTTCTAAAATCACCCACCATACAACAAATCTTAACTTTCACATACTCATACCCAACAAACCCCAAAAACACCCTACACCAAAATCTGATAAAGAAATACATCACAATTTATACCTTTATTTTTAAATCATAAAAATAACCATAGATTAAAAAACTAACAGATGCTACAAACCATATATAATTGAAATCAAAACTCAATAATAAAAATAATGAAAAATTTATACTTACAATTGCAAGGAAAGAACACCAAAATTATGGGTGAAAATGGGAAATAGGAGTGTGAATGGTACGGTTTTTGAGAGAGTTTTGCTTGAGTTCTTAAAAAATAAAGAGTAGAAATGAGAAATGATTAAGGAAGAAGGAAGAATAATGCAAGAATAAATATGTGATCTTTCCTATACCCAAATGGGAGTAGTTAGAGTCACAGACTGTTCTTCGCAATCTATCATTGCCTTATTTCTACCCAGCCAATCCATCCCAAGGATTATATCCAGATCATCCATTTCTAAAGAAAACAAATCACTCGGAAATTTTACTTCTCCTATCTTGACCGACACTTCAGGAAACAACATATTACAATGAAAAGTCTCTCCAGAAGGAATATCGATTGAAAAAGATGTTTTTTCGAGGTTTTCCAATCCTAATTCCTTAACATCCGACGCCTGCACTTCTTCTCTAAAGTTAACTGCTGAAAGTCTGCCATTATTCTGAGTAGTAATAGCAGCACCTCCCTGATTACCACGTTGGCTTGAAAAATCCTCGTTTCTAGCATTTCCTTGAGCTTGTTTGATGCCAGAGTAATTTCTCTGAATCCTAGGGTTTGAGGCACTCCCCATGTTTCGTCCAAAACCGTCGCCATTATGGTTCCCCCTTCCAGCTTCATTGTTTCTTCGTCCGTTACCGAAACGTTGTTGTTGAAAGCCACTATGATTCCCCCCATGAAAATTTTGATGTCCCAAGCGAGTATAACACTCATACATTCTATGACCCGATTTACCACAGTGAGAACAGTTCACTAACACACCCCAACAATCCCCTCCTGGATAATTTTCTGGCATCTCCTGCACTTATATATTCATTCCTTTCAATTGCGGTCATACAAAGGCCTCTGCATCCTAGCCTTCGGTGTCAAATTTACCCCACTCTTACTGTTCTGACCAGTTTGAAAGCCCTTTTCCTGGAATCCTCCAAACGGTTTGTGCTTCTTAATTGATTTTGAACATGATTACTCACATACATTGCATTCTGAAGCATGGGCTCCATCCCTTTCTCCCCCCTATGACCCATCTTTCCATGTTCTTTCCTAATAACTTTTCCAATCTGAGCAGCTCTCTTGTATAGGTAATCTAGGGTATCGTACCTATCAGTCTCAATGTGCATTTGAATCTCATACGATAAACCCAATTCAAGTATTCCATAAATTTCTGGTAATACTCGTCCACCGTTAAACTTTCCATTTCGAACTAGCAAACTCATTCGACTTGTCTTTCCTCATGTGAGGCGGGTAGAATTGATCACTTAACGCTCCCTTAAAACCTTCCCAGCTCAAATTACAATTGTTTTCCGCGAGTAACCTCATCTTACTATGTGTGCACCAATAGTCAACGTCTTCAACTAGGAAAAACGCAGCCTGATCAACCATGAACTCAACAGGACATCTCACGACTAAAAAGTTCGTCAAACTCTCTCAGCCAGTTTTCCAGCTTAGAAGGTTCACCTTTCCCACTATAAGTCGAGGGTTTACTCTGGCAATTCTCTTACTAATCGATGAAGCCCTTTCCTCCAAGGTTTTTTGTCTGGGAATTTTTGCGCCAGCTAGGGCCTTCACTAGGTTTCGAAGCACACGGTCAGAGTTTCCTCTTGGTACGGACCTTTTCAAGATGGGTGGCACGTTGGCAGGTATACAACACTAGGTTAAACAAGGTATGTAAATACATTTCTATAGCGTTTGTGGTTAAGGAAAACTCATACTATTAATGCTCTTTAAAAATAAGGAGATAGTCCTAAAAGGGGAGAGAGTTAAACATTGAGTCTATTAATTGAATCCTCGCACTTTTCCAAAATATAATAATTGATTGATTCTAACTACTAATGTTCAAACTTTTATAAACACATTATATCAATTTCACTTTCCATCTCATGAGGATGAAAAAATAGAAATAACATAAAATTAAAAAAAAATCACAACGATAAACGACATTCAAATTCAAATCAGTAATACCATATTATTCCAATCCAAAAATACTTGGTTATAAAATCCCAAATAATTCACTAGTAAAAAAATCCTTATTTGTATCTTATTTTTAAGCTCATTTGTATCTTATATTGGGGGTTACTAACAAGTGGGTTACAAATAACATATTATTTGTATCGCTTGAAAACCCAAGATACAAATAAGGGTTATTTGTATCACATGTTTGAAAAACGCGATACAAATAATAGGTTATTTGTATCCCCTGTTTGAAATAGGCAATACAAATAACCCTTATTTGTATCTTGGGTTACAAACAAGCGATACAAATAACCCAGTTATTTGTATCCCCCTATTTAAACCTTAGATACAAATGACTTTTTTTAATTAAAAAAAATATATAGCCTATATATCTATATTAATATATATATGACATCAAGAAAGTACGAGACATAACAGATAAAAAAATTATTATTATTATTATTATTATTATTATTATTATTAATATACATAAGAAAAAGTATATACAATTAATTTTTATCTTTTACAAAATAACCTATATCCAAAAACAAACCTCGTATACTACTAAAATACAGTAACCTGTAGACCAACACTATACTACAATAGCCTACACTACTCTACCTGAATCCAAGCAACTCTAAGGACCAAATTGAGAAACTGCATCAGCGTCGAAATATCATTCGTATTGGTTCTCACTTGTGAACACTACATCAGCCTGATCAGCACAAAGGAACACATCCCTAAACATCCTCATCAAAACAGCCCACATACACAGCCAGCAAAGAGCAAGCATCAACAGATGACAACCTCAACTATGTAGAAGAAGCACCAAGGAAAGCAGCTGCCATCACTCACATCAGTTTAGCTGTAGTAGAGAAAAGCACTAAGCAAACAGAAGCATAAAACAACAAGCACATATGCAGCAACTTCAGACGGACCAGCACAAGTCCAAAGCAGCAGATCACGAAATAGCAACAACAGTAAGCACAAGTCCAGTGCAGCACTAAGCAAACAGAAGCATAAAACAACAATCACGGAATCGCAACAACAAGCAAACTTAGAGCAACAACCCAAGCACATTAACATCAGTGCTGCGGTATATCAGCAACCAGCTCACAACCAGCTCAGAAAAAGACACAAACTTTTATCCAAATTAATAAGCAATAAATGGTGGGCAATTGTGAGACATAAAAGCTTCCAAAACATGGTTATTTACTAATTTTGAAAATGAGTTTATTTATACCAAAATAACCCTACATTTTTCTTGAACAAATTACACAATGTGTTCCTCATTTACTCAAAAGCTTAGAACTTTACCTGAAAATGGTGAATGGGGGAAGAGAAAAAGGAGAACTAATGGAAGAATGAGCCTAAAAGAAGTTTGAGCTCTAAAACATCATCTTCCTATTACTCAACAGCAGAAATGTGCACAATATTTCTCTGCCATTTTTGTTTGGCCTTCTTCAATTTGTTTCCTTTTCTTTTGTTACTTTTTTGCAAATAGTGAAGCTACAAGACATTTCACTGGCAGGGATATGATTATGAATTATGATATCAGAGAAAAATGACAGTAGTTAATAAGGTTATAATTACATGATAATTAATATTAATAGGTATGATTACTGATAATTATATTGGTAATATGATATAATATTTAGGAGTGTATTTTATTGGTCTTACCCCAACTTCAATAGCCTGTAGGATTAATCAACACGTTGGGCTGCAGGAATTGGTTTCAATACGACTTCGTTCGTGTGAATATAGTTTGAATCTAAAGTTTTAACTTTCATCATGAAACTCCATTAGATAAAACTATGCTATCTACACAATTTAATTAGTTTAACATCACATTAAACATGGTAAGAATAACAAATCAATTAGATGCATCTTAACAATGAGTCAGTTTGATTGTCAAATAGAATGCATAAGAATTAACCCCAGCACGCAACAGAGAAATAAGAACGTTGAACAAGCACTTGTAGAAAAATTGATATGTCGAAGGAAACGCACTATAAATATGATAAATATTTGAAGAGTGTTGAACTTCAAGAAGAGTCCTTACCAACGTGTCACCAGATTCGAATGAACGAATAGATTGAACCCAGGCAGAAGATTCAAACAACTTTCGATTTCGGGTTTACTGGAAAACTGCAGAGATGAAGATCCCAGATGAAGAACGAACGAACAGATGAAGAATAGAAAGGGCGAAGTTTAGGGTTTGATTTATGGCAGAGATGAAGTTTCAGAGATGAAAGGGCGAATTTACCTCTTGAAATTGCAGATGAAACTAATTAAAATCAAACTCGTAAAAGAAAATCTACAAGTATATTTCAGAAATGGCAGAGATGGCGAAATTGCAGATGAAATAGCAGAGATGAAGTTTCAGAAATGGCGAAATTAAAATCAAACCCGTAAATCTACAACTAGAAAATTCGTTTGTATCTTGAAATTAAAATCAAACCAAAATAAAAGGAGGAGATGAAGTTTCAGAATTGGCGAATTTACGTAATTTCTTGTTCAGAGATTTTGTTCAGAGATGAAATTGCTTGAAATGGAGATGAATAGTTACTTGAAATCCCGCCTCTAATTTCTCTAATTTCATTATTTGTATCTTGTGTTTAAACACACGATACAAATAATAGTCATTTGTATCGGGTGTTTAAACACAAGATACAAATAAGTATTATTTGTATCCCTTGTTTATACACGCGATACAAATAATCATTATTTGTATCCCTTGTTTATACACGTGATACAAACAAGGTTTATTTGTATCTTTTGTTAAAATATAAGATACAAAAAGTATTATTTGTATCTTTTATTTCAACAAAAGATATAAATAAGGGGTAACAAATAAGACTTTTTTTACTAGTGTAACCACTGTTCGGCTACAACAAAAGTCCGAAAAAAAACAAAAGAAATCGTTCAGCCACCAAAATTGTTCACAATTCATTATTACTATGGAACTAGACATACGAACTCGTACGCATGCATACCAAGATAAAATAAAAACACAATCATACAAATAAGGGTGATGCATCCAAACGGTCCTGATCTTCCTCGTATCGATCAGTGTCAAAGTCAGCATCTCTAGAGTCATCACTACACGTGCTATCGGAATTACAAGGTGCTCATACAGATAAGGAATCACTTATTGCAAATCGTTCCACGGAATTTGAGAGCTCCACAATTACTGGTTCGGATAGCCTTTCCTCCCCCATAGTGATTCCACTTTCTTCCTTACTCATAGGATCTCCTCGCCTCACTGGCCAACCCCCCAAAATGACTATATCACTATCACTGTCGCTCAATGCATCATCTCCATCCGCTATTCCCATCTCCATATCAGTATTATAGCCGTCTCCCACATTATCCTCATAAGGTTCTTTGACCTTTCCCAAGGAATCTTCCTGCATATCTTCCTCCTGTTCCTCTTCGAGATCCTCCTCAAAATCCTCCTCGGGTTCTTCTTCTAAATCTTCCTCAGAATCCTCCTCCGGGTCCTCTTCGAAATCCAACTCATCAAAATTTATCAGTAACACTGAGTTTGGGTCAACTACGGGAACAACCTCCTCAATAACATCAGCCCTTGCCCCACTAGTCTTCGAAATGTCAATTCTCTCCCGACCCACAGTCTCCATTGCTTTAGCCCTTCTGCCGGTCTCTCGATCAAACTGTTCAATTCTCTCATTCAGTTCAGCCATCTCCTCATCTATTATTTTATCATAAACTTGTTTAGATTTCTTGTAAATTATTTCCATTCTACGTGTATAGTGCAGGTCACTTTCCCCCTCTTTTCGGTCCCAAATTCCTAAAGCCTCAATCTTTGCCCAAGCTAGTGCATTAACTAAAGCTCTCTAGGGTTCTTCTATGGGTACTAATTCCCTCTTCAGCAGCTCACTTTCCTTTAAAGATGACCGAAAACAATAATCGAACTTCCTGACTCACAAAGAAAGCAAACGAGACAATCAATTTCTAAGATTAGACAAAGATAGATATATGTAGAATACTACAAATATATAAACATTTTCTACCATGCACAAATTAAAACTTATATATGACAATATACTTAAAGACAGTAAGCAAAAGACATAATACCCTCTTAATGTCTACCCATTACTCTCGTCATCATTTATTCCTCGTTAGCCTATCGGTTTATATAAATAACACTCCTACTCTGATACCAATTGTATCTTCCTAGAAAAACTCGGATGGTTTTAAAAGAGATGAAGACTTTTTTGAAGAAGCTAAATATAGTCCAAGTCGAACCAGGATATTAGAAAGGTAGTTTAAAACGGATTTTAAAACCAAACAAAGCTTGCCGATCGAGTTCTAAGATTTATTATAACTATTAGATATAAAGAAATCTTAGCAGTGGATCATATTGTAAAGTCAAAGTCTACTTATTACAACTTAAGGACGTAAACGCCTCATAAAACAAAATATTCTTAAAACGTAATTAAAGTTCATATCGAGACTTTTGTACCATAACGATTTATTTCTCCAACGACAATCGTACTCCCCAAACGTGCAACTTAACTTACTGCTAGTCATTTGCTCAGAAATGAAACAACATCATCGCAGGATCGTTAAGACCAAAAGTACACGTCAGCAAAACGTCGCATATCATTTAATTAAATACAACAAAAGAAAGATTCAATTACAATTAATTGTCGAAATAAGTTTCTGTTACACTTTAATAAATTTTAACTATCTCAAAAAATGTTAATCAACTATACTACTATACGTTTCAAGCCATACTGCCGGTTCAAGTCCAATCTTCATAAGTGCGACGATACATTAGGGGGAGCTAACCCCTAAGCAAGTCTCTACCCTAGACACTCGCCTTACTTCAGTGTCTGTAGTTAAGTATGCATACCCCTGCGGTGGCTCATAATGCTCCCATATACCACAAGTAATTCTGTCCACCAATTGACATCATACTACGTCCACTTTAAAGTTAGTGAGGTCCTATGACCTCAGCTTATAAAAAATAATGTAACGAAAATTATTCATTCAGAAAGCATAACATCATTCCTATTGATTATCCATACTTTATTTTTATTCATCATTCATATATAGTAATATGTCATACTATGCAAAACTTCGCTGCGTGTACGTACCTTAAACAAGATAAACCAAATCATAAGTGCACTAATCAATACCCGTTACGAATCGACTTCCTACAAAGTTCAATCGTAATCGGGAAAAAAGCACAAATTCACAATTTCCTTATAACACATACATATAACTATCACAAACCTACTATACCACATACATCATGATCATCCAACACATTATTATAACATGGCAAACACACAAAGAAGAAAGCATACATATTATGTCCAGAAACGCAGGATAACACTGTCAAACTGAAGTTCCGACTTCACCGTTGCGTCCAAAAGGCGTCAAAACCCCCGAATACTAAATTTGTTGATTTAGAACATAGTTTAAGTATTTTTAACCTATTATAAAAGCCAAAAATACTGCAAAACACCATTTTTTTTAGGAAAAATTACCCAGAATAATACGACCTTTTACTGATTTCCCAAGAATAATACGAACTTTCAATTAACCACCAATAATACGAACTTTGACATGCATTTTCCGCTGGTATACATGAGCTGTTTATAGCCAGTAGTACAATTCTTTTTTTGACCGTTGCCTAGCAGGTTTCATTTCGTATTATTGGTGGTTAATTGAAAGTTCGTATTACCGATTGAAACCTGCTGAGCAACGGTCAAAAAAAGACTTGTACTACCGGTTATAAATAGGTCATGTATGCCAGCGGAAAATGCATATCAAAGTTCGTATTATTGGTGGTTAATTGAAAGTTCGTAATATTCTTGGAAAATCAGTGAAAGGTCGTATTATTCTGGGTAATTTTTCCTTTTTTTTATCAATTTTCTTAACCTATGCGATTTGTCACTTTTAATTAAAAATACACACAAATTCCAATACTTAAATTTTTTAGGGATATTCTACCTGGTAAGCACCAGGTATAGAGAAAAATTCACAAACTAGCTATTCTTGTTTGCATTTCTACCAAATAGCATTCAACTTTTGCAAAGTCATCTGCCGTAGCTTTATTAGGGTAAAAACGTTAAATAAAACGTTAAGTTGTGAAATTACTGAATTGCCCTTGTTTATTCTCCATCATCTTCTTCCTTTAACTTCTTCCTTCACCTTCCTTCACCATTAATTCACCCAATTCTTTTAAATTGATTATGTAATTAATTTACCCAACACAATTTCAATTAAAATTAATTAAATTGATAATGGATGATCAATTTGGGTCATCTCCTTCCTCCATTTTCTTCCTTTTTTCTGGGTCATCTCCTTCCTTCCTTTTTTGGATTGTGGTATTAATTAGGTAATGATCAATTAATTAAATTTATCACTATCAGGTAATTATTTGCAATTGATTTAGGTTTTGCTTAATTTTTTAGGTTTAACTGATTGTGGGATTCATTTTGCTTAATTTTTTTTGGATTTTTTGGATTTTTCTTCCTTTTTTCTGGGTCATCTCCTTCCTCCTTTCAATGTTGAAAGACTCATTTACTTCCATTTAAGGATACCTTCTCTTCTATAACCCATGCCTCCTTTGTATATCCAGTAAAGAGTTGAAGACAATTTCTTAAATAAAATTTATTTTCATACTTTAAACCATTTTTACTCTTCATTTTTGTTTTCCATCATCACCTTCTTGTCTTCTACACTAATCTACATCATTGGGCTTCTATAATGCTCATTATCTTCTGTTAATTGTTTTCTTCTTCAATGTTGTTGGAATTGTGAAGTATTTTCTCGATTCCTGTGTAGAAATGGTTCATGACAATGACAGCAAAGAGGAGTGAAATGAAGAAGAAGAAGAAGGACCCTCCTATTTAAGAATTAAACAAGAGTAATTATGTAATTTCACAACTTAACGGTTTTTTTAACGTTTTTATCCTAATAAAAATACGGCAGATGAATTTGCAAAAGTTGAGTGCTATTTGGTAGAATTGCAAACAAGAATAGCTAGTTTATGAATTTCGCTATACCTGGTGCTTACCAGGTAGAATAACATGATTCAAAAATTATTCATTTTACACATTTTTTTTCCTCTTAAATCCTTCTCTAACACATTATAAAATTCACAGATTATACTAAAATAATTTCTTACACCATATACACACACTTTTTCATGAACATTCATAATTTATATATTTCTTTTAAAATCACCCACCATACAACAAATCTTAACTTTCACATACTTATACACTACAAAACCCCAAAAACACCCTACACCAAAATTTGATAAAGAAATACATCACAATCCATACCTTTATTTTTAAATCATGATAAATAACCATAGATTAAAAACTAACACATGCAACAAACCATATAATTTAAATTAAAACTTAAGAATAAAAATAATGAATGATTTATACTTACAATTGCAAGGATGGAACACCAAAATTATGGATGAAAATGGGAGATAGGCGTGTGATTGGTAGGGTTTTTGAGAGAGTTTTGCTTGAGTTCTCAGAAAATGAAGAGTAAAAATGAGAAATGATCAAGGAAAATCATGAAGGAAGAATAATGCAAGAATATTTATGTGATCGTTCTTATACCCAAATGGAAGTTACACCCATGCCAAGAGGCACCATAGCGCCGGCCATACTCCATTTTCCCCTCTCATTTTATTTTTTTTAAATTTTAAAATAAAGAAATGGGTTAAAGTTTGGTCCAGAAACAATCTAAATTGTTAAAAAGGACTGAAAGTTCATGATTAAGCCCAAAATTAATAAACAAAAATATTATGTATATAAAATAATTTTACTAGAAAATAATTAAATGTATTACATTTGTATTGCCTCTAGTATTGTCTAAAGAGGATCTTGGTTTTACCCATTAATTTTGTTGGTGATTAGTGGAAGAGTGTGGTACCACTTATGTTCCCGTGGTTTTTTCCCGCATTCGGTTTCCACGTAAATATCGTGTGTGCTTTATTTTCCGCATTTTACTTTTATGTGCTTCATTGTGGGATTATTATTCATTGTTTGATTAGATTGGTTATTTTTGTTCATCTAACAACACAAAGGGAGAAAGTGTGTGTTATATTGCCACTTTTCTCAACATAGTGGTATCAAAGCTTGATTTATGTTTTCTTGGGAGAGATTCTTGTGTTGTTTTATGATGGATGATAAATCTAATATTCACGGAATGATTTATTGTGACTCTACCTATTACGTTGTGTGGAAAACTAAGATTAAAGATATTCTTTATGTGAATGATTGGTATGAAGCATTCTTAAATGAGTCTATGCCCATTGGTCAAGATGAAAGTAAATGGAAAATTTTAAATTGAAAGCCGTAGGAACCATTAGACAATATGTTGATGTTAGTATGCTCCAACATATTTCCAATGACACAAATGCTTATGAATTGTGGATGAAACTTGAGCCTATGTATGAGAGGAAGAACGACTTAAGTAAAGCGTCACTAATGAGAAAATCGGTAAAGTTAGAATTTCACGATGGTAATAGCATGGTAGTACTTTTAAATGATTTTCAAGGTTTGATTAATCAGTTAGTTGCAGTAAAAATGTCTTTAGATGATGAGTGGCAGGCACTACTGCTACTTTCCTTATTGCCAGAGAGTTGGCACACACTATTTGTATCACTTAGACAATTCTTCTCTTGATGGTAAGTGATGTGCTCGATTTAGAGCACAATTATTACCCTACTTTGGTGTCGAGTCTTGTTGTTTTACATTGGTTTTATATGATTTACACTCGATTTTACCTTGTTCTTGTCTCCATAGTGTTTATAGGTCATTTCAGTTGTTTTCGGGAGATTTCGAGGTAAATCGGATCGAGTTCGAGGCTTAGACTTCAAAGTCAAAGATAAGGCATGCATTCTGAGGCTTTTCCGAGCACTCCGAGTCATCCCCTAAGTCCTCGCAAAGTCCCAAGCCGATTCGACACTTCAAAAGACTAATGCAAAATAGATTTGTGGCTAGCTAACTCCCATTCGACCGAATGAATGGGGGATTCGGTCGAATGCTTGTGATGGATTTCAATGCAACTCCAAGACTCACTGGTTTTGCCGAATTAAAGGCCCATTCGGGCGAACCTGCTACATTCGGGCGAATGTAATTTTGCCTTCGGGCGAATGAAAGCAAAATCAGCCCAACACACTTCTCGAGCCACTAGAAATACCGAACACAGCCCATTCGGGCGAATGGGAGAAGCTTCGGGCGAATGGTCCTTCAAATTCGGGCAAATGGGCAGGAAATCTCGCGTTTTGTTTTCTTCGATTAGCTTGGCACGTAGGACTCTTTTAGGGCTTTTGTTCCTAACTTGTGTAGCCTATATAAAGGCACTTTTCTGAATGTAAACCCTATGCTTTAGTAGATAGAAACCCTCTCTTCTATTAAACATCATTTATTGCTTTCATTTCAATTCCTTGCCCTAGATTAGAGATTTAATGCTTTCCTTTACATTTCAAGTCTTGTATTTCATTTCCTTTCATTCAAGCATTTAAGTTTATGTAAGTTTATCTTTCTTTCACTCTTTATTGCTTTTGTTTATCTTTCATTTATGTCATTTAATGCTTTCTCCTTTCATACTTTATTTATTGCTTTGAATCTTGTTCATTTACTTTTCAATCTTGTTTTTGTTGCTCTTAATGCTTTCTAGTGTAGCTGGTAGTTAGAGTTATTGCTTTGTCTTTCATTATTATTTATTTCCTTCTTGCCCTAATTCTTTTAATCATGTCTTCTTACTTGTTCTTAGTTGTAGTTGCTTTAAATATGCTAGAGTAGATTTCTTAGGGGTTTCTGTTTGGTGAAACCCTAAGTTTGGTGAATGTTGTTCATATGCTAGATTAGGATTGAGGTTGTTGGGTTTGTTTGATTAATATTCGATGCATATCTTGTCCTGCCACTCCCTTGTGAGACATAGGGCGATTATGGGTCGTTCGCATTGACTATAGGTCATCAACTGCCCCATGCTATCTAGAGTGTCTCGATTGAGCCACGCTCGATCTCCCTTGACCTAGCTTTGTTTGAGAACATAGTATCGACCTAGGGTGAATCCGCACCAACTTCGTTTGTTTCTTATTGCTTTTATCAACCTTGTTTATCGCTTTCCTTAGTTTAGTTTAAAACACCCTCCTTTTTACACACACCACTATTCCTCTACACCTAGCACATAATCTTCCTTGCCCTTGTTCTCTGTGGTTCGATCCCCAACTTACTTCTATACTCGCTATAGTTGTATTTAGGGTGTTATAAATGTGTTTGCATAGCCAAGGTCTCTAGCGTTAAACGACGCGTTAGAAACCCATTATAAAAATGGCGTCGTTGCCGGGGACAAGGCGTTTGTTTAGATTTTAGTTTTGGTGTGGTTTGTGAATAGTTCTTGTTTTTGTTTTTTTTTTTGTTTTTTTGTTTTTCTCTTCATGGATTGCCACATGTATCAACTCGAGCATGAACCTTGTTGGAGCTTCTTTCTTAATATGGGAAGTTCTTCCTCCACATGTGTAGTGCTGAAAGGTGGCAAATTTGTCATCATCTTTACAGAGGATTGAATGTTGAGACAAGGGAACTCGTAGATGAGCTTTACGAAGACATGTTCCTTCTCCGAACCCCTGTGATTTGTTTGAACTTCTTCATATGTTTGGCCAAGTACAACTATAGGAAAGGGTACCCTTGTCTCCCTCCCCTTGAGGTTCCACCAGCCTACCCCTAAAGTTACCCTTGGGTTGAAGAGGGAACCGAGTTGGAGAGAATGTGGAGTGTTAACACCTTTAGAAGGGCCTTTGAGGAAGGACTAGAGACCCATGACCTAGACTCCTTCTCTTGATGATCATTGTTCTTGTGTTGATGCACCACTCACCTATGAAGTTCATGATGAGGCTTCTTACGCACCTCAACATGATGCACCCCTCACATATGTGCATGATCATCCGGCTAGTGAACTCGATGACCTAGAGGTAGACTTGCCCGTTATTGAGGAGTCTCAAGTGCATACCCTAGTAGTACCTTCTGTTGAGTCTCACCTTACGCCTCTTTGTCATGAGAAGCTTCCGGTCGTTCATGTTTATGCTCGGCTTGATGCTTGTGTTGCTATGCCTCTTCCCTCCCCCTCCCTTCGTTCATTCTTCCCCTGAATTTTCATCATGTTATGGAAAGTCGGTTTTTGTTGTGTTTCTTCTTTCCCCCTTTCTTCTCTCCCTCCTCCACTCCCCAACCTCTGCTGTTGTGGGAAGTGAGTTTGATAAACTCCTCCGGTGTTTGACTAGCTACCCCGTAGTGAGTCCGATCTAGCTAGAGACCTAAAAGAAGCGCTTGTTCGGAGGCAACCTGTAACATCCCGTAGTTTAACTCGTATCGTTTTAAAAGAGAAAAAGACTTTTTGAAGAACCAAATACAGTTCGAGACAAACCAGGGCGTTAAATGGGTAGTTAAAACGGACTCAAGCGAAACAAAACTTGCGGACCGAGTTCTAATAGTGCTATTTTAATCCATCAGACATAAAGACTAAGCAGCGGATAAGATTGGAAAGGTAGTTCTAATTATTACAACTCGAGAGCGTTCACGCCTTATAAAACCAAACATTTAAAAACTACGAAAACTTAAGTTTATAATAAATTCTGGACTTTGACAATTTATTTCTCCTATAGTAATCCTCACTCTCCATACCTGCAATTAACTTACTGCTAGTCATTATCCAAGAAGGAAACAACATCATCGCAGGATCGTTAAGACCAAAAAGTACACGTCAGCAAGAAGTCATAATTCAATTAATTCGAGTACGACAAATTTAAAGATATTAACTTTAATAATTTCTTATTTCAGTTAGTCAGCCATACTGTTGTATCTATTCCAGCCATACTGCTAGTACCACTTCAAACTCCAAAGGCGAGACAATACATTAGGGGGAGCTAACCCCTAAGCAAGTCTCTACCATAGACACGCGTCCTACTTCAGTGTCTATGGTTTAGTATGCATACGGGCCCGCGGTGGCTCATAGACTCCAAAGGCCGCGAGTAATTCATTCCACCAATTGACGTCATACTACGTCCACTTTCAAGTTGGTGAGGTCATACTACCTTTGCTTATTAAAATGTTATAATAAAATAACTTATTCGGAAGCGTATCAATATTCATACTACATGCCCATACTTTACCTTTGTTACCATTATCATATGGTACGTAACATATACTATAATTCTATGCTGCGTGTACGTACCATAAACAAGATAACCAATTGTCAAACGTCTTAATCAATTCTCCGTCACGAATCGACTTCCTACAAGGTTCAATTGTATTCGGGAAATAAGCACACATACACACTTTCCTCAAATCAAACCATAACACATACATATAACTACTACCACACTTATTATACCACAAACATCATGAACATCTATCACGTACTATAACATGGTAAACGCACAAAATAGGACAGCATACATAATCTGTCCAGAAACGCGACTTAACACTGTCAAACTGAAAATCCGATTTCACCGTTGCGTCCGGAAGGCATCAAAACCCCCGTGTACCAATTTTCATAATTTATAACATAGTATAAGCATTTTTAACTTAATTTCAAAGCCAAAAATGCTCCAAAAACACCCTTTTTTCACCATTTTCAAAACCTACGGGATTTTGTCAATTTTTATTAAAAATACATACAAATTCAAAAGTTCACATTTCCTATTAAATTCATACCATCAAAATCATAAACTCAAGCCCACATATTAAAAAACATTTTCATAATTCCAAAATAATTCATTTCTTACCAATACAATTTTTCCTAAACAAATCATTCATCAACACATTAGAATTTACATACCACACAAAAATAATTCCTCATACTACAAACACAAATTTCTCCATGAACAACCCTAATTTACATATGTGTTGCTATTATTATTATTTTTATATATTCACCCATCATCGTAATTTAACATACTCGTATAAAAAAAATAAATCTTACAACAAAACATCTTACACTAAAATTTGACAAGGCACATATAAAATTCATACCATCACTTTAAATCATAAAAGAAATGTCCATGTATCAAAAATTCACAAATCACATCATTTAATTTAAACTTAATATAAAAATAAATGGAGATTTATACTTACAATTATATGAAAAACACCAAAAATCAAGGTTACAAGAAGGTACTAGGCGTGTGGATTGCTAGAGTTTTGTGAGAATTTTCTTGAGGTTTCTAGGAATTTGAGAGTGATTTCTTAAAAACTTTAGGAAGAAAGAAAAGCCAAAATAAAAAAATAATTAAGGAATTAAAAGAGTATAATTAGAAGGAATTATTGTCGTGATCTTTCAATTACTCAAATGGGGGTTACTAACCACACCAAAACACCCCATTATTTTTTTTAATGGGTTAAGGAAAAAAAATGGGTTAAGCATTGCCTCTTTCCACCCTATTAATGGGTTAAGGGAAAAGTTTTGGCCGAAAATAGTTTTAATAGTCAAAAGGATTGAAATCTCATGGTCAAGCCCAAAATAAATAATTAAAATTATTATTTATATAAAGTAATATTACTAGTAAATAATTAAACATATCGGGAAAATATCGGGGTGTTACAGACTACCCCCCTTAAAAAGGTTTTGACCCCAAAACCACAACTTACAAACACAAGACACAAAACAACCACACACACAAAACCTACAAAACAAGCCTAGGTCAAAATAACTAGGTCAAAACAAGCACACAACAAAAGAAACTAGGTCAAAACAACCCAACGCGCGAAAATCCTTTCGCCGTCCACCCCCCCTTAAAAAGTTACGTCCCCGTAACAATTTGAGAGAAAAGGTGCGGATACTTCTCTCGCATGGAAGCTTCTGTTTTCCAAGGTGCCTCTTGTGACCAATGATTTGACCATAGGACTTAAACCATTGCAACATCCTTTCGCCGAGTACTGCGAACCTTTTTGTCTAAAATGTGAACATGTTGCTCTTCATAGGTGAGACTTTCATCAAATTCTAATTGTTCTGGGTCCAAAACATGCGAAGAAGCCGCGACATAACGTTTCAACTGGGAGATATGAAAAACATCGTGAACCTTGCCCATTGCATTAGGTAACGCTAACCGGTAAGCTAACTTTCCAATCCTTTCCACAATCTCATATGGACCAATGAAGCGTGGGCTTAACTTCCCACGAGCACCAAAGCGAACCACGCCTTTCATTGGCGATACACGAAGAAGAACCTTGTCGCCTATGGCATATTCATCAGGCCAACGACGAAGATCGGCATATATAAGACTTACGTCGATCTTGGGCCGCCTTCATTTTCTTGCAAATCAACTTGATTTGCTCAGTCATATGCACGAACATATCCGCCTTCATTTAAACTCCACAATTCACATAATGTCATAACAATTTCACTTTCAAGTCTGTCTAAATCTTTTACCTTTAGTGTCTTTGAGCATAGATCTCTGAAAAAATTGCTTAAACGAGTTATTGACTCGTATACTTTAGGAGGTAATACTCCACGAATAGCAAGTGGCAAAAATTGTTCAAGAATCATATGGCAATCATGGGTTTTAAGGCCTAATATCTTACGCTTACTGAGGTTTAAGCATTTTGAAATATTAGATGAATACCCATCGGGAACTTTTTAATCCGCAAAAAACTTGCATACTTTTTCCTTAATACAAAACATTCAGTTACGGAAATAAAGAAATATTTTTCATACATCATAAATTAGTGTTATTCATGTTCATAAAATCAAAACATATTGTTCTAAATTCTTCACCCCACATAACATACAACATAAAATCAACACGTATAAATAAAAAGCGCAAGCATTTTAATAACCATTTTACTAACATCAATAATAACATGAAACAATGGAACCATTTTTATATGGAGCCAACGGATAATAAATTTTTATTTGAAGAAAAGAAATATGCCCACAGGTCAAGGGAACCTTACTAGTTACCAAAATGCATTAAGTTACTGAAATACCATCAACTATAAGCATAAGTACTATAACCCAAGTTCGATGAAAACCTCACTAAACATAATTCAACTTTAAATGAATTGATAACCAATGTCATTCCATATTTGACATTTGTTGAAATAGTTATCAACATGAAGGGAAATAATGTGATAACAAAAAATAGCAAGGCAAGTAAGAGACAGATATCAACCAGAAGGGAATCAAGGTGATAACAAACAATAGCCGCACTAGCAAGAATAAAAGAAAGCTTACTTTCTATATGATAAAAATTGTTTGGGAGATTCTTCCAAAAGTGCACCAGTATCAGCACATATCAATGACCTTTCAGACTGCATTAAATCAAAATACAAAAAGTCAATCAGAATCTGCAGAGCTTGTACATACCACCAAGAAATAACTAAGTATTCATTCTCCCTATTGAATAAAGTTAAACTCCACAATTCATGATTTTCTGTTTTTTTAGTAGAGTGTGGTTTAGAACTTAGAATTTATTTGCAGTCTGAGATATTAATAATAGATTTAAGAACACAAAATTTTAAATAAAACACAAGTGCTTGGAAATTTCAGAATTCTCAATTCTAAATATAAATCTTGACCGATTAAATCAAGATCAGGCCGTATAAGCAATATTCACATTAATGAGTTCTGCTAAATCTTGATAAGGCTGTATAAGCAATATTCACTAGTATAATCATAAAGAACAAGCGGTATAAGCAAGAACAGATCGCAACCAAACTTAGATTCTAATTTTTAAATCTTGATGATGAAAGCAAGAAAAAGTCTATCAAAATTAAATTGAAAAATTAAAACGAAAGAGTAAATTCAACAATCATGAAACTAGTAACATTTATGAAATTTTATTAAAAAGCAAAATAATCAAAAACCCTAAAATTAGAACATCAAATCAAAATGATAGAAATCAAACAACATGATGAAGAAAAACCATTATCAAAGTGAAATTAAAGAAGGAAAAATTAAGTACCACACAAAACTTGTGAATAGCAGAACAACAAAATGAATAAAACAAAGAAATTACTGCTGAAATTACGAAAAACAAATCGAAATCATGAGCAATTAACGCTGAAGATCTGATCGAAATCTGTTGAAAGATGCCAAGAACAGATTGAAAATATGGTGGAAGATCTTATCGAAATTATTATTTAAAGATGCTAAGAACAAATCGAGATTCAGAAATGAAGAACTGACCGATCGAAATCACTGTTGAAAGATGATCGAAATTGACACTTAAAGATGATCGAAGGTACTGCTGAGTGATAGGAGTATGGAAAATACTGATCGAAATTGACACTAATCGAAAGATGCCAAGAACAGAGGCTAATTATGGTTCTTTCTCTCTCGTCGTCTGCAGTTTAGGAATTATGGTTGAAAGAAGCGAAGAACTTAAACCTAGTTCTTGGTTTTTTTTCGAAAATATTGAGTGATAGGAGTATGGAATAACTGATCGTAAGTACTTCTTTTTTTATTTTTCCCTCTTCCTCCGTTGCTCAACAAAATATGCCACAAATCAAAATTTTTAAAGTTTATTTTTCCCTCTTTTATGTTCAATTGTTGTATATTTTATAAAAATTAATTATTTAGGATAAATTTTTACAGAAATTAGACTTTGAAAACTTTGTACTCATTCAAAATAAAAATTAGTATTATTAAACAAATTAAAATTTTTAAAGTTTATTTTTCCCTTTTTTATATTCAATTGTTGTATATTTTTAAAAATTAATTATTTAGGGTAAATTTTTATAGAAATTAGCTTGAAAAAATAATGTTGGAAAAAAAAATTTCATGTTTGCACCGTTCTAATACATAATCTACGAAATACGTTCTTATTTGCCACGATGTATATTTACCCGTAACTAATTTGTACCAATGGCATAAATCGTAGCACAAGTGTTTGTTTGCCACAATATATATTTACCCGTGTCGTGTTTTTTGGTACAAGTGCTTGTTTGCCACGATATATAATTACTTTTGGCATATTTTGTGGCACAAGTGCTTGTTTGCCACAATATATAATTACCCGTGGCACAAGTGCTTGTTTGCCACAATATATAATTACCCGTGGCACAAGTGCTTGTTTGCCACAATATATATTGCTCGTGGCATAATTTGTGGCACAAGTGCTTGTTTGCCACAGTTTATATTTACCCGTGGTATAATTCGTGGCACAAGTAATTGTTTGCCACAGTTTTTGTTCACTCGTGGCATAAATTTTAGCAAGCATTTTATTAATTTTTTTAAATCTATTTTTCCCGTGGCAAGATCAAAACTTTCCACGAATTTCAAATTCCCGTGGCATAATTAGTGGCACAAGTAATGAATTGTAGTAGTGGAAAGAGTTTCGACGCCTCTGTGAGGAGGGTCGAAAGCATTATATATAGTTGAGGGTAAGAGGAGTCGAGGAAGACTTAAGAGAAGTTGGGACGAGCATATAAAAGTCGACCTGCACGAGTTAAATCGTTCTAAGGACCTGACTAGGAATAGGAGTAGTTGGAGGCGTTATACCCATGTTTTAGACTTCTGATTTCCTTTTAGATTACCTTCTAGGGTTCTAGTACCTTCTGTTTTCCTCCTCTTGTTTCCTTTATTAGTAGTAGTAGTTGTTTTATTTTCTTTCATTTTTATAATTGTTTTATGTTTTTATTTTAATCTTTTGAGTTTTTTATCTCCCTGTCGCAGGAACCTCTCTTTATTGTTTCTCAAGCCAGGGGACTCTGTTTTTGGCCGCGCTCTCCCTATGGGTATGAGTAGCCGCCGTCCTTCCGTGGCCCTGCCTCTAGTTTTCTATGAGAGGGATACATTGGGTAGGATGATGATGATGATGTTGGAAAAATTTTGTTCGTACATTGTCCTTTCTCGGTTGCTACCACTTAGCTAATTATGTCCTTTTCATGTTAATGACGACACTTAAAGTACTCCAATTTGGAAAACTTTGTACAAAAAATCAACGACTTTTTGACCTGAAAATACATATTTTGTAATTTTCTATTGATATTTTGAGGGGTAATTATCATAAAAAGATTACGATTACTACAACCATATTGTTGTATCAGAAAGTAGCTTCTCCATTGTTATCAATGTAAGTCACATTCACAATGAACCTAACTTAATATCTTTAACGAAATTGTTGGTACTAAATATAATAAAAAATTATTTACTTATGTAACTTTTAAAGAATGTTAAAGACGACAATAGCTTACTAAAACGAAAATCCAACAGAACTCAAAACACATTTTGGTGAGCTATATACTAAATTAAATAGGAATTAAAATTACGTGAATTTTTGTTTGTAAGATGTTATATATAGTAATATATGAGTGTTGGAAATCAAAGTCAATTAAGACATATCCTATGAACTTTAACTGCCCGTTTGGTTAGTGGTACTAAATGGTGGTAATGAGAGTGATTTATAGTGTAAAATTTCATTAAAAGATCCATATCATTCCCATGGTAATGAAACTTTGATCACAAAAACAGTTTTTTTGTATACAAATTTTCATTACCATCTAATACCACATTTCCCAATGGTAATGCATTGGAATGAATTTTATGAAGAAAATGAGATAAATGGAGTTGGACAATCACTACAAAAAAAGTTGCAGATAGCCACACTTATATAGCCATGCTTAAATAAGTGAAGCAAGCTATTTTGTAATTAGGCACACTTATTGCATTTAGTCATGTTTATTAAGTGTGGCAATTGTAGTCTCACTTATAAGCAAGGCTAAAAGGTAACTTAAATTCATTATTGTATGTAAACAATTCAGCCATACTTTATAAGCGTGGCTACACTAATTAAATAAAAAAATTTGGAGCGTCAGCTATAGTTAATAAGCGTGGCTAAAGTTCAAGTAAAAAATATATAAGAAACTTAGGCACTCTAAATAAGTGAGGCTAAATATTATTTAGAAAAACTACTTTTAAATCAGCCACAATTAATAAGTGAGGCTAATAGCAATTAAGAAACGGCTACCTCCCTATCAGCCACACTTAATAAGCGTGACTAAGAAAATTAAAAAAGGCAATTAGAATTGGCGGGCTTGCAGCAGTGCCGTTTCATCTTCTTCATTATTCTCCATCTAAAAATCGTTGTAGCTTCGAAATTCTCTGACTATCAAACTTAAAAATCGCTGCTTCGAAATTTTCTGGTCGAAATTCTCCATCTCCAGGTATATGTACTCTCTGATTTTTCGTTCATGACATTCTCTGGTTCGAGATTCTCCATAGTACTCGATCTCTGTAGTACTCAAAATTCTCTGATTTTTGGTTCGATTGTTCATTTTATTCTTCATTATTTTTCTCTTTCCATTGCTACAGGTTGATTTTGGTTCTTGCTTATAAATTTTCAGGTTTGATTTTCATTCTTGATTATTTTTGTTTATCAATTTGATATTTCTCACCCATGATTTAATTTTGTGATTTTCATGTCAAAATCTTGTGAAAAACTCACCCATGTATGAACCGAAACATTAACAAATCTTTCAATTATTTATTCGTTTCTGTAATATATGTCTGATTTTTACTTTTCTTTATTTTTGTAACTTTCTACTAATTGATGATTTTTATAAAGTCTTGAATTGTCTTTTTTGGCTGTTCATGGATGATACAATGGGTGATTTGGTATACAGGAGAAATAATAGTATCAGTGCTAAGATATGAAAAGAAGAGAATGATATTATTATGTCTTATTTAGTTAGTTAATGATACAAGAGTAAGACCTCATATATATAGAGGCAAAGAAACAAGAATCAAGAAGTGGGTAACTATATGCTATACAGGGGATATATAACTAGCTATATACAAGAGTAACCAGAAGGTGTTGAGTGCAGTACAATTAGCCTTTGTTGGAGTTGATATCTTCATCAATGGAGGAATCAGGATGAATCAATATTGAATTTTTCAGCTGCTGTATTGTAATTGTAAACCAAGTGATGGGATATAAATAAAAATACTGAATTTGTATTCGAAAATTGAAACCCGTGTGAATCAGTTTGCAACGAATTTAATCACTAGCCAATGGCTGTTCATCAGGTTTTATAGTTTACTTGTGTTCACTTACTGGTTTTGAGATAAAACATAAAGTGAAAGAATGTTTAATTTGATTAATACTTTTCATTATATTGATCAGATTGTGTGTCTTTCCTTCTTATACTCTCTTTTTTGCTTATACTCTCTTTTTTGCTTCGTTTTCCTCGCTTTACTGTCTACTACTGCAGTTGTTTCATTATACTGATCAGATTGTGTGTCTTTCTTACGTTTAGGTGAAAATGCAGACCAGTGTTTGAATTCTCCAAGTTTGATTTTCATGACATTCTCCATATTTGATTTAATTTTCATATTATTTTTGTTTTAATTCTCAACCATGATTTGTCACATGATAATTCTAACCAAATGTCAATACATTGTTTGAATTTGGTGTATTTGTACTGTTATTCATGCTTCATCTTGATTTTGTGCATCATCTCGGGCTGGTTTAATTTTGGTGTATCTGTACTAATATTTAAATTATGATTTGTATTTGTTAAAAATTGTAAACTACTTTTCGCTAAATGCGTTGTTCAAACATTATGTGCTGGATAGTTCATACACAAATACTTAGAGATATTGAGTTTTTATAGCAATTGTTCTACCCATTCACAATTTAAAGATAATGTGAATTTAAATCAAGTATTTAAATTACTGTATTAGTCGAAAATGTCATGAATTTTCATTTGGTTTCGTTCGTGCTTCATTTTATTCTTATTAATCATTAAACAAATTATAAATGATAGTTTTTTGATCTATTTGAGTTACCTAAATGTTAACTTCTAGGTTATAGCTACTTAAGGACAATGGATAAAAGTTGGATTAATATGCATCGGACCTCCGATGAATACATAAATGGAGTAGAGTCATTTCTTGATTTTGCTTTTGCACACTCTTTGGATCCAAAGGGGATAATATGTCCTTGTACTAAATACCAAGTTGGAAAAAATGCATGGTATAGTAGAGAAATTGTTACTCGTCATTTAATGTTCAATGGATTCATGCGTAGCTATAAAGATTGGGTATATCACGGGGAAACAATTCACATGCCAACATCTTCTAATCTTAATTCTTCTAGGCCTAGCTTGACCAATATCGATGGTGAGATTGTTGGTGTTGTTGATACTAGAACATTATTGAATGATATATTTGAGACTATTGGACAAGAATGTGCCGAGAATAACAATCTATGTCATGATTTTGAAATGGGAGATCTGTTAGAGGGGGAAGACGATGATAATGATAATCGTTTTTATTTTAACGATGGAATGGGTGAGAGAGAACATTATGAGGATGCTGGATATGCAAGAGTGAAAGAATTGGCTGACGAAGTGCTATATCTAGGATCAAGTTATTCGAAACTTTCTTTTATTTTGCACCTATTTCATTTGAAATCCATGCATGGTTGGTCTAACAAGTCGTTTGATATGTTATTGACTTTATTAGTAACGGTCTTCCCTAATATCATCCCGTTTCCGTCATCATGGAATAAGTGTAAACAGTTGAATAAGGATTTGGGATTTCAATATGAAAAAATCCATTGTTGTCCAAATGATTGCATTTTATATTGGGATGGAAGAGAAAACCAAGATGAGTGTGACAAGTGTCAAACCTCACGATGGAAGGATAAAGATAGAAAATTACCAAATAAAGTCTTACGTTATTTCCCTCTCATACCAAGGCTACGTAGATTGTATAAGTCATCTAGAATTGCTGAAGATATGATTTGGCACCACAAGGATAGAGTTAAGGATGGAATTCTTAGGCATCCAGCTGATGGTAAAGCTTGGAAAGATTTTGATACCCTGATTTTGCGTGTGAACCTCGTAATGTTAGATTATGGCTTGCAAGTGATGGATTTAACCCTTTTCGTGTCATGAGCAGCACACATAGTACTTGGCCAGTGTTATTGATTCCTTTTAATTTACCCCCTTGGCTTTGCATGAAACAATCATCGATCATAGTATCAATGATAATTCCTGGGGAAGAAGCTCCTGGTAATGATATTGATGTGTACTTGCAACCACTTATGAAAGAATTGTTACAGTTGTGGGAAGGGGTTGATGCTTTTGATGCATACAGCAAGACAACATTTAAGTTAAGGGTAGGTCTTCATTCCACCATCAATGACTTTCCAGCATATGCAAACTTGTCTGGTTGGAGTACAAAGGGTCATTATGCGTGTCCATCATGTGCTGACCAAACACATTCTTTATGGTTAGAAAATGGACATAAATTTTGCTATATGGGGCACAGAAAATGGTTGCCTTATGGCCATCCATTTCGTTATGAGGATGTTGGATTTGATGGTAATTTTGAGCTTAGTTGTGCTCCTTTACCGTCTAGTGGTAGTGAGATTCTTGTTGAGCTAAATAGAACAACATTCACATATGGAAAACGTGTCTCATCTAATGAGGTTGATGAAAAGAGAAGTGTTTTCTTTGATCTACTATATTGGGAGTACAACAAGCTTCGACATAATTTAGATGTAATGCATATCGAAAAAAACATATGTGATAACATTTTAGGTACTTTATTGAACCTAGAGGGAAAATCAAAGGACAATTATAAGGCACGCAAAGACCTTGAAGTTATGAAGATTAGACCGGAGCTTCATCCTATTGCATTACCTAATGGTAAATTTCAACTTCCTAATGCTCCTTACACAATGTCGTCTGAAGAGAAAATGCGATTTTTAAGGGTGCTAAAGCATATCAAGGTTCCAGATGGGTATGCAAGTAATATTTCTCGTTGTGTTAACTTGAAGGAGTGTAAGTTATTCAATATGAAGACACACGACTGCCACATTTTGATGCATGATTTACTTCCTATTGCCTTAAGAGCTGCAAAAGATACTGATATTCTAGACATAATATCTAGTTTATCACATTTTTTTAAGGAGTTATGTGCCAGAGAATTGTCGGTGGAGAAGTTAGATGAACTTGGAAATAATGTGGTGATAATATTGTGTCAAATGGAGAAGGTATTTTTGCCGAGCTTTTTTACTATTATGGTTCATCTAATTGTGCATTTGACTGAAGAAGCAAAGCTGGGAGGGCCAGTCTTATATAGATGGATGTATCCCATTGAAAGGTGAGTATTTGTTTTAATAGTAAATGTTCTTATTTTAGCAATGCAAGTGAGCATGTTTATATGGCTATTATAGGTATTTGGCATCTTTAAAGGCCAAGGTGCGTAATCGAGCACAACCAGAGGGATCAATGGCAGAAGGATATATTGCACAAGAATGTATAACCTTTTGTTCAAGATACTTTGATGGAGTGGAAACTGTCTTTAATCGACCAAAGAGAAATGAGGATACTCCAAACGATGACGATATCCATTTATTTGGTACTGCTGGTCGACCGAAAGGGAAGATATCAATAGTTGAAATTGATGAGCTAAGCCTTCAACAAGCTCATCAATACATACTTCTTCATGTTGATAATATAGACCAATATCACAGGTTTTTAACGCATGCCTCGCTCGTCATATATCATTTTTAGACATAATAACTATTTTTTACTAATTTGATTGGTTTAGGTCTTTTCTAAATGAACGTATGGCTGCTTATGATCGAGAGGTGAATGATAGAGTTAAGAATAAATGGTTGGTTGAAGAATTTCCTACCTTGTTGCAAGAAATGGTAACCATATTTTCAAAGTTAACACAAATTTGGCTAAAGAATATATAATTTATTCTAACCATGTATTTGCCATTAATGTAAATCTAGGTGTCCAAGCATGATGATTACACTTTTGGCACAAGTATGATAAGAGTAGTAGGGCGTGGTCCTAATACAATAGTTAAAAGGAAGAATGGGTTTAATATCAATGGATTCCGTTATCACACTCAAAGGAGAGATAGGTCAAAGAAAACTCAAAATTTCGGAGTGATGGTGGAAGTAGAAAGCAAGGCATATTATGGAAAGATAAATGATATAATTGAGTTGGATTATTTTTCAGATAATAAGGTGGTATTGTTTCGTTGTGATTGGGTGAATGTGAACTATAGAGGATTGAAGAAGGATAAAAGAGGCTTCACTTTAGTAAATTTTGCTCATCGAATGCATGAAAGGTCCTATTTAAAGGATGATCCATTCATTTTATCATCTCAGGCACAACAAGTTTTTTATGTTGAAGATGAGAAAGATCAAGGATGGGAGCATATCATTCGAGTTAAACCGAGGGACTCTTAAAAGTTAGGATATGTAAATGATGATGATGATGATTTGTACCCTCAGTGTGTGCCTTCGAATGATAATGAGTTGTACTCTAATAAGGGACTATTATGAAAATGATGATGATGATGATTTTACCTTGTCTTATACTAAAGTATTTAATTTTTTCCTAAAGATACTTTTGCTTTAATATGAAAATATATGATATAATGTTTATATGCTATTTTTTCCTTTGATTATTTAGTCATGTTGCTTAGTCTAAATTTTACGTACATTCTTTCTAATGGGTTATACAATATTTTTTCTTATGCCTATATAGTCATGTTTCGGTCTAGACGTACGTATGAAGAGTATATAAACTCTTTAGAAAATGAAGTGGGAGCCCCTCCAAATGCTTTTAACTTGGACAATGAAGAAAATGGTGGAGATGATGTTGTCGTCGAAGCTGAAAGTGGTGAAAATCATTTACACTATAATCCTGCTCTTGTGCCTATTCCGGAAGGTTTTAATGATGATGAAGAGGTGCTACTCATAGGTATAAATCTCTTTTAATTTTTAATAAGTCCAAAAAACATTTATCTTTTAGTGTTGTCACAAGAAGACAAACATGTATTGTAGATGGAGAAGGAAATGTCAAAATACTAAAAGGAAGATTAACAATAAAGAAGGTGTTTAGTTTGGAAGCTTCAAATAAGATAATGGTGCCGTTGAACAAGTTTTACCAACCGGTGAAAAAGGCGGGTTCCATTTTCAATCGATTTCTTTCTGATATTACCAAGCGCCCAGCCTTATGTCCTCTTAATTATAAAGATTGGCGCTTAGTCCCTCAATATTTTAAAAAGAAAATCATCACCTTTATTCGGGTTAGTTTTATTTTCTTGTGAGTTAATATGCACATTTTTTTACTATGTTTTCACCAACACTTTTGATCTTATACTTGACATCTTAACATTTTTAGGCAAAATTTCTGTTGTTATCTTCTGAAAATGTTGATGAAAAAGTTTTAAGCTCGGTTGGTGAAAGGCTAAGATGGTATAAACGATGTTTGAGGATGAAGTACATCAATCAACAAACAACAAAGGAGGATTTATATAACTTACCATCGGCAAATGGAGGACAAGAAAATGAGCTCACTCGCCCAAAAGCAGTAGGTGATGCTAAGTGGCACGAATTTGTGGATTGGTGTTTTTCAGAAAAGTTTAAGGTAATAGTTTTGATTCACTTTTGCTAATGAAGCTTACACTATTATTGATACGAATACTTTTGTTGATAGAAATACTTTGAAGTTGGAAAGAACGCTAGAGGATTGGTCTTGCATGCGCATACTTGTGGCACTGCCAGTTATGCAGTTACACGTGACAAATTTGTGAGTTGTTATAAACTGAAAATACAATTACAATATACTTATCACTTCAATTTTTGTTTCACTTCTAAAATGTTTATTTCAGGTCAAGGAGCACAATCGTGAGCCAGGAGATATTGAATGGTTTATAAAAACCCATAAGAAAAAGGACAATACATTCCAAGAACCTATTACCCAAGAATTTGTGGTACTTGAAATTTGTTTATAAAATAATAATGAGTGAATAAATAGTTAAAAAATGAATGATGCTTATATTGTATGTTTTCTTATGGAATTAGGACTCGGCGTTAGATATTATTAAAAAGAAGACAGGCCAATCAAAAGTTGTTTTCTCAGAAACAACCGCAGATGTTGAGAGTTTGGCTTATAAGAAGCTAATGGGAGAAGTAACCAAGTGAAGGGTTACGGGATTTGGTCCTAGAGTAACTGCTAAAGACCTAAAAAACTTGCATTATCGAAATCAATCTGAAATCATGATAGAAACGATGAAAACGATAAATACCTTGAAGAATGAGGTTGTTGAACTAAAGGCTAAAGGTGTTGAACAAGCTTCTCAACATGGATCAGTAAGAATATATGATTATATTATTAGTTTATTATATGTCCAAATGATTGTTCTAACTTTGCATTTGTTTATTTATAGAATTGTAATTCCGTAGAATCGATAAGGATGCCGATTGAACGTGCTCCTGCAACTCTTCCTGGTACACATATTCCACCACTCTCTATACAACCAGTACCCATGTCCCTTGGTGACAAAAACACTCCACATCATGCGCAAACTTCTAAATCAGGTAGGGTATAGTAAGTTAATTTTTAGGTTGTTCACTTACACTTGTCAATACCTTTAATATTATTAATCTATATAGGGATGCCGGTTGAACGTGCTACTGCAACTCCTCAAGGTACTCTTCCACCACTCTCTAAGCAACCATTATCTATATCTCTTGGTGGTGAAACTACTCCACATCAGGCACAAGCTTCTAAATCCGGTAGTGTATAGTAAGTTAATTTTTAGGATGTTCACTCACACTTGTCAATATCTTTAATATTATTAATCTATATAGGAATGCCGATTGCACGTGCTCCTGCAACTCTTCAAGCTACTCGTATTCCACCATTCACTAAGCAACCAGTACCTATGCCGCTTGGTGGCGAAAATACTCCACATCAGGCACAAGCTTCTAAATCAGGTAGTGTATAGTAAGTTAATTTTTAGGATGTTCACTAACACTTGTCAATATCTTTAATATTATTAATCTATATAGGAATGCCGATTGCACGTGCTCCTGCAACTCTTCAAGCTACTCGTATTCCACCACTCACTAAGCAACCAGTACCTATGCCGCTTGGTGGCGAAAATACTCCACATCAGGCTCTACAGCCAAGCCATAAGGTTTGAAACTATGAAACTTTAACATTTTGATTTAAGGTTTGACACATATTTTTACATAGTTTCTTTTTTAGAGAAATGTTGATCAAATGGGTGGAGCACTTGAAACCGGAGAAATCAAACGATTTAAAAAAGTTGAAGTAAGCGATAAAGTACTCATTATAGTATATGATGTTAAACTCCTTTATCCCATATTATTACTAAGTAATATTTTTTTTTATTGATAGTTGACTTAACAAGAGCTAGAGAAAGTGATTGATAAGATACTTTTGGAGAATCCCGAACCAGTTAAAAAATTCATTCGTGGAGACAAACATAAAAGAGAAATGTCACATTGTCATCTAGCTGGCATGGTATATGTAGTTTTCACGTGTCACCTAACTTCCTTTTAATGTTTTAAATTTTTTTCAATATTTGTTTTTTTATATTTGTTTTTGAATGTTTGTTTATGTATAGGCATTGTATATGTGCAAGAAACGAGCTAATACACAAATGTTAGACAAATTGCTGTGGGCCAAATTAAATACGGTAAGTATATTTCATTCAAAATGTTGTATGCGTAGATTATTCTTAATAATTCAAAAAATTCACCTTTTATGTGTTTAGGTGGCCAAGACGGAACATGTACGAGAGCCGCAAGTACTAAATACAAGCAAGGAATGAATTAGTCTCTAAGACATGTTTTGGCGTAACTTTTTGTTTTTGTTTTTTTTTTCTAATGTAGTATGTTCTGCTTTTGTTTGGGAACAATATAAAAACAAGGAATGTTGGTAAATGTTGAGACATGTTTTTGTGCGCCGTATTGAATATTGAGTATTGAGTATTGGTTATAATAGTATGGTTTTGTGAAATGTTGCTTTTTGATGTTACTACTAGCTTCTATTATTTGATGGCTGCTATGATATAATGTGTTATGGCCTCTGGATTGCTGATACAGTATCTATCTGTTTGAACGATCCGGATAACAACTCTAAGAAGTAGGTTGCTGCAGAGGAAGAGCTTGCTGCTGTTGTTTGATGCTGTGAGCTGCTTCAAATGACTACTGCTGGTGCTTCTTTGAATGCTTATGGTATGTTGGTTTCACAAGTCCCAGTGCTCTACTGTGTTTTCCTTGTTATTTTTAGTGTGTTGGCTCTGTTGGGCTATACTGAAAGCTACTATCTGATTATAATAACTGTTGTTGTTTGTTTGTTTGTGGTGCAACAACTTATTGATATAAAGTTGTTGGTCTTCTTATTTTAGAATATACTCCAACATTATATGTTTGATTATTTGTAGCTTGATAGCCTTAGAGATAGCTACATACTATTGTTTTAGAATATACTCTGATGATCTTGTGTTAGTCTAGCTGGTTAGTCTTGTGGTGCTCATATGTTAGGCTGCTGGAATTACTGATTCTGCTCCATCTCTAATGTTTTGAGCTTTGTTGTTAATGTTTTGGAGCTGCTGCTCCATTGAGATGCGTAAGGTGATGCTGATCTGGAGTAGTGGTGCTCACAACTGCTGATCTCTGATTGGGCTGCTGTTGCAAAAGCTTGCTGTTCTGAATTTCTGTTTGGATTCATGTTGCTGGCGATGCAGTGCCGTTCCTTTGACGTTTAATTGTGTGTTTGCTGCAAAGATAAGAATTTCTGTTTGGATTCATGTTGCTGTTCTGAATTTCTGTTTGGATTCATTTTATTTATTTATGAAAACTCTTTTCTATTTGGGTTTACATTTCTATTTGGGTTTACGGGTCGCTTGCTTGTTCCTTTGGAGTACTCTTTACTACAGCATTGTGGTTGTGGAAATACATGCGCATTCATATTCGTATACACATATTGCCTTACGCTTTTCTCGGTTGTTTTATAAAAATGTGAGTGTATTTCGTTTCTGATGCTTTTCGTTTCACACAGTTTCCTAGTGCTAGTTATCCACACCATCGGGGGCTTTGCCAATCTGAAATGGCAGATGTTGCAGGTTATTCTAAATTAGAATACAGTATGTATTTGTTTGTGTTATAGATTTTTAGTTATCTTTTCTTTTGATCAAATTATCACCGTTACTAGAGCTGTATGGTAGGTTGATTTTTGTATGAGGTTTTGAATTTGAAGCAAGCCATTGGAAATCTGTATATTTGTCTTTCTACTTTTAAGGTATGATTATATCGGTGTTGCAAAAGCTTGCTGTTCTGAATTTCTGTTTGGATTCATGTTGCTGGCAATGCAGTGTCGTTCCTTTGACGTTTGATTGTGTGTTTGCTGCCAAGATAAGAATTTCTGTTTGGATTCATGTTCACTGTTTTTATAATCACTATCTTGTAGGGCATTGAATACTCTACAGTACTTTTGTTCAAACTTTCAGCCTCTTGTATCAAAATTCTGCTGTCAAGCCCTGAAGCTGCCTGTGGGTTGATTCTGACAAGCTGTTGTTGCCTGTTTTCTGACCTACGAGTCTGGCTACTGGTCTACGAATTTGCGGGGTATCAAAATGTTGCTGATGGTGTATCAAAATGTTGCTGCTGCTGGTCTACGAATTATGGCTGCAAATATAATAAAGCTGATCAGAATCAAGAATCAAGGGCTCAATGTAAAGCCTCAAATTCTAGTGGTAAGCACTAAACTTAACAAATAATTTCAAATGTAACTTATAAGATCCGAAAAATAAAGCTGATCGATGCGGTGTAATATAGGTCACCAGGTTAATACCAGAAGCTCAAGGAACGAAGTGCAATCAGGAACTGGAATCAATTGAAGGCACAAAATACTCCAACATACTTCGCATTCCGTTTAGAACAGAAAATGGGATCCTCCGTCAATGGGTATCCCGTTTTGACATATATCCATACCTTGAGAGGTTTACTGATGTGCTCGATTTAGAGCACATTTATAGCCTCACTTTGGTGTCTTATCTCGGTGTTTTTATATTGTTTTATGCTCTATACACTCGATTTTACCTTGATCTTGTCTCCATGGTGTTTAGAGATCATTTCAAGTGTTTTCGGGAGATTTCGAGGTGATTCGGGTTGAGTTCGAGGCTTAGACATCAAAGTCGAAGGAAATGCACGCGTTCCGAGGCTCTCACAAATGTTCCGGGTCATCCCCGAAGATATCAAGAAGATCGGAGCTCGTTTCGAGGCGTTTCGGGTTAGTTTGAGGCTTAAACGCCGAAGTCGAAGAAGTGGCACGCGTTTCGAGGCTCTCACAAGTGTGTCGGGTCATCCCCGAAGATATCAAGAAGATCGGAGCTCGTTTCGAGGTGTTTCGGGTTAGTTTGAGGCTTAGACGTCAAGACCGAGGAAGTGGCACGCGTTTCGAGGCTCCCACAAGTGTTTCGGGTCATCCCCGAAAGTATCGTAAAGATCGGAGCTTGATTGACGATGGTTTGAAGGCTTAAAGTGACCAAGAGGCTTGGATTCGGTCGAATCCAAGGAGCCTTCGGTCGAATCTATGTGATGATTGCCCAAGAACAAAGCCAAAGCTTCAGGAAATGGCGAATGCAGCCAATTCGGGCGAAGCTTGGCACATTCGGTCGAACTAAGGTCGAACTGAGGTCGAAGCTTCATTCTCAGCTCAAGTCAGCAGCTCAAGTCTCGACCATTCGGGCGAATTTGGCCCAGATACGGTCGAATCTGGCCAATTCGGGCGAACCTTCACTGGCTTCGGGCGAATCTGCTGCTACTCTGCGATATGCGATTTTTCTTTTTAAGCTAGCCACGTAGGATCTTTTTAGGGCTTTTAACCCCAACTCTTGTAGCCTATTTAAGGGCACTCTAAGGGTCATAAACCCTATGCTTTGATAGAGAGAATCTCCCTCTACTCTATTGAACATCATTTATTGCTTTTCTTTAATTCCAAACCCTAGAATTAGATTTTTATGCTTTCATTTACATTTCAAGCATTGTAATTTCAATTCCTTTCATTCTAGCACTTTGGTTTATGTAAGTTTATCTTTCCTTTACTCTTTATTGCTTTCATTTACCTTTCATTCATGTCATTTAATGTTTTGTTCTTCTTAAGTTTGATATTTGCTTTGAATCTTGTTATATTGCTTTCAAAACTTGTTCTTGCTTTGGTTATTGCTTCCTAGAGTAGTTGATAGTTAGTTTTCTTGCTTTGCCTTTCACTTTTGTTGATTTCTCTCTTGCCCTAATGTTTACATTCATGTTTTCTTCCTTGTTCTTTGTTGATTTCATTCCAAACATGCTAGAGTAGATTTCTTAGGGGTTTTGGTTTGGTGAAACCCTAGGTTTGGTGAATGTTGTTCATATGCTAGATTAGGGTTGAGGTTGTTTTGGTTTGAATGATTGATATTCGATACATATCTTGTCCTGCCACTCCCTTGTGAGACATAGGGCGATTATGGGTCGTTCGTATTGACTATATGTCATCAACTTCCCCATGTCATCTTGAGTGTCTCTATTGAGCCATGCTCAATCTCCCTTGACTTAGCTTTGTATGAGAACATAGTATCGACCTAGGGTGAATCCTCACCAACCCCGTTTGTTTCTTATCGTTATCTTAATCTTGTTTATCGCTTTCCTCAGTTTAGTTCACAAACACCCAATATCATACACACACTCTTTCATCTACACCTAGCACTTAATCTTGCTTAGCCCTTGTTCCTTGTGTTTCGATCCCCAAACTTACCTCTATACTCGCTATAGTTGTAACTAGGGTGTTTTATAAATGTGTTTGCATAGCCAAGGTTCTTAGCGTAAAACGACGCGTTAGAAACCGGTTATCAAAATGGCGCCGTTGCCGGGGAACAAGGCGTTATAGTTAGCTTTTGTGCTTGTGTAGTCCATTTTATTGCTTTATTTAGTTTTTGTTTAAATAATTCTTGCTTGTTAGTGCTTACGCTTGGTTTCTAGTGTTGTTTGCATGAGCTATAGCACACGGAGATCACAGCTACAACTTGTGCCTTATAATCCTGAGATTCAAAGGGTCACTAGACGATCTCCTCCTCCTACTCCACGTCAATCGTCTAGGCCCAATCCACCTCCACCAATGGCCGAAAATCAACCTCTATTTGGGCAATTCGGGACTCCGGGGTCAAGAGAGTTTCAAGAGGCCGTGGTACTACCGAATGCCCCACCAAACTTCCGCATAAACCCACAAAACACAAGAATGGTGAGAGAAACTCCATTTTGCGGGCTAAGAAATGAATGTCCTCTAGTGCACTTGGAGGCATTCACAGAGAATTGTAGGTTCATACCTCAATGCCCTAACCACCCCGACTACATCAAGTTGTGCCTCTTTTCGGTTAGTCTAGCGGGGGACGCCAAAGATTGGTACAAATGTCTAGAGCCCAACTCCATCACTACTTGGGAGCAATTGAGAACGGCATTCCTCGAAAGGTTCTATCCTACAAACCGCACACAAGATTGGCGCAAAAAGATCGCGTCATTCACTCAAGAAGAGGATGAGAGCCTATGTGCCGCTTGGACTAGATTTAAGGGTATGCTCCGAGCTTGCCCCCATCATGAATATGGGGAGAACCATTTGAATACCTTCTTCTACGACGGGCTCGATGATTCGACTAAGGCACTACTAAACTCCGCGGTCGGTGGGCAACTCTCAAAAATCCCATGCGACCGTGTGAAGGGTATGATCGAAGAGGTTGCCAAGAATAGCACTTGGGGTGGTGCAAGGGGGAGTAAGCAACAAAGGGGCGTGGTCAATGGTGCAAGCCTTGATTCGATTGGTGCAAAAATTGAAGCCATGATGGATAATAAATTGTCCGAGCTTAAACTAGCCCAAGCAAGCTCCAACGTCTCCGCCGCTAATGAAGCCAAACGTTTCTCATGCCGAATTTGTAGGGGTACTAATCACGATGCATCTTATTGTGGGGGAAGGAGTCCGGATCATGTGGCATCGGTTGACTATGGGTCAAGTGCTTATGAAGGGGCCCAAGCATCGAACTTTGATGGAAATGGGTTCAATCCCGAACATATAGCGGCTATGGGTTATGGGAACCAAGGTCAAGGATACTCTCATTACACCTTATTCAACAATCCGGCCTCCCGACCACCTTTCAATCCCAACAACGGTCAAGGAAACTTCAACCAAGGCTACAACAACTACAATCAAGCCGATGGTAGTTTTCCTAGACCCAATGGAAGTAAGCCTTACCCACAAGTGCCACGACCCAATCCCAACCAATCCTACCAAACCACCCAACCACCTCCAAACCCCAATCCTAACCAAGACTTCATGACCACCCAATTGAGCACCTTAGCCCAACTCAATCAAACTTTGATCACTCAAATGGCTCAACTCCAAACCCAACAAAAGAATTTGGAGACCCAACTTGCACAATTAGCCCAACCACCTCCACCTATGCTTTTCCCATCCAACCCTCAACCTAACCCATCTACCCAACCTCCACCTCCCAACCAACCATCAAGCCACCACACATGCAAGGCGATCTTCCTTAGATCGGGTTCTTCCTATCCGGGTCCAATTGAAGCTTCGAGTGATGATTTGGGTGATGGTCCTTCAATGGGTAGTGCACTTCAAGAAGATATTGTTCATGAAGATGAGCTTGGGGTAGAGGGTGAAGAAGAGATTCTTGAGGAAGTTTTTGAGGAAAAGAAAGAAGAGGAAGTTGAGAAGAGAGATGAAGGGAAAGAAAAAGAGAAGTTGGAACAAGAGGATAATTGGAGAGAAATGCAAGAGTGGCGTGCTCGTGAACGTTTAAGTGGCCCACCCCTTCCTTTCCCATATAAGGTGGTGGAGAAGCAAATGCAAGCCAAATTTCTCAAGTTTCTTGAGCATATGAAGCGATTGGAAATGAAAATCCCGTTCTTGGAGGCAATGGAGCAAATGCCTCAATATGCCAAGTACTTGAAGTCACTCTTGGGCAACAAAAAGAGGCTTGAAAGTGAAGTCGTCAATCTACCGGAGCAAGTAAGTGCCATTGTTAAAGGCACTTGGGCTAAGAAGGAAAAGGCTAGAGGACCCTTTGTTTTACCCGTTACCCTTGGGAACAAAAAGCCCAAGGGAGCACTTGCCGATTTAGGGGCCTCTATTAGCCTAATGCCGATGAGTATTGCTAAGCACCTTCCTTTCAAGCTTACACCATCCAAGAAATCCATCCAACTCGCCGACCGGAGCATTAAAGTGCCATGTGGGGAGTTTGAGGATCTTCCTATCCAAGTGGGGAGCGTTGTTGTCCCATGTGATTTCGTTGTTCTAGACATGGTGGAAGACCCCTACACTCCCCTCATTCTTGGGAGAGATGCTTTGAAGAGCTTGGGTGCCCTAATCGATTGTGAAGCCGAAACTATTACTATAAGGGTGCCCAATGAGAGTAGTAGGGCGTGGTCCTAATACAATAGTTAAAAGGATGAATGGGTTTAATATCAATGGATTCCGTTATCACACTCAAAGGAGAGATAGGTCAAAGAAAACTCAAAATTTCGGAGTGATGGTGGAAGTAGAAAGCAAGGCATATTATGGAAAGATAAATGATATAATTGAGTTGGATTATTTTTCAGATAATAAGGTGGTATTGTTTCGTTGTGATTGGGTGAATGTGAACTATAGAGGATTGAAGAAGGATAAAAGAGGCTTCACTCTAGTAAATTTTGCTCATCGAATGCATGAAGGGTCCTATTTAAAGGATGATCCATTCATTTTATCATCTCAGGCACAACAAGTTTTTTATGTTGAAGATGAGAAAGATCAAGGATGGGAGCATATCATTCGAGTTAAACCGAGGGACTCTTAAAAGTTAGGATATGTAAATGATGATGATGATGATTTGTACCCTCAGTGTGTGCCTTCGAATGATAATGAGTTGTACTCTAATAAGGGACTATTATGAAAATGATGATGATGATGATTTTACCTTGTCTTATACTAAAGTATTTAATTTTTTCCTAAAGATACTTTTGCTTTAATATGAAAATATATGATATAATGTTTATATGCTATTTTTTCCTTTGATTATTTAGTCATGTTGCTTAGTCTAAATTTTACGTACATTCTTTCTAATGGGTTATACAATATTTTTTTCTTATGCCTATATAGTCATGTTTCGGTCTAGACGTACGTATGAAGAGTATATAAACTCTTTAGAAAATGAAGTGGGAGCCCCTCCAAATGCTTTTAACTTGGACAATGAAGAAAATGGTGGAGATGATGTTGTCGTCGAAGCTGAAAGTGGTGAAAATCATTTACACTATAATCGTGCTCTTGTGCCTATTCCGGAAGGTTTTAATGATGATGAAGAGGTGCTACTCATAGGTATAAATCTCTTTTAATTTTTAATAAGTCCAAAAAACATTTATCTTTTAGTGTTGTCACAAGAAGACAAACATGTATTGTAGATGGAGAAGGAAATGTCAAAATACTAAAAGGAAGATTAACAATAAAGAAGGTGTTTAGTTTGGAAGCTTCAAATAAGATAATGGTGCCGTTGAACAAGTTTTACCAACCGGTGAAAAAGGCGGGTTCCATTTTCAATCGATTTCTTTCTGATATTACCAAGCGCCCAGCCTTATGTCCTCTTAATTATAAAGATTGGCGCTTAGTCCCTCAATATTTTAAAAAGAAAATCATCACCTTTATTCGGGTTAGTTTTATTTTCTTGTGAGTTAATATGCACATTTTTTTACTATGTTTTCACCAACACTTTTGATCTTATACTTGACATTTTAACATTTTTAGGCAAAATTTCTGTTGTTATCTTCTGAAAATGTTGATGAAAAAGTTGTAAGCTCGGTTGGTGAAAGGCTAAGATGGTATAAACGATGTTTGAGGATGAAGTACATCAATCAACAAACAACAAAGGAGGATTTATATAACTTACCATCGGCAAATGGAGGACAAGAAAATGAGCTCACTCGCCCAAAAGCAGTAGGTGATGCTAAGTGGCACGAATTTGTGGACTGGTGTTTTTCAGAAAAGTTTAAGGTAATAGTTTTGATTCACTTTTGCTAATGAAGCTTACACTATTATTTATACGAATACTTTTGTTGATAGAAATACTCTGAAGTTGGAAAGAACGCTAGAGGATTGGTCTTGCATGCGCATACTTGTGGCACTGCCAGTTATGCAGTTACACGTGACAAATTTGTGAGTTGTTATAAACTGAAAATACAATTACAATATACTTATCACTTCATTTTTTGTTTCACTTCTAAAATGTTTATTTCAGGTCAAGGAGCACAATCGTGAGCCAGGAGATATTGAATGGTTTATAAAAACCCATAAGAAAAAGGACAATACATTCCAAGAACCAATTACCCAAGAATTTGTGGTACTTGAAATTTGTTTATAAAATAATATTGAGTGAATAAATAGCTAAAAAATGAATGATGCTTATATTGTATGTTTTCTTATGGAATTAGGACTCGGCGTTAGATATTATAAAAAAGAAGACAGGCCAATCAGAAGTTGTTTTCTCAGAAACAACCGCAGATGTTGAGAGTTTGGCTTAAAATAAGCTAATGGGAGAAGTAACCAAGGGAAGGGTTACGGGATTTGGTCCTAGAGTAACTGCTAAAGACCTACAAAACTTGCATTATCGAAATCAATCTGAAATCATGATAGAAATGATGAAAACGATAAATACCTTGAAGAATGAGGTTGTTGAACTAAAGGCTAAAGGTGTTGAACAAGCTTCTCAACATGGATCAGTAAGAATATATGATTATATTATTAGTTTATTATATGTCCAAATGATTGTTCTAACTTTGCATTTGTTTATTTATAGAATTGTAATTCCGTAGAATCGATAAGGATGCCGATTGAACGTGCTCCTGCAACTCTTCCTGGTACACATATTCCACCACTCTCTATACAACCAGTACCCATGTCCCTTGGTGACAAAAACACTCCACATCATGCGCAAACTTCTAAATCAGGTAGGGTATAGTAAGTTAATTTTTAGGTTGTTCACTTACACTTGTCAATACCTTTAATATTATTAATCTATATAGGGATGCCGGTTGAACGTGCTACTGCAACTCCTCAAGGTACTCTTCCACCACTCTCTAAGCAACCATTATCTATATCTCTTGGTGGTGAAACTACTCCACATCAGGCACAAGCTTCTAAATCCGGTAGTGTATAGTAAGTTAATTTTTAGGATGTTCACTCACACTTGTCAATATCTTTAATATTATTAATCTATATAGGAATGCCGATTGCACGTGCTCCTGCAACTCTTCAAGCTACTCGTATTCCACCACTCACTAAGCAACCAGTACCTATGCCGCTTGGTGGCGAAAATACTCCACATCAGGCACAAGCTTCTAAATCAGGTAGTGTATAGTAAGTTAATTTTTAGGATGTTCACTAACACTTGTCAATATCTTTAATATTATTAATCTATATAGGAATGCCGATTGCACGTGCTCCTGCAACTCTTCAAGCTACTCGTATTCCACCACTCACTAAGCAACCAGTACCTATGCTGCTTGGTGGCGAAAATACTCCACATCAGGCTCTACAGCCAAGCCATAAGGTTTGAAACTATGAAACTTTAACATTTTGATTTAAGGTTTGACACATATTTTTACATAGTTTCTTTTTTAGAGAAATGTTGATCAAATGGGTGGAGTACTTGAAACCGGAGAAATCAAACGATTTAAAAAAGTTGAAGTAAGCGATAAAGTACTCATTATAGTATATGATGTTAAACTCCTTTATCCCATATTATTACTAAGTAATATTTTTCTTTATTAATAGTTGACTTATCAAGAGCTAGAGAAAGTGATTGATAAGATACTTTTGGAGAATCCCGAACCAGTTAAAAAATTCATTCGTGGAGACAAACATAAAAGAGAAATGTCACATTGTCATCTAGCTGGCATGGTATATGTAGTTTTCACGTGTCACCTAACTTCCTTTTAATGTTTTAAATTTTTTTCAATATTTGTTTTTTTATATTTGTTTTTGAATGTTTGTTTATGTATAGGCATTGTATATGTGCAAGAAACGAGCTAATACACAAATGTTAGACAAATTGCTGTAGGCCAAATTAAATACGGTAAGTATATTTCATTCAAAATGTTGTATGCGTAGATTATTCTTAATAATTCAAAAAATTCACCTTTTATGTGTTTAGGTGGCCAAGACGGAACATGTACGAGAGCCGCAAGTACTAAATACAAGCAAGGAATGAATTAGTCTCTAAGACATGTTTTGGCGTAACTTTTTGTTTTTGTTTTTTTTTTCTAATGTAGTATGTTCTGCTTTTGTTTGGGAACAATATCAAAACAAGGAATGTTGGTAAATGTTGAGACATGTTTTTGTGCGCCGTATTGAATATTGAGTATTGAGTATTGGTTATAATAGTATGGTTTTGTGAAATGTTGCTTTTTGATGTTACTACTAGCTTCTATTATTTGATGGCTGCTATGATATAATGTGTTATGGCCTCTGGATTGCTGATACAGTATCTATCTGTTTCAACGATCCGGATAACAACTCTAAGAAGTAGGTTGCTGCAGAGGAAGAGCTTGCTGCTGTTGTTTGATGCTGTGAGCTGCTTCAAATGACTACTGCTGGTGCTTCTTTGAATGCTTATGGTATGTTGGTTTCACAAGTCCCAGTGCTCTACTGTGTTTTCCTTGTTATTTTTAGTGTGTTGGCTCTGTTGGGCTATACTGAAAGCTACTATCTGATTATAATAACTGTTGTTGTTTGTTTGTTTGTGGTGCAACAACTTATTGATATAAAGTTGTTGGTCTTCTTATTTTAGAATATACTCCAACATTATATGTTTTTTTATTTGTAGCTTGATAGCCTTAGAGATAGCTACATACTATTGTTTTAGAATATACTCTGATGATCTTGTGTTAGTCTAGCTGGTTAGTCTTGTGGTGCTCATATGTTAGGCTGCTGGAATTACTGATTCTGCTCCATCTCTAATGTTTTGAGCTGTGTTGTTAATGTTTTGGAGCTGCTGCTCCATTGAGATGCGTAAGGTGATGCTGATCTGGAGCAGTGGTGCTCACAACTGCTGATCTCTGATTGGGCTGCTGTTGCAAAAGCTTGCTGTTCTGAATTTCTGTTTGGATTCATGTTGCTGGCGATGCAGTGCCGTTCCTTTGACGTTTGATTGTGTGTTTGCTGCCAAGATAAGAATTTCTGTTTGGATTCATGTTGCTGTTCTGAATTTCTGTTTGGATTCATTTTATTTATTTATGAAAACTCTTTTCTATTTGGGTTTACATTTCTATTTGGGTTTACGGGTCGCTTGCTTGTTCCTTTGGAGTACTCTTTACTACAGCATTGTGGTTGTGGAAATACATGCGCATTCATATTCGTATACACATATTGCCTTACGCTTTTCTCGGTTGTTTTATAAAAATGTGAGTGTATTTCGTTTCTGATGCTTTTCGTTTCACACAGTTTCCTAGTGCTAGTTATCCACACCATCGGGGGCTTTGCCAATCTGAAATGGCAGATGTTGCAGGTTATTCTAAATTAGAATACAGTATGTATTTGTTTGTGTTATAGATTTTTAGTTATCTTTTCTTTTGATCAAATTATCATCGTTACTAGAGCTGTATGGTAGGTTGATTTTTGTATGAGGTTTTGAATTTGAAGCAAGCCATTGGAAATCTGTATATTTGTCTTTCTACTTTTAAGGTATGATTATATCGGTGTTGCAAAAGCTTGCTGTTCTGAATTTCTGTTTGGATTCATGTTCCTGGCAATGCAGTGTCGTTCCTTTGACGTTTGATTGTGTGTTTGCTGCCAAGATTATCACTATCTTGTAGGGCATTGAATACTCTACAGTACTTTTGTTCAAACTTTCAGCCTCTTGTATCAAAATTCTGCTGTCAAGCCCTGAAGCTGCCTGTGGGTTGATTCTGACAAGCTGTTGTTGCCTGTTTTCTGACCTACGAGTCTGGCTGCTGGTCTACGAATTTGCGGGGTATCAAAATGTTGCTGATGGTGTATCAAAATGGTTCTGCTGCCACATCCTTTTCCAATTGATCTGAGTTTGTGGGGTTGCTACTGTTTGTGCTTAAGCGTGGCTGATTTGCTGATGGTGTTGGACTGTTGCTTCATTTTTTTGTCATGAGTTACTGATTTGTCATGAGTCTGGCTGCTGATGGTGTATCAAAATGTTGCTGCTGCTGGTCTACGAATTATGGCTGCAAATATAATAAAGCTGATCAGAATCAAGAATCAAGGGCTCAATGTAAAGCCTCAAATTCTAGTGGTAAGCACTAAACTTAACAAATAATTTCAAATGTAACTTATAAGATCCGAAAAATAAAGCTGATCGATGCGGTGTAATATAGGTCACCAGGTTAATACCAGAAGCTCAAGGAACGAAGTGCAATCAGGAACTGGAATCAATTGAAGGCACAAAATACTCCAACATACTTCGCATTCCGTTTAGAACAGAAAATGGGATCCTCCGTCAATGGGTATCCCGTTTTGACATATATCCATACCTTGAGAGGTTTACCCAGGCATGTAGCATTTGAGAACTCAGTTTACTCGGTTTTGAGCTCATACCTCATAATAATTGATGTGATTCAGCGCCTAATTTTCTTTGATCTAATGCCAGGATGCCACGACCAAAGTTCTCGAGCTAATGGAAGGAAAGCCTGACATCATAATTGGAAATTACACAGATGGAAATCTGGTGGCGTCACTCATGGCAAACAAGCTGGGAGTTACACTGGTATTTAAACTTCAAACTGGGATCCATAGTAAACAAGCTGATGGTGTATCAAAATGTTGCTGATGTTGATTGTGCTTAACTGATGGTGTTGCTGCTTCCTTGTTAGTGGAATTAATGCTGATGCCTCTTGCTTGTTTAGTGGACTGTTGCTTCATTAGCTGCTGATTTTGATCATACATTTTTGATTGTATTTATTTTACTATTTATTTTATTTTACTATTTTGTATAGGCTTTTCTGAGTATCCCTGACTGTGTTGTATTGGTGTTTTTCTGATAAATGAAAAAGTTTTTTATATTTGCCAAAAAAAAAATAATAATAATAATAATAATAAATTAATAATAATAATAATAATAATAATAATAATAATAATAATAATAATAATAATAATAATAATAATAATAATAATAATAATTTACCGCCAAAATTATTTAAAATGCCAATTATACTCATTAGCAACGCTTATAATGTGTGTGAAAACACAAGCAAAGGAATTGACTATGAAATAATTTAGCCTCAATTATTAAGTGAGGATAGTTTACAACACCTATAAGCATGGCTATAGGTACTACCAGCCACTATTATAAGCGTGGCAATGAGTAATTCTAGCCACGCTTATTAAGCGTGCCTAAAATTTACCCACACAAGCACAGACCTCGCTTTTTTAAGCGTGGCTAAATCCATCAGCCTCACTTATAAGTGTGCCTAACTGCACATTTAAGCGTGGCTAGCTACAACATTTTTTGTAGTGAACATGGTCATGAAGGTAAACAAGAGATTTTTCAACTAAAATTACACTAATTTTTCATTCCCATTACCATTGTTTATGACCGTCTATGAAACGGGCCGTAAGTATAATGAGATATATGAAGAGTTATATCTAAGAATCCAAAGTGCTTAAAAATGCAATAATACAAAATCGATGAAAATGAGGTTGAAGCTGGTCACGAGGTGCTACAATAAGTATAGCAATGTGTTAACAAGTTTACGTTTCATAACGATTAGTTCTTTGAATCAACTCTCTATTACATAAAGCTTTGTGTTGTTACATAAATAGTTGTTTCTTCATTATATATAACGGAGTAATTATCAGTTTAATATATTAAAGGAGTAATAAGGATCTATAACTTACAACATTATTTTATAAATAGGGGTTGCATGGAATTTTAGAACCAAATGACAAAAGAAAAATTCTAAAATTGATAAACTTTTGTTGTATTTTTCTCATACTTGAACGGGGAAGAACATTATAAGCACTTAATTAAGTTTCTCATTTTATTATCTTTTTGAAAACACATATTCATTTAGTCTAGTCATTTTGTACTAAGTTATTTTTATGATTGATAGTATATAATTGCGAATCTAAACTCAAACCCAAGTATTTTTTTGTCAAGAAATCAACTCAATCGAAAGTTTAAGATGATGGTTGAGGCCCCATGATATCTTATATACTCTAACACGCCCTTCACAAGAGAGTCTTTTGGGCTAGAAGTGTTGATGCGACACAGGCCCTCCTCATACCTGGCGCTAAATATTTCACTTGAAATGAGGGGTGGTTGAGATTCGAACCTATGACCTCTTGTCACACTAACTTCTGATATCATATCAAGAAAGCAACTCAACCACAAGCTTAAGCTGATGATTGAAGACCTAGAATATATTATATACTCCAACACTATAAATTTTTTACAAAAGAAAATTTGGATATTGCTTTCCATCTATAGTCATATTTTTGAGTGGTTTAAGTGTGAATACAATCTTCTCGATGTTTCAAGGTTGGTATAAATCAAAAGTAATGACTATAATCATAATGTAATTTACTTTGGAGTCCATCTAATTAGATTAAATGTCACATTTGATTTTTTTTATTCTATTTATTGATCACTTTTAATTTCTTTCTTATTCTTAATATAGATATCAAAATATAGTCAAGTTGGATTTTATTTGATTTTCCTCAATGTAAATTATATTAACATTGATTTTATTTTTATAATTTATAGTTCTGCACAATTAAAGTTATTTATGATGAATTAAGTATATTGAATAAAGTATAAAAATCAAAAAGGAGTATTTTGTTACTAATAATAAGTTGTCTAATACACGTAGTACGTACGTTTTCATTCTATAAAAAATTGGCTAGCTCGGTTAATTTATAATTAATCGTTTAAAGAAAAGGAAGAAAAATATAATCTTGATTCTTCTAGATGAAATGATAAATTAGGTTAAAAGGCAAAGTGATTTGAACTTTGGAAGCACATGGTGCGCATAAAAGAATAACAATTTTATATTTTATATTTAATTTACTTATCAGAATCAAGTAGATAAGTCCATGTGCTTCCCATCAGTCGAAATTTAAAGAATTAATCATGATTGATGATGGCTCACTGTATATGCTTATGTGTTGCCGAGTAGGCGGTCTCATTCGAAAACCCACAGTCGAGTCGGCTGTTGTTTTTGGACAGAATCCTCTTTTTTTTCACAGCCGAGTCGCCAAGGCAAATGGTGTCACCTCAGCCGACTCGGCTCTTAGCTGCTGCAGACAAATGCTTATTGAAATTCACTCTTTCAATCATGACTTGATTCAATTGATAGCTTGATTCGATCATTGAGCCCTGTAGACAAGATTAGCACGGAAAACCCACAAAAAACAACTCAAGAAGGCAAAATTCACCCATTTCCCATAATTTGACCATGGAACACAGAAATGGAGTGAAAACACACAAAACAACCCTAAACCGCCTCTAAACACCGAAAGGGAGCATAAAAATGTTAGCGATGAGTGCAAATAATTGCACTTATCAGGATGGTGGGAGGTACTAAACGTCAACCTAGTGTCAAGTAGTCTCCAAAGGATGTCCTAAAAATAACTTAATAACTTGTTATCCCTATCAGACACAATGGTCTCAAGCACCTCATACAATCTAACAACCTTTGTAATATTGTATAGTTTAGCTATGTTACAAGCATCATCCACCTTGTTGCATTCTATGAAATGAGTCATCCACCTCATACAACTACCGTGATTACATCCCTTTTGCTTTGTGCCCTAGGAAGAGCTACAATGAAATTTATGCTGACATGCCTAAGGACTATTGGCAATAGGTAAAGGTTTGTATTCCCCCTTGTGGAAGGTGATTCTAGCGTTAATACAAGTTTAACACCTTAAAACACATTTTTCAATTGTGCCTAACATTTTTTGCCGAAAAAAGTGTTGAGCAAGTAGGTCTAATGTTTTCTCAATTTCAAAATGTCTTGCCAAACACCTTTTATGTGCTTCCTTAACTAGAACAAGTTTGAGTGGTGTCTGGGGCATGCACAATCTTTTTGAATAAAATTCCTTGTTGTATGCGGGATGGTCTTTAAGGTCCTTTAGTGCATTTTAGATACAAGTCCTTGAAATAAGGGTGTGTGGTATACTAGTCCTTAATCATCTCAAATCTCAAAACCTTGGTTTCTAATTGGGCTAAGAGATGTTGTCTTCTACTTACAGCATCTACAAAAATATTGGTTTTTTTTAGTCTTGTGCCTAGCAAAAAAGTTGAAACTTTGCATAAACTCCACCCATCTAGATTGTTTAACACTAAGTTTCCTTTGCCCATTTATATTCTTGAGTAACTAATGATCTGACTGTAGTATGAAGGGTTGTAGCTTGAGGTAATGTGACCAGTGTTCTAAAAGCCTTAACCATGGCATAAAACTCTTTATCATATGTGGAATAGTTAATTCTACTTTGGTTTAGTTTTCACTAAAACAGGCTAGTGGTCTACCATTTTGTATCAATAAAAGTGTTAACTTTATTAAGCATGCCTATAATCATGTTCAAGCGATTCTCACCCCTAATATTACACACTCAAATCAAAACATCACACCGAAATAGGGAAGGTTGTTAGGGGTTCCTTTTCATAGGACATGTTCTTACATCAAGGCTTCACAATAAAGTGTCTCTTATCAAATAAATGCCATTGAATTCACAAGTTGTGTTCATACCTTCCTTGGTTTGTAGGCATAACAAACAATAAAACCAACCTTGTCAATCTCAAAAAGGTTCCATGTACGCTTAATAAAGCCCTCAATAACATGAAGAGTAAGGTTTGCAGCAAGGACATATATATCGAAGACTCCCAAAAATTTAATTCCTTAGCAATACCCGAATAAATTATTTTAATAGGAGTTAAAGGAGTAGGATTATTCCCTATATTGTTGTCATTTTTGGAAAAACATACACAGAAGATTCAAGAATCAATGGAACGGTAACCGGGCTTGTTGTTTTCAAACCGCAATCAAAGCACCTCCATTCACAAACTTTGCCTAGTTAGCATAAAGATTATGAATTTGTAGATGAACCAAAGAAGATCTAGGGCTTAAAACTTCATTTTCAAGGATTATTGGATATGGGTTTCTTTGGACACTAGAAAAGACGCCTATATCTCAACGGGAATATTGAGGGATTGCAATTAACTTAATAAAATCGAATCTTTGGGTGAAGAGGAAGATGACAATTGTTTCTGAACCACTTGTTTTCTTGGTTGTCCTCTCCACCTTGCCGTGGCTGGTTCAGGTTGAACCAAGAGAGAAAACTTTGAAAGAAAAACAAGAGGGAAAAACAATTCAAAGATAATTCTTTCATTAATTTTATTATTTAATAAAATAATATTTACATTCAATTTATTATTTAATAAATTAACATTTCTTATGAAAAACATTGAAAATGTATATCCTTCATTCAAAATATTTTGCACCTTTACAAGCTAATACACTATTCATTTATCACCCTTAATTTGTGATTAGTTTTTTAATCTATAAGTTAAAATATAATCAAGTGATATTTTGTTTGATTTATCTCAACTCAAAGATTATTAATATCAAATTTATTATTTATTATTATATATCATTAGTGCATTAAACTATAACTAAAGGATAAGAAGAAAAAAAAAAAAGTCCCCTTCTCTCTCTAGGGTAAGGGTTTTCTCCTAGTTTTCTCCCTAGGCTTAGATTTTCTAGGTTTCATGGCAGAATATTTGATTGATAAGGGTGCTAAACTTAATATTCTTCCCGAGGAAGAAGATGTTGTCGACTTGGGTGATGGTGTTGATGGAGATCTGGACGAGAAGTTATCGTTTCGGTTGGTGGGTCGCATACTCACTGATAAACCTTTTAACTTTGAAGCGGTTAAACGTACTTTTCTGCAGTTTGGAATCTCAAGGAAATTGTTGTTATTCGATCTCTGGGCTATAATGTTTTCATTTTCCAGTTCTTTCACTGGAAAGACAGGGAGCGCGTTCTTGATGGGCGGCCATGGTGTTTTGAGAACCGGTTGCTTGTACTTCAAGAAATCGATGAAAATGTGCAACAATCCAATATGTTATTAAATCTCTCTCCCTTCTGGATTCGGTTATACAATCTACCTTTTGGATATAGATCCAATGAGAAAATTAAGTCCATTGCCATGGCGATTGGGAAGGTAATGGAGGTTAAAGACGATATGCTCTATATTAGCCCTTTTAGGAGGTTAGGGTTTTGGTGGATATAACTAAACCACTAAAACGCTTTCAAATGATCCGTATGAAAGGCAATACTACTGCGATGGTCTCTCTAAAATACGATAGGCTGCCTTATTTCGGTTTTCTATGTGGGATGATGAGTCACACGGAGAGAGATTCAAATAATCTCCCTGAAGAAGAAAAAATCAGGCGACAAATGGGGTTTGGAGATTAGAGCTTCACCTAGAAAGGGTTTGAGCAAACAAAAGGAGAAGGAGTTGGTCAAGTCTCAAAAAATGCTTGTTTATCCAAAGCCAAAAGTAATAGATGTTGGTGTTAGTGGGTCGATGGAAAGGAAGACTTCTACTCCTTTTCTTCTTAATGGTAATGCTGGTTCATATGACAAGTCAGTGAAGGAAGGAGTAGTTGTCGAAAATGCTATTGAGAAAACTTCTTCTGATAAGGAGGAGGATGTTGGTTTTAAAGGGGATGTTGCTATTACAATTATTTCAGAGAATGTTGATGAATATGCTTCGCTGGTCCCCATAAAAAGGGCCAATAGGATGGTTCTTGCTTTAAATATTGATGCGGGGCCCTCTGATGTTGGGGAAGTTGTTTCTCAAAGTACGCACAATGGTACTACATTCCAAATGGGTTCTTCTCAGTATGCAGCAAAACAATTCCATAAAATAAAGAGGAAGGCTTGTTTGGTAGATAAAAACTGCCATATGGCTCAGTCAGGTACTGTTTCTTTTGTTTTCATTACTCAGCATGTTGATAAGGAGTCCTCTAGTAAAAGAAAATCTGATGATATGGATATTGAGATGGATGATTGTGATTGGGAACAAAAACGTTCTTGTTTGGGTTATAGTGTTTTTTCTGCTTTTGGATCTAGGTAGGAAGTAGCGGGAGTTGGCGTGGACCAGCCCCGTGAACAGCAATGAAAATATTTAGCTGGAACTGTCAAGGGATTAATAATCCCGAGACAGTATAAGCTCTCCGCAACTGGTGTTAGAGAGAGCTTCCCGATTTTGTCTTTATTATGGAGTCTATGGTCGATAGTGTTAAACCGGATATTGTTCGTAAAAAATGTGGTTTTTCTAATGGGATTAGTGTCGATCGTGATGGTAACTCTGGTGGGCTTGGCTTTTGGTGGAGGGATCATACTGTTAACCTAAAATGATTCTCACCTCATCATATTACTGTGGATATTGAATCGAAGTATGGAGGTAGTAAATGGATGGCTAGTGGTATTTATGGGTGGCCGGAGAGGGCAAATAAATATAAAACTTGGGACTTGATGTGATCGTTGGTTGATAATGTTCAGCTCTCATATATGTTTTTTGGAGATTTCAATGAGATCATGGCTACAGCTGAAAAGGAGGGGGGTACAATTAGGGATAATAGGATATCACGGCTTTTCGAGACTTGTGTTGACGACTGTAATCTTGTTTGTAGAAACGTATAGAGACGATGAAGTGTAACAAGAGGGGGGGTGAATTGTTACTTGTTCCCGTTGGAGTATTTTCGCCCTTTTCTTGCGGAATTATGAATAAAGAAAATACTCAAAACAAAATAAAAGAAAACATAAAGAAACACAAAGATTTTAACGTGGGAATAAGAACCACGACCCACTAGGGATTTCTCTTCTCTATTATTTTATGTAATTCAATTCTCTATTACATAAAATATTTCTCCTTCTCCTTCTCTTCTTCTCTCGGTTTCTTTCTTGTTCCCTTTCTCGATTCTCCTTCTCTTTCTCTCTTCTCTTTCTCACTTCCCCCTTAGACTTACCCAAGTCTAATTACAAATTCTCTCAAAAACCCATACAAGATAAATTCTCTAAATTGGATGAACAACACAAGAATAGCACAAGGAAATATTTTGGAATTAATTATCGATTAAGAACACTCAATATTTTCCTTTTCTTGATCTTGAATCTCACGAAATTTGGGCACAAAAATTTTCGGAAATTATTTTTCTCTCAATGTTGATCGCCAAAGACTTTGTGCCGGTTAACAAAATGATTTTATATGTTTATTATGCCATAAACCCATGATCTATAGATGAGGGATTAGTGGACATTGACCGTGAGGAGGAAAATAATTCCTTGGAGGTTACTCCAAGTCTATATTTGACTCTAGCTAAAAATAGCTATTTTAAGAGACTTTTTAGGAGTTAGTTATTTTAATTCTTTGATTTATTCCTTGTGCATTCTATAGCTATTCAACTGTACAACAAGACTAAAAAAAGAAAAATTAAAATTAAAATAATTTTCTTGATTAATTTTGTTGACTTCTTCTCTGACCGGTTTCGTTTGGAACAACGTACTGTCTCTATCTGCAACTTCATCAGTTTATCAATATCTGGAACAGTAGAAGTGAAATCTACTTTTGACTTCCTCATTGACCTTCTCTACTGACTTTGACTTTGTTGACTTTGACTTTGACTTGTACGATTGCCATTGACCAGTCCTTAGGTACCATCGACGATTATAATAATCGGATATATTACCTACAAAACAATCTCTACAAATATTTTGTTTGTTTATTATTGTTAAGTCATCATCAAAACTCAAATGGGCCAACAAATTCCCCCTTTTTGATGATGACAAACTTATAAACAAACTTTGTTATAAGAAAGAGTAAAACTAATAGCTTTGAACATGTTAGAGATTAATCACAAGTTCAAACATATTTAGTAAATTAAATCGTTACAAATAATTTACCATATTCTAAATCAAGCATATTACTCTAAAATATTTATGGCGAAAATCATGTGATTAAGCATGACTTCAAATTTTTCAATTTTAAAATAAAACATGAAACAAAACATGAACATAAATACCAAAAACGTATAAACCAAAAACATAATAATTAAGAAACTTAAAGACATAAAATTAAGAAGCACAACAATCTAAGTAATTCTAATTAAGTAATTCAAGACAATTATGAGTTGTAAGAATCTAAGGTAAACAAAGTGATATTCAATAAATCATGTCAAACAACAAACTATTGTTTGCTACTCTTCCCCCTTAAGTATATCAAACAGTAAGTCAACAAACTAAGCATTATAAAGTAAACAAAGAACATTCTAAACATCGTATAGGTTAGGACACAAGACAGAGAAACAATTATCAAGATCAAGCAAAAACATAAGCATTCACAAGCATTCATTTAAGTTTGTTTGCTATTCTTCCCCCTTTTGGCATCAATCAAAAAGTAGGGATATGAATCAAATCACAGCTCTAAGGCAAGCGTTAGACAAATTAAGATAGTAAGCAGCAAACTAAGTAAATAGATGTCCAAGCATAAATCAAGAAAGCATGCAAGCAAACATATTAGACCATGGGATAATAGGAAATAAAGATGATATAAAGGATGAAAAGTAGTGGGTTAGTAAGTAGCATAAGCAAAATATAAATTGTTTCGTACCCCAGCTGGTACATAAAAAAGCAAAAGAAAACATTGTTTAGAGAATTACAAAGAAAATGGGCCAACCAAACATCAAATTTTTTAATTGAAAATAGAAGCAGGAGGGATCAGTCAGCAGTCTCCTCATCAACAAATTCAGTCTGCACCTCCACCGTGTCAAGCTTCGCACCAAGACGTGTTTCCATGTTGGTGAGTTGCTCAGCAATGGTAGATAAAGAGGCACGAACTTCACTTTGAAAAGCACATAATTGAGACTGCATATCAAGTAGTGTAGAATGGACATGAGCAAGAGTAATTGGAGGAGGAGGGATAGTAGTGGGATCATCAAAACCAGTGGGTAAGGGTGATGGTGGTGATGCAAATGGTGGTGGAGTAGTGGCTATTGGTGATGGTGGTATAGGTGAACTTGGCTTTGGTGATGGTGGGGTTGGAGAGGCAATATCATCATTAAGGTGCGAAGAATTTTTGGATGATTTCCTAATATTCTTGAGAGGCACATTGAGGTCCTCATCCTCTGAACTGGATTGTTCATCCACTAATTCCTCTTTTTCTTCTTCCCCAACTTGTTCCCCCTTACTAACAGCTTCCCCCTGAGTCACTGTTTCCCCTTCTTCCTGTTCTGTTTCTGCCTCAGTGGTGGCAGTGGGAACAGTGTCCTGCTCTACATTCTCTACATTCTCCCCTTCTACTTCTGTTTCACCTTCCTCTTGTTCCTCTTCGGAACTAACATACTCAACATCATCCGCAGCATCCTCTAGAATTCCCTTTTTCATTTAATACAAGATGCAAGTTGTTAAGACACTTTGCACCTATTTTGTTATTACCACTCATAGGAAATTCTAGGCCTTCAAGAGGCACACCAAACTTTTTAAATATATGGGTTAACAAGCCACCATATCCAATCATCGTTTTCTTCTCAACACAATCGGCCAAATGAGAAATCATCAAAGAAGGAAAATTGATTTTTATATGATTTGCTAAACAGTAAATCAAAGTGGCATCCCTTAAGTTCACTTCACTAAGCTTTGACCTCCGAGGCAAAATAAACCTCCTAGCAACATTGTATAATAATTTATGAAATGGACACAGAGAATTGTGACTAAAACGTTTTTTATCATTAATCCCTAAAAACTTTAGCACGGTTTTTTCATTAATGCCTAAAAAACTATCTTTGATCCAACATAATATGTGTCGAAACCTACAGCAGGTACCCAAACCATTCACCTAGCATCAAACTATTGAATTCAATCTTAATCTCCTTCACAATGCTCGAACACACACCATTATCAATCGAAAAATTACTTATAAATTCTCGCATCAAATATGGATACATTGAATTGCAAGATAAGTCATACATAAGTACCTCCCATCCTTGATTACTTAAGATCGCATGCAATTGAGGGACAGAAGTTGTTTCATACCAGTACTTGTCGAGTCCAAAACCAACAGACATTTCTTTTGAAATTTCCTCAGCACTATCAGGGTCCACTTGCTTGGCCCTCTTTACTGGTCGACTAGATGAAGTTCCTTTGGAGTGGGTTTTCTTTGTGCCTCCTTGCATGGGTTTAGGAGTGGTTGATCTTTGGCGTTTTTGAGAAGAGGATTGTGGAATTTCAGTGGGTGAAGGATGAATTACCAGTAAAGGCTCGGGTTGGATGAAATTAGGGCTTTTCCCTTTGCTCATTGACGATAATCTTGGCGATTTCATGGTGTTGTTTGGTAGGGATGAAGGAAAGAAGTTGAGAGAGGTAAGAGTGAATGTTTGACGGTTTTGGTGAGTTAAAGAAGGAGTTGTACTTTGGTAATGATGGTTATTGTGATGGATGTGACGTGAGTGTAAGGGTTATAAAGGGAGTGAAGGGACGGTTATGAAAAGAGAGTACAACTTCTTGAAGCGGTTTTAGTGTATAAACCGTGTGAGGTAACGAAAAGTTTAAGTGTAAGTTCGTTGAATTTGTCGATTATGATAACTACTTTCCGAAACACCTCGATGATCCGTCTTCCATTTTATAAAATAATGTTGGCTCACCGAAATAAATTAAAATAAAGAAAATGCTGGAATTTGTGGAAAGATAAAATATTTTTGTGATTTTTGAAATAATTTATAATATGTGGGTAATAAAATAATAATATATAATATAAAATAAGTTATGCTACTTGGTCTAATTAGTTCAAACATGCAAGCAATCAAGATAAAGTTTAAGACATAAATTTAAATAGAAGCATACCCAAATCTCGCAATGATTGAATGAACAATCTTGGTTGTTGTGGTTGATTGAACCCTTCCGATTTTTCATGATGTTTTGAGGAGGAATACTAGCAATTAAACGTTAGTGAAGCTTGATCATACCTAGCTCCAACCTCATCTTTTCAAATTGTTCCCTTGGAAGCGGTTTGGTCATTATATCTGCAACTTGTTCACTAGTATTGACATGTTTAACAATAATATTTTTATGCTCTACGTTATCCTTAAGGAAATGGTGTCTAATATGAATATGTTTAACTCTAGAATGATGCACCGGATCTTTTGAAATGCAAATAGCACTAGTATTATCACAATAAATAGGAACACATTCAAATTTGATACCAAAATCTCTTAACTGTTGTATAATCCAGAGCATTTGGGAACAGCAGGCTGCTGCTGCTACATATTCAGCTTCTGCAGTGGATAAAGCTACTGTGTTCTGTTTCTTGGAACTCCATGATACCAAACAAGATCCAAGAAACTGTACCATTCCTGAAGTGCTTTTTCTATTCACAAGATCACCTGCGTAATCTGCATCACTATACCCTTTCAAGTCATAGACATCACTTTTAGGATAAAATAAGGATAAGTCATCTGTTCCCTTTAGATATCTAAGAATTCTTTTCACTGCCGTATGATGTGATTCTTTAGGATTTGATTGAAATCTAGCACACAAGCCAACACTAAAGGATATATCGGGTCTACTAGCTGTTAGATATAGTAGGGATCCTATCATGCCTCTATACATCGTTTGGTAACCATTAATTCCGTTAGAGTCTTCATCTAACCTAATGTTAGTGGCCATGGGTGTATGGTTTGTCTTAGCACTATCTAGTCCATATTTCTTTAGAAGTTCTTTTATATATTTTTGTTGATGAATAAAGATACTGTTAGCAGTTTGTTTGATTTGCAAACCAAGGAAGAAATTTAATTCTCCCATCATACTCATTTCAAACTCGTTACTCATTAGGTCAGCAAATTCCTTACATAACGATTCATTTGTAGCACCAAAAATAATATCATCAACATATATTTGAACAACTAATATATTCGAACCTTTATTCTTAAAGAATAAGGTTTTATCAATTTTACCACGTATGAACTTATTTTCAATCAAAAACTTAGATAATCTCTCGTACCATTGTCTAGGTGCCTGTTTTAGCCCATAAAGAGCTTTATCAAGCTTGTAGACGTGATCCGGAGAAATTGGGTTTTCAAAGCCTGGTGGCTGTTCCACATATACATCTTCTTCTAGAAACCCATTTAAGAATGCACATTTTACGTCCATTTGATATAATTTAAAGTTCATGAAAGCAGCAAATGAAATAAGAATTCTAATAGCTTCTAATCTAGCTACGGGAGCAAAAGTTTCAGTATAGTCAATACCGTCCTGTTGATTATATCCTTTTACCACCAACCTTGCTTTGTTTCTAACGATTATGCCGTGTTCATCCAGCTTGTTCCTGAATACCCATTTAAGTCCAATGATTTTCTTATTCTTCGGTTTTGCTTCTAAGTGCCACACTTTATTTCTTTCAAACTCATTTAATTCATCTTGCATAGCTACCACCCAATCCGAATCTTGCAAAGCTTCTACATGATTCTTGGGTTCCATAGTTGATAGAAAAGCAAAGTGTGCACAAAAGTTTCTCATTTGTCCCCTTGTTTGTATGCCTTTGTTCATGTCGCTTATGATCAATTCTAGTGGATGTGACTTATGAAGTTTACACGGTCTTGGAACAAAGTCTCTTGTGGAGACAGATGTGGAAGCTGGTTCACTGACTTGATTCTGATTTGGTTCAACTTCAATTCCTTCTTCTTGAGCTTCTGTTTGAATTTCTGGATTAGGAACTGCAGGCTGTTCCTGATCTGCCTGTGGTTCCTGTTCTTGATTTTGATCAGCATTCTGATCTTGTTGTTGTTCTACTAGATCTTGCTCCTTGTGTATATTTTCATCATCTTCCAGATCCGCAAGACCTATCTTAAAATCACTTGTTTCTTGTTCACTTGTCATAAAGTTAGTCTCATCAAATATTATGTGAACAGATTCTTCAACACACATTGTTTTGTTATTGTAAACTCTATAAGCTTTACTATGAGATGAATAGCCAAGAAATACCGCTTCATCACTTCTTTCATCAAATTTACCTAAATTTCGTTTTCCATTAACATGCACAAAACATCGACATCCAAAGACTCAAAAATATGAAATATTAGGTTTAATTCCTTTAAATAATTCGTAGGGGGTCTTAGAAGTGATTGGTCTTATTAAAACTCGGTTTAATATATAACAAGCAGTATTGACGGCTTCGGCCCAAAAATTTCTAGGTAAACCACTAGCAATTAACATAGTTCTAGCCATTTCTTCTAAGGTTCTATTTTTACGTTCAACCACACCATTTTGTTGTGGTGTTCTAGGTGCGGAGAAATTGTGACTTAAACCATGCTCATTACAATAATCCATAAACTTTGAATTTTCAAATTCTTTACCATGATCCGATCTTATGTGGACTAGTTGATTGTTACTAGATTTCTGAATTTTAGTAGCGAATGCAACAAATTCATCAAAAGCTTCATCTTTGCTAGATAAGAATAAAGTCCATGTAAATCTACTGTAATCATCAACTATGACAAAAACATATCGCTTACCGCTGCGACTTTGGATTCTCATTGGTCCACAAAGATCCATATGAATTAATTCAAGTGGTCTTGAGGTGGTCACGACATTTTTAGTTTTAAAGGATGACCTTGCATGTTTTCCTTTGGCACAAGGATCACATACTTCATTCTTTTGAAATTTTAGGGACGGTAATCCTCTTACTAGGTCTTTAGTACGTAAAGTATTGAGCAATGAAAAAATAGCATGACCTAATCTTTTATGCCAAAGAAGAGGGTCATCTTCTATAACACTTAAACACGTTAAACTGGTTTTAGGAACAGTGTGCAGGTCCACCACGTAGGTGTTCCCTTTTCTAATTCCTTCCAGAATGATGTCACCTGTGTCGTTCCTAGAAATCATGCATTTCTCAGAAGTAAAGTTTACAGAGTTACCTTTGTCACAAAATTGAGAAATACTTAAAAGGTTGTGTTTCAAATTCTCGACCAAAAATACGTTATCTATTGTATGGGAACTTGACCTTCCTATCTTGCCTTTTGCAATGATTTCACCTTTCATGTTATCGCCAAAGGTCACAGTTCCTCCATCATAGGCTTCTAGTGAGAGAAATTTTGATCTATCGCCTGTCATGTGCTTGGAACAGCCACTGTCGAGATACCATGAGTTGTTCCCCCTCACTAGAACCTGCAAAACGAACTTAGTTGTTAGAGGGTGGAACCCAGCTATCCTTGGGTTCCGTTTCGATTAAACAAGAATTAAATTTTTTAATCCAAACTCTATCGACGTATATTTGGTTCGTTTTGTTGTGCTGTTCCCTTTTTAAATATTGATGTTTCAGGTGCCCGGTTTTGCCACAAAAGGAACAGACTTTGTTACTTGGGAGATCAACATAGACCTTTTTCTTTTTGTCATTTTTATCATATCCTAGACCTTCGGTTCCTTTGGTTATAGCATTAAGAATCCATTTGGGAACTTCTCTAATTTTCCCTTTGTCTCTCGAATTTAATTCAAGCTTAAGTCGATCGTTTTCTTTTAAGGCGGATTCTAGGTCAGATCTCATTTGAAAAAGTACACATTGAATTTCTTTCTTGGATTCATAATCCACTTCCATCTCAAATTGCTCAAATTGATTTAATTCAATATTTAACATTGATGTTTTCTTCTTTAACTTTTTCTAAGGCTTCTTTTAACATTACATTATTATCAAGCAATTCAAAGAATCGATTTTGCACATCGGATCTAAACGAGTTAAGGTAGGATATTTGGTCTTTACATGCTTTTAGGTCTTTTTCAGTTTTGAGAGTGATGGCGGTTTGTTTTTCTAAATTTTCGTGAGATTCTAAAATCATTTTAACTAATCTATGTTTATCCAATTTAAATAAATAATCAGAAAATGGATCAGGAGACAGTACCTCTTTTCCTTTAGATGTATCGTCATGAGTAGCCATGAGACAGAGGTTAGCTACCTCTTCTTCTTCCACGGGGGCTTCGGTTTCGGCTTCACTTTCGGACTCTCCCCATGCAGCTATCATGGCTTTGCGGAAATCGGTTTTGTTAAAGTTTCCTTTTGTTGGTTGTCTTCCTGTTTCTCTTGCTTTCCCTTTTGCTTTCTCGTCCTTCCATAGTGGGCATTCCTTTATGAAGTGCTCGGTACTTCCACATTTGTGGCATTCATATGTTTTGGATTTTGAAGTTCCTCTCTCTTTGTAGTTTCTTTGATTTTTATACTTGTTGTTCCTGAAGAACTTCTTGAATCTACGTACCAGCATGGCAGCCTCTTCCTCATCAGTTTCTGAATTTTCTTGATCGTCTGTTGTCAGAGCCAGACCTTTGTTCTTGGAACTGTCAGCTGTTCCCAGATGTAATTCATGAGTCATCAGGGAACCAGCCAACTCTTCCAGATTAAACTTTGTAAAATCTTTAGATTCTTGATTGGCTGTGACCTTTGCTCTCCAACGATCATCTTGAGGTAGGCTTCTTAGGATCTTTCGCACTTGTTCATCGGATGGAATAAGCCTTCCAAGGGAGACTAACTCATTTGTGATGTTCGTAAACCTAGTAAACATTTCTTGAATGCTTTCTTTAGGTTCCATAACAAATCTTTCATATTTGGACATGAGCAAGTCAATCTTGGAACGCTTGACTTCACTTGTTCCTTCATGGGTAACTTCCAGCAGATCCCAAATTTGTTTTGCTGATTTGCAACCCATAATGCGATTGTGTTAATTAGGACCAAGCCCACAATGAAGCAATTTAATAGCAAGAGCGTTCATTTCCATCTTTTGAAAATCTTCTTTCTCATATTCTGTGATTGGTTTGGGAACAGTTTCGTTAATGGAGTTGGTAGTTGTTACCTCAAAATCTCCAACTTCGATGACTCTCCAAACTTGATAATTTTCGGCTTTGATGAAGATCTCCATCCTGTTTTCCCAATAGATATAGAATTTGCCATCGAACATTGGTGGTCTCTGAGTAGAGTACCCTTCTTCCATACGCTCGTTCATTTTCATCATCTCTAAAGCACCAAGATACGACTCTCAGGGTTTCCTGATTTAATGAGGAACAGGGCTCTGATACCAATTGTAGAAACGTATAGAGATGATGAAGTGTAACAAGAGGGGGGGTGAATTGTTACTTGTTCCCGTTGGAGTATTTTCGCCCTTTTCTTGCGGAATTATGAATAAAGAAAATACTCAAAACAAAATAAAAGAAAACTTAAAGAAACACAAAGATTTTAACGTGGGAATAAGAACCACGACCCACTAGGGATTTCTCTTCTCTATTATTTTATGTAATTCAATTCTCTATTACATAAAATATTTCTCCTTCTCCTTCTCTTCTTCTCTCGGTTTCTTTCTTGTTCCCTTTCTCGATTCTCCTTCTCTTTCTCTCTTCTCTTTCTCACTTCCCCCTTAGACTTACCCAAGTCTAATTACAAATTCTCTCAAAAACCCATACAAGATAAATTCTCTAAATTGGATGAACAACACAAGAATAGCACAAGAAAATATTTTGGAATTAATTATCGATTAAGAACACTCAATATTTTCCTTTTCTTGATCTTGAATCTCACGAAATTTGGGCACAAAAATTTTCGGAAATTATTTTTCTCTCAATGTTGATCGCCAAAGACTTTGTGCCGGTTAACAAAATGATTTTATATGTTTATTATGCCATAAACCCATGATCTATAGATGAGGGATTAGTGGACATTGACCGTGAGGAGGAAAATAATTCCTTGGAGGTTACTCCAAGTCTATATTTGACTCTAGCTAAAAATAGCTATTTTAAGAGACTTTTTAGGAGTTAGTTATTTTAATTCTTTGATTTATTCCTTGTGCATTCTATAGCTATTCAACCGTACAACAAGACTAAAAATAATTTTCTTGATTAATTTTGTTGACTTCTTCTCTGACCGGTTTCGTTTGGAACAACGTACTGTCTCTATCTGCAACTTCATCAGTTTATCAATATCTGGAACAGTAGAAGTGAAATCTACTTTTGACTTCCTCATTGACCTTCTCTACTGACTTTGACTTTGTTGACTTTGACTTTGACTTGTACGATTGCCATTGACCAGTCCTTAGGTACCATCGACGATTATAATAATCGGATATATTACCTACAAAACAATCTCTACAAATATTTTGTTTGTTTATTATTGTTAAGTCATCATCAAAACTCAAATGGGCCAACATTGTTGATCTGGGATTAGAGGCAATTTCTTTACTTGGTGTCGGGGTAAGTCTCAAGCCACTTTTATTTGTGAGCTATTGGATCGTTTTCTTGCTTCACCTAGATGGGTAGAGTTGTTTCCATGTCCGGATGTGCGCCATTTTCCCATCTTTAAGTCTGATCATACCCCCATCATGTTGTGTTTGGATTCAAGACGTACGGAGGATATTAATGATAAATTATTCAAATTCGAATCATTTTGGCTATCGAAGGATGGAGTTAATATTGTTGTTGAGGAAGCTTAGCCTAATGGGCTTATATTCCCAATTCATACACAGCTAAAGACGTGCGCCAACTCACTTAAGGAATGGGGCAGAAGGGGCTTTAAGTAAAAATAGGAGAATGATAAAAGTTACTGAGAAAAAATTAGCAAAAGCTCAAAAACAACCCCCAAACGCTCGTATGCTTGCTACTTGTTCGAAGTTATCTGAGGAGTTGAATGGTTTTCAAAGGGTGGAAGAGGCTTATTGGCATTTCCGTTCTAGAGTAAATGAGCTTAAGGATGGTGATAAGAATACTAAATATTTTCACCATGAAGCTAGTTCGAGAAAAAAGAGGAACTTGATCCGGGGTATCACTGATGATAATGATGTGTGGCATACATCTAAAGTTGATATTAAGAGACTTGTCACGGCCTACTTTGAGAGCATTTTTGCTACTAGTTCACCCTCAGGATTTGCTGAAGCCCTTGAGGACATATCCACAATGGTGACCGAAGAGATGAATGCCTTGCTTGATATGGAGCCGACTTATGATGATGTTCGCACAGTTTTGTTCCAAATGCACCCGACTAAGGCCCCAAATTTTGGTATATTCTTGGGGGTGATATTACGGCCTTTGTTAAAGACTGGTGGAGAGGGGATATTGATCTGAAGCCTATCAATAGAGCTTGTGTGTCCCTGGTTCCTAAATGTAAGGACCCTAAGAAGTTGTCTAATTATCTCCCTATTAGTTTCTGTAATGTTATTTATAAGATCATTTCGAAAGTGATGGCGAATAAACTCAAGGGTTTTATGGGGGATATTATTTATGTTAATTAAAGTGCTTTCATTCCCAAGAGATTAATTACAGATAATGCACTCCTTGCTTTCGAAGTCTTCCATGCGATGAAGAGATGGGGTGATGGGGGGAAAACCGTTTTTGCTTTCAAGCTTGATATGATAAAGCATATGATAGGGTCGAATGGTGCTTTCTGGAGAGAATTATGCTGAAAATGGGTTTTGGTGCTTCATGGGTTAACAGGGTGATCCGATTTCCCTTTACTTGTTTATCATTTGTGGTGAGGCTTTCTCAAAGTTGATTTCTTTAAGCATTGATAGACATGTGATTAATGGTATTCGTATATGTCGGGGTTCTCCTACTTCATCACATTTGTTCTTTGCAGATGATAGTATTCTTTTTGCTAAAGCATCAGTGCAGGAATGCTCGGAGGTAGCTAATATTATTAAGAAATATGAAAGAGCTTCCGGTCAAAAAGTGAATTATGATAAGACCGAATTTTATTTTAGCAAAGAGTGCATCCTCAACATAGGAAAAATATTGTGGAAGTATTAGGGTGAAAGGAAGTGGATCGGCACGTGAAGTATTTAGGTCTTCCTACTGTGATTGGCAGATCAAAAAAGGAGATATTTGCATGTCTCAAAGATCGAGTATGGAAGAAGATTCATGGGTGGAAAGAAAAGTTCTTATTGAGGGCGAGTAAGGATGTGCTTATCATATCGGTGATCCCAGCCATTCCTATTTATATGATGAGCATTTTTCGGTTACTCAGTGGTTTATTAGATGATATTCATGCCCTCTTTGCAAAAATTTGGTGGGGTTCGAGTAATGAGCAAAGAAAGATTCATCGGCATAGTTGGGACCATTTGTGCCTTCTGAAGAGCCAGGGTGGTATGGGCTTTCGCGACTTAAAGTGTTTCAATGCCGCTTTGCTTGCAAAACAGACTTGAAGATTGCTGATGGGAGCAAACCCCTTGCTTCCAAACGTCTTAAAGGCACGATATTTTAAAAATTCATCCGTTTTGGAGTCGAATAGAGGCTACGACCCGAGTTTCACATGGCAGAGTATTTGGGGAGCAAAGTCCCTTTTATTGGAGGGTTTGGGTTAGCGCATTGGGAATGGGGTTAATGTGCGGGTTTGGCATGATAAATGGGTTCCTCGAGGCTTTCAACTGATTGTCCCTACTACAACTGATGATAGCTATTCTGATATGATAATCTCTGAGCTAATTGACTTTGATAATTCTATGTGGGACGCAGAGTCACTCGTTTATGTAATGCTGCTACTGTGGCCAATATTCTTACTGTGATGGGCTGTTTGGCCTCTGAATAAGAATGGAGTCTACTCGGTTAAAAGCGGGTACTGTTTAGGTCGCTTTGGTCATGATGATGTTATGTCGAACCCCGATGCCGCTGAGGCCTCTAAATTATGGTGGATTGTTTGGAACCTTGCTGGACCACCGAAACTTCGACACTTATTATGGAGATTGTGCAAAGGTACGATGGCTACGAAATGTGTCTTATATAATAGATATTGTGCTCCTTCTCCCTTTTGTGATAGATGCAATGAAGAAGATGAGTCTCTAATACGCTGTTTGGTAGATTGTACGGCTTCTAGACAAATGTGGGAGAAAGACTATGATTTTACCACCATAGGTGCTGCTCCTCGTTCTTCCATACAAGAATTCATCTCTTGGATTCATGGGCACTCTTCATCCGATGAGTTTCTATCCATTTCCTCCGTTTTGTGGGCTGTGTGGTTTGTGCGGAATAAACAAGTCTTTGAAAGGGTAAATTATGATCCGTTGAAGATAGCTATTGAGTTCTCTTCTCTTGTGCATGATTATAACTGTTACTCTTCGAAGGTCATGGTATACCAGCCGATCCGAATCCTCCAATTCACGTCATGGAGTCCACCAAATCGCAAATGGATTAAGATTAATTTTGATGCGAACGTGCTAGCTGGTACAAGTCGTGGTTTGGGGGTCATTTTTCGTGATAACCAAGGGAAACTCTTGTTAGCTGGGGTGCGTCGGATTCAGTCCAATTGGAATGTTGATGTGTGTGAAGCTAAGGGTGCCTTATTTGGTGTAGTGCTGGCCGTGCGTTTTTGTTACAACTCATATCCAACTCGAAGGTGATTACATAAATATTGTGTATGCCATTGAAAACAGTGTGGAAGTTCATCTTATCTATGATCATATTGTTGTTTTATGTTCGAATTTCCATGGCTTTGGATGTAGTTTGCAAAACAAAGTGGCAATACGCTTGCACACTTAGTTGCTAGATGAGACACTAGCTTAGCAAGTGATAAACTTTGTATGGATCCTTTCCCCCAAGGTCTCATTACCTTGGCTGAGCTTGATTTATAATAATTTCTCATGTTAATCTCAAAATAAAAAATTGTATGAAAAATCAAATGTTGCAAGTACATAAAAATAGAGAATGTCTTAGTAAATAATGGTTATTTGTGAATTTCATAAATCACCCTTATGTGGTAGGATGTAATAGGGTGGATGTTTTGTTATTTTAATTTACCTTTTTTAATTTTATTTTTTTTAATATTATTATTTTTATCTTTTTATAATGTAATGATTTACAAATAACGGTTATTAATTAGGATTTTCTTCATAAAAATATCTCGGACCTCATTTAATTGTCGGCCATGATTAGTTGTCAATGGTCATAATCGTAATATTTAAAACTTTCCTTCTCTTTTTTTTTTTTTTTTTTTTTTGAATTCATATTGGGTATTTTAGCAAATTACTATCTAGTCCCAAATTATTAGTACTCCTAAACCAATGCCGTGAATCATTTGAAATTAGATAATGACATTAATAAATCCTAAAATTACAAAAAACGCGTAAAGGACATGATTACTCATGTCTCCTTATGTCACTTGTACTTACAAGTACACAACGCTAGTCAAATATGTCAATATCTACTTTACTAGTACACTATCCACGCACTAAATCTATATTGCTTTTCCTCCTTACCAAATTCCACCACTTTATTCAATTTTACTATTTTTAATTCAGTACTTGATACGCCGAAAGAACAGGATTAGCTATCAAACTAATTACATTTAGAAGGTGTTTGGTATGAGAATATAAAATGTAATGGAAAGGGAAATGATAAAGAGAAGTAAGGATAAGAGTATGGATAGCAGTTATATGTTGTTTGTTATGAAAATGTAAGGGGAACAATTACTTGATTATGGAAGGGTAATTTGTTACTTGACATAAATAATTGGTAACAAGGTAAGGGTATCCATTACCCTCAAGAAAAGGATTGGATTGACCTAACATCATACTAAACAAAAAATGTGGAGTAATGGTAATTGAATCCATTACTTGGTATTAAAAAGTTCATACCAAACACCCCCTTAGAATTTCATAACTAATAATAAAACAATTTACTACTAATGTTTTATTTGCTTTTTAATACTGTTTATCTCTTATATCTCTTATTCATAGAGAATGAAACATTTGTTTTTCGACTTTATTCTTTCTATAGATTAGAACATAATCAAGTAAGATCTTGTTTGATTCGTCTCAATGCAAAGATTATTAATATTCACTTTACATAATATTTCGTTATGCATGATAAAAGATACTCCCTCCGAATCATTTTAGATATCCCATTTGGGTTTTCAAGATTATTAAGGGCGGTGTATGGTCAATTAAAAATGTGATAGTTGGGTGTTTTAATTGATTAAATTAATTGTAAAGGTGGTAGTTGGGTATTTTAATTGATTAAATTAATTGTAAAGGTGGTAGGTGCGGTATTAGAAGTAATAAAAGTGAAGGTATTTAAGTAAAAAAATAGACAAAAAAGAAAATGGGACAATTGATATGAATTTTCCAAATAAGAAAATGGGACAACTAAAAAGATTCGGAGAGAGTATTAAGCATTGAACAAGTACATTAAAATGTGCGAAAAAACAAATGTCTCAATTTCATCATCATCAACATCATCATCTTACCCAGTGTATTCCGTCCATTGAAAACTATGGGCAGGGTCTGGAGAAAGAAGGATGACGGCAACTCATACTCATACAGAAAAGCGCGGCCAAAAACGGAGTCCCCCGGCTCAAGAATATTGATAAAAGTGGTTCAGTATTTATTTATATATAGTTGATAAAAGTGGTTCAGTATTTATATATAGTTGATAAAAGTTGTTACAGTAAGTCTCATGGGAGACGGTATATTCTATAGACGGAATCCATGAAGCCCAGCCCAAAATATAACATAGTATATTTGGGGTTATAATAAATTATTTGGGGTTATAATAACTTATATTTGGGGTTATAGAATAGTATATTCGATGTTATAATACCTTACATTAAGGATTATAACATAATATAATTGATATTATAATAAAAAAATCAGTTAAGGGAAATGGGCTGGTCCAATTTTGTGGTCTATCCTATAGACCGTCTTTTATGAGATTTTGTGAAGTTTTTATAAATGTATTCATTTTATCAGGTTTATACATCGTTTAACTTTATTTTTCGTCATAAAGTATATTACGGTACACAAACCTATATTTCAAATTGCGTATCAATATTATTTTTTTATTCATCTTTTTTGATAATTTTTATTTATTTACGTAAAAATATATATGTTAAATACGATAAAATATTAAATAACCCATGCTTAGCATGGGCAATCATCTAGTAAACCTCTAATAAATAGTATTTATAAAACAATGAATTTTCTACAAATTAATCATAGTTAGCACTGGAAATTGATAGATTTCGTATGTTTCCATTACTAGATATTGCGTGTGATCCACTAATCGAAAGTGGAAGACATTACATTTGTATTTTTTTGAACATCTTATCATCAACGGGATTCAGGTGTTTCTCAATGCAATCACTAGCTAGTTTTCCATTGTCCCTTTTACGTCAAAAATCATAATACTTGCTATTTATAGTGATATTTTTTCACACAATATATGATACTCAATAGCAAGTATTATGGAACAATGGAAGTATGATGATTCATATATAATATTTTTGGTTGGTAGTAAGATAACTCTTAATCTACGATTATCCTATGTTTCTAAGTGTCAACTTTTTTTACCTACTTTGAGTTAAACCACTTTTCACCAACTACTCATATTAAAATAATTAATAGGCACCTCACTTTAGCAAAACCTACATAATTGACAATTTTAAGCTTCATAGCGTTGCTAAATAGAATAACATTACAACTAAATATTATTACGAACTATGTTTTTATTAACACAAATAAAAGTAAACTCTAATTATTTGAGCCAATACACTAAACAACCAAAGCATGCATTATAAAGAAGTATAGCAAAAAAAAACAATAAAGTAATAAAAAATTGCATAAATAAGGTTCCTAGTGTGGTTCCAATAAAACACTTGAAAATCTAATATCTGCAAGGCCCATCTTTTGAACGCCACTTGAATCTCAATTTTTCTTGGTCTTCAACTCCATGGAAAGATACATTATAGTAACAAAACTTTGAAATGTAGAAATTAAACTATTTAACTATTACATTCAAAATGAACGATACGCAGGCTGTGTTTAATTAATTCAAAGAACAGTGTGAAAACCGTATTATCTATCCTAATTAGGCCATTCTAGTTACCATAACCTGCATGACAATTATAATTCACCCACTTACTATTTGTAAGTGTGCAAAAAAATATATAAACAATTTTTTTAAAAACTATGCATCAAATACAATAATAAATACATAATCTTATTATTTAAAATGAACATGATAAATAATCTCAGTAATTACTTTTAATTTGCAAGAAATTTAATTGATTCATAGTCAATCGAATAAAATAAATTATACTTTTCTAAGTAAAATTAACCTGCCACTTAAATATCCACTAAAAGTGAGCTTAGTATTAACGTTTAATAATAAAATTGAACCCTTAAATATTTTTCGAATTAAAGTATTGGCCAAATTGTATCTGAAATAATTGTTAGGATCAATACGATGTTAAAGAAATTTGATGAACTATAGAGAATGCAATGACCTAACAAAATGTAAGAATGAAAAAATATTTTGCAAAACTTGACACAATGATTTAAGGAGGTTCACCCAATGATGGCTACGTCCTCCGTGGTGTGTACGTAATTGCTTGTTTGTATTATTTTAATGAGAGAACACTCTTACAATGAAGTATGTAATAAACAAGAGGCTATATGTTTAGGCTAAGACTTTGTATTTGATGTTGTTTGGATGATCACTCTTGCTCATTATTTATAATGCCAGATATACTAGGAGTTACACATGATTAATATAGCTAGTAAATTGCATAATAAACAACATTAAGAGAACTAATCAGTTGGTATATTCAATGAGTTATGTTGTAACTTTCCCAAGCACTTGATCCGTCGATAAACAACATCCTTTGTTATCCGCTCTACCGGTCGAGCGGAGAAACAGATGCTATTGGATACATTCTGAATTGTTGCTCGACCAAACATGATAGTTCACTTTGGTCGAGCGGGGGTTGAGAGGTGGTTGAGCGACCATCAAGTCCCTCCTGGACAGTTTCTGCTCGACTTGCATAGTAGAGTATCTTTTACATTTCTTCATCACCATCATAAGAACCACAATCAAGTGTCCCACCAATTCACCAATTAAACTACACTAAATTTCAACATTCAATCACACACATTAAGATTCCATCTTAACACCCATTGAATCCACCATAGGATTTCATCACAAGAGTCCGTAAATACGCACACACATGTTCACTCAAGTCACATTCACAACAGTATCATAAGAAACAAAATAGCTAGAAAAGAAATAATGAACCACAACACAAATGTGGCTAGCTAGCATAACAAGTAATGCTTCATTAAGGGGTACGAATATACTTCTTCCATTTCATAATACTTGCTATTTATAATGATATTTTTTCACATAACATATGATACTCAATAGCAAGTATTATAGAACGATGAAAGTATGATAATTTAATAATATTTCTGGTTCGTAGTAAGTTAACTCTTAATCTACGATTATCCTATATTTCTAAGTGTCAACTTTTTTTGACCTACTTTGAGTTAAACCACTTATCACTTAGAGCTGTTCATGGGCGGGTAGCGAACCGAGTAGCACCTAAAAATTTTACCCGCGGGCTCAAATATTCAAAAGCCCACCCTCATTCGCGGGCATATTTTTTTGTTGCTATCCGCTCATTTTTAAAGCAGGCGGGACCCGCGTGTTGGCGGGTATTTTTATATAAAAATTTAAAACATAAATCATATTATAAAGTTAAGTTTTTAAAAGAAAAAAAATATAATATATTATCTAAAATACTCTAAATATATATAAAGTCTCAAAATAGTCAAATTACATGAATATTGAATATAGACGGTGGAGTCGCCTACTTGTTCGAACTTTGATAGTTGATTGTTGAGTGCTTTGAGGGTTAAAAATATTAAAGTCTAAAAGAAGTAAACCTTAAGGCTAGTAGAAAAGTAATAAACAAAAGTTTGGTATGTGTCATGTAATAGTATAGTTTAATATTTAATAAAATTAATAATTTAATAAACAATATATTAAACTAAGCGGGCGGGCGGGTATACCTGTCCAAACTTTAAATTTTTTTAAAGAACGTTGTCCATGCTCGCCCGTTTTTCGAGCCGGATTAGGCGGGCCTAGCGGGTAGCCCGCCCATAAACAGCTCTATAATTTCACCAACTACTCATCTTAGAATAATTAATAGGCACCTCACTTTAGCGAAACCTACATAATTGACAATCTTAAGCTTCATAGCGTTACTAAATGGAATAACATTACAAATCAATATTATTAGGAACTATGTTGTTTTATTAACACAAATAAAAGTGAACACTAATTATTTGAGTCAATAAACTAAACAACCAAAGCTTGCATTGTAAAGAAGTGTAGCAAAAAAAAAAAAACAATAAAGTTATAAAAAATTGCATAATAAGGTTCTTAGTGTGGTTCGAATAAAACACTTGAAAATCTAATCCTCAAGGCCCATCTTTTGAACACCACTTGAATCTCTATTTTTCTTGGTCTTCAACTCCATGGAAAGATACATAATAGTAACTAAACTTTGAAATGTAGAAATTAAACTATTTAACTATTACATTCAAAATGAACGATACACAGTCTGTGTTTGATTACATTCAAAGAACAGTGTGAAAACCGTATTATCTATCCTAATTAGGCCATACTAGTTACCATAACCTGTATGACAATTATAATTCACCCACTTACTATTTGTATGTGTGCAAAAAAATATTTAAACAATTTTTTTAAAAACTATGCATGAAATACGTAGATAAATACATAATCTTATTATTTAAAATAAACATGATAAATAATCTCAGTAATTAATTTTAATTTGCAAGAAATTTAATTAATTCATAGTCAATCGAATAAAATGTTTTATACTTTTCTAAGTAAAATTAACCTGCACTTAAATATCAACTAAAAGTGAGCTTAGCATTAACGTTTAATAATAAAATTATTCCCTTAAATATTATTCTAATTAAAGTATAGGCCAAATCCTATCTGAAATAAATGTAAGGATCGATATGATGCTAAAGAACTCTGATGAACTTTAGAGAATGCAGTGACCTAACAAAATGTATTAACGACAAAAAATTTGCAAAACTTGACACAATGATTTAAGGAGGTTCAGCTAATGATGGTTACATCCTCCGTGGTATAGTTGCTAGTTTGTATTATTTCAATGAGAAAACACTCTTACAATGAAGTATTACAATTTAATAAGAGATAAACAAAAGGCTATATGTTTAGGCTAAGGCTTTGTATTTGATGTTGTTTGGATGATCACTCTTGCTCAATATTTATAATGTTAGATACACTAGGAGTTACACATGATTAATATAGCTAGTAAATTGCATAATAAACAACATTAAGAGAATTAATCAGCTGGTATATAATGAGTTCACTACAACATACTTTGCTTTTAGTGGGATATATTTAGGGACATTTAATTTAGATGTCGTTATCTTATAATGTTTATAGAGAATTTAGTGACATTTATTTGACCCTTTAGCAGCATATTAAAAAGTCACACTAAAGCTTTTAGCGACATAGGATCTAGTGGCATTTCTCACAAATGTCACTATAGACTATAATGACAATTACATATGCCACTAAAGACCAAATTAAATCGCTAAATCACTTTTATGGTGGAACTTAAAAGAAAAACCAATAATTATTACACTAGAAATATGAATCTGTGGCATTTTTTAAATGTCACAAAATTGAATGTCGCAAAAAACTAAATTTGTTGCAGTGGTTGTAGCTTCCCCAAGCACTTGATCTGTCGAAAAACAGCATCCTATGTTGTCTGCTTGACTGGTCGAGCGAGCGGTTGGGTCGAGCGGAGTAATAGAAGCTATTGGATATATTATGACTTGCTGCTCGACCAAACATGATAGTCCGCTCTGGTCGAGCGGGGGTCGAGCGGTGGTCGAGCGACCAATAGGTCCCTCTTGAACAGTTTCTGCTCGACTTGCATACTATAGCATCTTTTACATTTCTTCATAATTCATCATAAAAACCACAATTAAGTGTCCCACCAATTCACCAATTAAACTACAATTATTTTATCGACATTCAATCACACACATTAAGATTCCATCTTAACACCTATTAACTCCACCATAGGATTCCATCCAAAGAGTCCATAAATGCGCACACACATGTTCACTCGAGTCATATTCGCAACAGTATCATACGAAACAAAATAGCTAGAAAAGAAATAATGTACCACAACACGAATGTGGCAATCAAAAAAAGTAATGCTTTAAAAATATCAATCTAACCGATTTTTTTATTAATAAATTACATTAAAAATGCCAAATATACCAAATTCTCATATTGTGAAATTTAATTTAAATATCAAAATTTAACCAAACACTATAGTTAGAAAAGATACATTGAAATTATTAAATTGGTAAATGGAGAAATTAACCTTTAAATATTTTATTTATGAATACATAAAGTTCATAATTGTTGGAGCAATCACCAAATCTCGCTTGTGTGGAGAGTGTTCGGGATGCCTTGATGAGGGTACGACGAAGACCGAGTGTGTTGATCATGGCTCGAGTGGAGGAGATGATGGCATGGCTCAAGGGAAGCTTTGCAAGGAGGTGGACAGCAAGTCCATATCTGATCAGTGAGCCATTGAAGGCCACTCGACCTGTCGAGCACATAAGGCTCGGTCGAGCCACAAAGCCGTAGCAGTCCAGAAGCAAGAGAGAAGCCGCTCGACTAGGTCGAGCCATACTACTCAGGTTGAGCGAAGGGTGCAGGCTACTTTATGCGTGTTTCTGTTTTGAAGTCCGGCTTTTGGGATTTTTTGGCCATATGTCCTAGGGTCTTCTAATATAATTAGTTGGCCCTATATATATAAAGGGTATTAAAAGTGTCTTAGAAGATGTAGAGAGTCTAATACACACTAGAATATGCTAGGGTTTAGAGAAACTAAGAGAGTCTCTTCTCTTTGTATTAGATTGTGGGTGTCATCCATTGTTGAATGGATTCACCATCTTGAGAGCTTGTTCTCAAGTGTGAGTTGAGTCATTGGTTGTAATGTTGATTAAACTAATGATAAGATACTTTGTTTGAGGGGGAGGTATCATAAGATACCTCATATATTGTGTGTTCTTGCATCTTTGTTTATTCCTCTGTTTTTTACACTTCTTCTTCTCCATAGTTTTACCTTAGAGGCTCCAAGACCTCCTCTTTCAATTGGTATCAGAGCATGGTGTTATTCCTTGGTGTATTGAGTGAGGGAAGGCTTGGAGATAGGTAGAAGAAAGATGGTAGAAGTTGAGAAGTGTTTGGATGGTTTGTTGAAGCCATTGGGTTTGTTGAAACCTTGGCTGAGAGAAAAACAATGGGTATTCAAGAGATGGAGAGATTGTTAATGGAGTTCTCAAGAGAGAAGGAGAGCTTATTAACAATGGTGGTAGAGCAAAGACTAATGATAGAGTCTTTGTTATTGAGAGTTGAAAAACTAGAGGGAGCTACTAGGTGTAGTAGCTTTGTTGAAAAAGTAGGAAGGTCATCAAGACAAATCCATCAAAGAGGGAAACCGGGGTCAAGAAGGCAAGGGTTGATTATGGGGATATATTGTGCTTCCATTGCCACAAGAGAGGCCATATTCAATATACATGCAAGAAGTTGAAGAAGGACCTTAAAAGCTTGAAGCTTTTAAGGGAGATGAAGAAGCCAACTATGGAGGTTGGTGATGATGAAAGGCTCAAAGGGAAGAAGAGGGTACTTGCACTTGAGAAGGTGAAAAAGGCAACAACTTTGGTGAAAGGGGTTATAGAGAAGAAGGTCCTCCCAAACCTTGATGTGGGTCTTGTGAAGAAGACCAAAGGTGATGATGAGGTTGGTCATGTGCTATGGCCAAATGTGATGATGATGGTGATTAGGTGTTTGACTGCGTACACCCATATCATATTTGTAGAGACAAGAGCTTGTTTACAAGGGTGATGGCTTGTGAGCATGAGAGGGTGACCTTGCCTAGTGGTGAGGAAGTTGTGATTGAGGCCATTGGAGACGTGCATTTGAGGATGCACAATGGCATTATGAGAAAGCTTAGGGGTGTGAGGTAAATTCCCAAGATGATGAGTAATCTAATCTCATTGAGGAGATTAGAGAAGATTGGGTACACCATGAAGACTCAAAGTGATGGAGTCTTGAAGGTGGCAAAGGGGTGCTTGGTGCACTTGAAGGCTGTGATGGGCAACAATGGCCATGTGTTACTAATGAGTGGAGGATTGCATCATGTTGAGAGGGGTGCAAGTCCTAAGTCACTAAGGAGAGTGACTTTTGTTGATGGTGCTCACAATGATAGGTGGTGCACAAAGAGTGTTGATGATGGGTTTGGTCTTGAGGGGGAGCTAAGACCCAAATCCTATGTTGATGTGTTGATTGGGACACCAAGAGTGGTGTCACAAGTTGATGGAGGGAGATTTGGGCTTGAGGGGGAGATTGTTGGAGCCATCACCAAATCTCCCTTATGTGGAGAGTCTTCGGGGTGCCTTGATGAGGGTACGAAGAAGACCGAGTGTGTTGATCATGGCTTCGAGTGGAGCAGATGATGGCATGGCTCAAGGGAAGCTTTGCAAGGAGGTGGACAGCAGGTCCATATCTGATCAGTGAGCCATTGAAGGCCACTCGACCTGTCGAGCACATAAGGCTTGGTCGAGCCACAAAGCCGTAGCAGTCCAGAAGCAAGAGAGAAGCCTCTCAACCTTGTCGAGCCATACTGCTCGGGTCAAGCGAAGGGTGCAGGCTACTTTATGCGTGTTTCTGTTTTGATGTCCGGCTTGTGGGCTTTTTAAGCCATATGTCCTAGGGTCTTCTAATATTACTTGGCCCTATATAAAGGGTATTAGGAGTGTCTTAGAAGATGTAGAGAATACACACTAGAATAGGCTAGGGTTTAGAGAAACCAAGAGAGTCTCTTCTCTTTGTATTAGATTGAGGGTGTCATCCATTGTTGAATGGATTCACCATCTTGAGAGCTTGTTCTCAAGTGTGAGTTGAGTCATTGGTTGTAATGTTGATTAAACTAATGATAAGATACTTTGTTTGAGGGGTAGGTATCATAAGATACCTCATATATTGTGTGTTCTTGCATCTTTGTTTATTCCTCTGTTTTTTACACTTCTTCTTCTCCATAGTTTTACCTTACAGGCTCCAAGACCTCCTCTTTCAATAACTTTACAACTAAAAAAAACACTTTTAGTAAACCCTCCTCTAAAAGTTCTTAACTTATCATGGAAATTAAATTCACGAGTAAATAAATAATTCATATATTATTCATGTATGACCAATATTTATATGCCCAAAACATATAAATATAAGAGGAAACTGATGCCATTGTTGTGTTCTAGTACCGTTAACTTTTAACATGTGGTACACTAAAACTTTTTCAAGACCCAATTATTGACATGAGAAGAAACAAATAAATATCGGGATAAGAAATTATACCTTTGTAATGTGAATACACTAGCAAAATATAACCCGAAACAAGAACCACAAACGAAGTTCCTCTAGTGTAGTCCACCCACAACGTCTTGTAAGACCTCGTATACTAGCTAGTACAATGTTTAAGAACAATTATTAAACTAATTTTGTATGTATACAACTCTTGTATTCAACCCCCATTTTTTCTTAAATGATTAACCTCGTATAATGTTTCTTTTTAAAAGAATAGAATCACTAAATTAGTTTTCAGAGCTACTAAAATACATTGTCAAAACCTATTATATTATATAAGATTATTTTGCCAAATATGAATTTTCTTTAATGAGTAGTGAATTTCAAATGCAACCGTATATTCTATTAAGAAATACGTTTTGTTTTGTTAATTCCAAACCTTTCAATTACATTTTTATGATTCTAATACTTAATTATAAGGGATATTCTACCTGGTAAGCACCAGGTATAACAAAATTCACCAAATAGCTAATCTTATTTGCAATTCTACCAAATAGCACTCAAGTTATGCAAAATAATCTGCCGTAGCGTTATAACCCAAAAAACGTTTGATGACCGTTAAGATGTGAAATTACTTAAATACCCCTGTTTAATTTCTTAAATATAGGCTCTTCTTCCTGGTTTGTGTTCTCCTTTTCTTTGAATCCTCCATTGTCAAAGCTTCAAGGATTATCATCAAATGTCTTAATGGAGTCTCTGATATAAGATTTAATTTAACCAAAATTTCTTAAATATACCCAAATTTGATTTAACCAAAATTTCCATGATTAATAAAACCTTGACATACCCAATTCTTCTCATTCAATTCCTTATTTTTGGTAACCCTAAATTTTAATTTTACACTTAAAAAACTCCATTAGTAAAAGCTCTCCAAACTGTTGGATCCCTCCTCACTCCCCTGCCCCAAACTTCTAGTCCTTATTTATTTGGTAATCCTAAAGCTTATACTTACGTATACAAAATGGTAGTCTTACCAGCTGCATTGAGACCCATCATCAATATAGGCATTTCCTTTTTATAAAACAGTATGCTGAACAGTTTCATGAACGAAAGCCCCAAATTGCGTCCCTTAAATTTCAATAATTAAACTCTAATTCACTATTATATAAATCAGATTTTCTATTAATATCCTGATTTCTATGCTTTCGGAATTCTCAATTAGGGCCTTAGGTATAAGAGTATTCTTTATTTAAAGCTTTGTTAATGCCCTATTTCCGTATATGACAACATTTTTGGATGTGGTTGAACTCCTAATTGTTTCTGATAGCATGCGAGACTTGTGAACAAATTTTGTATTTGATGCTCGGAACTTCGTTGGAATTCAATAATTGTTTGTCGTGTATCAAAAAATCTTCATCATCATTCAATTACTGCCTTAGGAAATGGTTAATCATTCTGAAGCTAAGCTATCAAATATGGTTTTTGCCTTGCTGATGGTCTGAATTGGTACAGGGGGGAGAAGAGGGATTTAGCAATTTAGAGAACTTTTAAGAAATTAAACAGGGGTATTTAAGTAATTTCACATCTTAACGGTCATCAAACGTTTTTTGGGTTATAACGCTACGGCAGATTATTTTGCATAACTTGAGTGCTATTTGGTAGAATTGCAAATAAGATTAGCTATTTGGTGAATTTTGTTATACCTAGTGCTTACTAGGTAGAATATCCCTAATTATAATGAGGATTAATATTCTCATTAAGCCTACCGATTAATAAAAAATAAAGATAGGAGTTACAAACTTAATTAAAATTACCAATATATTAAATAATAAAATTATGACTATACATTGATGTCAAAAAAAGAATTATGACTATTATAAATTTCAACTAGATTATTTACATGAACTTAGACTAATATAGGTTCAAAGACACAAAATGGCCTTACACATTGATATTGTGTGACTCAATCGGATTAGTGACATCAAATTTGGACAATTATAAATAATAGTCATATACGTTTATTGCCTTTAATAAAACATAAATGTTACTCAATGTAAAGTAAATTAACGTCTAGTTATATACTTACTTAATTACGTTAAATGATTTACAAAATATTTACTTGATTACTGAACATTTCTGACATCATAGTGCTTGTGAAAAAAATGAAGCATGAATTCCAAAAACAACGTGAATCATATACGGCCCGTTTGATTAGTGGTACTAAATGGTAGTAATGGGAATGATTCATAGTGTAAAATTTCATCAAAATTTTCATGTCATTCCCATAGTAATGAAACTTTAATCACAAAAAAAATTTTTTGTTCACAAATTTCCATTACGTCCTCATACCACCTCTCCTATTGGTAATGCATTGGAATTAATTTTGTGTACAAAATGAGATGATTGAAGGTTGTCAAGCATGACTATCAAGATAGCCAAAAGATTTTTTAACCAAAATTACACTAGTTTTTCATTTCCATTGCAACGATTTATTACCACCTACCAAACAGGCCGATAAAGTTTTTTCTTTTAGTGATGTTACATACTCACATCTTCTCTTTATTGTTCCATTATACTTTCATGGCTATCAATGTTACATGAGTTTGATGATAGAAAATTTAAATTTACAGCATGTTTGATATGTGAAAATTAGTTGGTTTACTACATTTGTTACCCTTTCTCTTAGTGGGAGGTAATAGATGCCCTCCCAAAGTTTACATGCATCCACCATTATTAACAATTTTGTTAACCTACTCATCTTAAATGCTTTATTTCATTATTTAGTCCAGTCATTCAAAATGACTTATTTCTATTTTGGGTATATATTCACTTTATTACTTTATATTTACTAAATTTAACTTTTCACACCTTTACACCTAATAACCTCACTTTACCCCTATTTATATTTTAAAACACTATACTTTTTTCATTTACATGTGGTACAATTGACCACATAAAAAATGGTAAAAAGTCAAATGGTACACATTAGATAAATAGGAGCGAGTATTACATTTAAGATATATTGTTTCATTTTATAGTTTTTATTAGCTGTGATAATTCAATATGAAATATTTTTTTTTACTTATTCGATTTTCGAAATAATGTCTTTAAATTTAAGATGAAAAAAAAAAATTGATGTTGAGTAATCCTTACATAAATATACCAAACAACTTATAACATTAGTTCGTTCTTACCATTTTCTTACCTCTACTTCCCTTTTCATTCCATCTCCACTCTTTATACCAAACGTCCCTTACAGCCCGTTTGGTAGGCGATAATAAACCGCGGAAATGGGAATGAAAATTAGTGTAATTTTAATTGAAAAATCTTTTGGCTACGTTGATGGTCATGCCTGACAACCTTCATTCATCTCAATTTCTTAATAAAATTCATTTTAATGCATTATCATTGAAAGAGGTGGTATTAGATGGTAATGAAAATATGTAAACAAACAAACTTTTTTGTGATCAAATTTTCATGTTATCCGTTTCATTACCATGGAAATGACATGAAACTTTTGATAAAACTTACACTATAAATCATTTTCATTACCACGAGCCGTTTGAGTTTGAGATTGTCCAAACCCATACATGTTGAATTGATATTAAAGCTCAATATGGCCGGATAATTGTTTGTTAAATTGCCTAAATTGTCCATTTGTTTTAAAATTATGTTGTTCTAGGTGTAACAATTTGTTAGTGTAATGGTTATTATCGGAATCCAATATTCACCTGAATAAGCATGAAAGTCGGAGAGTTTACCAAATCCCAAACCCACAATTTTAGGCGAGCTATCACTATATAAGGCTTCCTTTTTGTTGGTACAATTAAAATAACTAAAAAGCAAACATAATAAGTAGGTATAAAACACTTTATTTTCACAAGTTGCGTATGCGGTTTTTAAGAGCTAATTCTTGATGTGGTTTATAATGATCGCAAAATTATCAATTTTTTTCATGATATTCTTATAATAATACCACTTATTAATTAACTATTAATAATTTCAATTTTGAGGGGTATTTTCGTAGAAGAAACTCGATAACTTGATGACTATATCAAATTTTTTAAGATAATAAAAGATAAACTAAAATAAAATGTCAAAAAAATGTCAAAAAAATGTTGAAAACAATTATGATTTTTTTTATTATTTAGAATTTTAAAATGTAAATTTTAAAATTTTTTTCTTAAATTTTAAATATATTTTTTTTGGCGAATTACCTGCTCTAATTGGTCATCAGGTTACCCAAGCTTGCTATAAAATAATACCCTCTAAAGTTGAGATTATTCATAGTTAATCAATAGGTGAGATTATTGTTAAAAAAAATCATAAAAATATTGAATTATTCTAGGTAAATTTTCTGTTAAATTAAAAACACAAATCGACATCACAATCGATATACTTTTGGTCCCTAAGAAATTGCACCAATCTATTTTATGTGTGTTACTAAAAATATAGAAGTTACATGTAATTTATGTGTGCTTCGGATATGAAACGAGGAAGTGTGAAAGGCACGTGAGGTACTTGGAACGGAAGTAGTATAGCGGCGAAGGAAGCTGAAGTGAAGCGTCTTCAGGTGGCCCGAAATCCTGTACCACAACACGTTAGCCTTGCCCCGGGGGTTATCTCCCAGAAAACCCCTCTGATGCTTAAGTTGCATCAGGGACTAATAGGAAGAATAACTGATGTAAATGAGGTGGTAAGGAGGAAGTAGTAGCGGTTAAGATGGTGGTGAACAACCTATGTTGGTGGTAAAGTGGGAGATGACTGCTGGTGGTAGTGAGTGTTGATTTTGGCAGAGTTTCGGTGTCGTGAGGAGGGTTTAGGGTGCCAATGGCTTTGGCTGTCCCCCTTTATAACCATCAGATGGCGGTTATTTCTGAGTTGGATGAAAGTGGGAGGTTGGAGTTGGTTACCCCATAAAGTGGGAAGTTACTAAAGGGAGTGAGTGGTTATATGGAAGTTATGGGATGGTTATGCAGATGGAAGTTCAGAAATGTGACTTTGACTACAAGTCAAAGTCAACAAATGAGGTCAATGGTTGACTTCATGACTTTCATAACATTGACTATGATTAAAATTTACCATGACATTTAGCCCCACGCATGAAGGATGATGTGGAAATCATATACATATTATAATCCAGGAAGTTCTATGCCACGTGTCATCCTAGGAAAATTCTTCTATTTTTTTATAAGTAATGAAAATCATTCTTAAAGTATAGTAATTAATTTTTCTATTTTATTACTAACAATACTACATTTATACTTTATATTCCAACTCCCTACATCCCCACCTTTTATAATAATCATAATCATAATAATAATTATAATTATTCCAACTCCCTACATTCCCACCCTTTATTATAATAATCATAATCATAATCATTTAGCCTATGGGTGTGCTTTTTTTCCTTTAGTGTGAAATTTTCATCAAATTTTCAAAGAAATATATATATATATATATATATATATATATATATATATATATATATATATATATATATATATATATATATATATATATATATATATATAAATTTTGTGGGATCCTTGACGAAATATATTACTATGTGTGTAGAAGGTGAATAAGGATATCCATTTATATTGGTGTATGTAATTAATTCATTTAAAACTTTGTTCTTTTTTCTCATGCATGCGTATACTATGTTTTTCTTGATCCTTCTTTAAATTATTAAATATTGTTGTGAAACCGATTAGAAAGTTAATACAATAATATAATATCATTTTGAAGGCACAACCCTAATTTACCTATTAGTACGTACCTCAGTCTTAACTCTTAAGCATTAGGTCAAGACATCCTTGGCAAAAACATCACTACATTTTCGAGTTATTTATGGCCTCCATAAATAGTAATATCATTTACAAGTCATATAGCCGCCCTAATACATAACATTTTTAGCCTATAGTCCTAGATAATTACTGACAACTAATCTTTATTTCTGCTTCTGCTGATGAAATCATCCCTTTGTGATTTGGAATTACTTTGCTCCTATCAGTTGCTTCTTTGTCAACATCAACGGTGACAACATAATGAGGTCCAATAACGTCGAACATTTCTTTTACTGGTCCAATTGCGTTTTCATTAGACTTAAAGTTTGCCATGCAACCTAATTCATGTACCTCTTCTACTATATTTTCTACACAAGTTACAATATCAATAAGTATTGAAGCAACAGTTGCTAATGGTAACACTTCTAAAAGATTGAACTTTTCCCATAAACTTTTGTCTTGAAGCAAAGTTTTTAGATCCTGAGCAGCAAGTTTTGTTTCTGTCAGTAGTGATTTTACTGCTGGTGTTTTTTTCATCTTCTTGATACTTGATGCTACTTCCTTCATAACATTGCCTAATTCATAGCTCAACTTTTTGCATGTTTCTTTGATATTTTCTTGGATTACATGTTGTGTCTGAAACAAAGTAATAGAACTAAATTAATCTACAAAATCATAGAGTCAAATCATCAGTATATTATATATGTTAGAGCTTCAACTATAGGTTTAAACTTTTGTTTTGAATTGGTTTTTTTTGACTTTTTCTCAAAAGCCAACATTACAAATAAATTGGACGTTTTAATCTCATTTATATTTTATTTACAACCAAAAAATTATCAAGTACCAATCGGGATTCTCGTGTGATCAAAAAAGTGTATGGGATATTCACATTAAGTTTTATATCATGTCACCTTTTGTTGTACCAAATAAACAATTTTGGTTACTATAGCTTATATATCATACATTATATGTACATTTTATGTACCTAGTTTGTGATGGTCTACACTCTACATAGGATATTTTTCCACTCATTTTATTTGGAGATTTCTTTGATCATATTTCTCTTTCCCTGTCTTTGGAGAGGGTATTATGTGTATGCCTGTATTTTTGTTATTTTTCTAAAAATAAAAGGAATATAATAATTATTAAATACATACTTGTTGCATGTCATAGTCAAGGTAATTGTCGAGTGCATCAACTCGGAAAGCACAGTGTCGAACTAGTGCTCCGATCTTTAGATATTGTTTCCATGGGTGACGAAATTTAAACATGCCGTGGGCTGGCTCCCATTTAGCGAAGTTTGCCTACAAAAATATAATTGTCCAATACATATATCAAAAACTTCGGCTAAATATCATAGAATCTTTCAAAAAACAAGACGAAATAATATTTCCTCAGAGCCTTAAATTGTACACCATATAATATTTTCACGATTATTTCTATTCTCTATGGTGCAATCTCAAATTTCTTTTAAAAAAATATGTGAAGATTAAAAATAATGGTAAAGAACTAATAAGAGTTTACCATGGTCTCTTCGGTGGTTTTAGTAGCTAGAGCACTTTTGTATTTTTGTCGAAAATTAGAGACGTCTTGCTTTGTGTTTTCTTCTGTTGTTTTAAGATATTCACTTGCAAATCCTGCATGTTTTGACGTAATAGTGATAAAGGCGTTAAAAGTTAAAAGCATTGAAATTAAAGTGGTATCATATAAAATAAATAAAAATAAATTGCGAATTACAGCCTTAAAGTTTATCATTTTTGCGAATTATAGTCTTAATATTTATTTTTTGTGAATTACCGCTACAAAAGTATCAAAGTTTTCAAATTCAAGCCAAAACACAGAATTCCGACCATTTTGGTGGTCGAAATTTTAGGTTAAGTGATCGGAAATTTGTGTTTCTAGATTAAACTTGTAAACTTTGATACTTTGGGGGCTGTAATTCGAAAAAATAAACATTAAGGCTGTAATTCGAAAAAGTGATAAACTTTAATACTATAATTCGCAAATTATTCAAAGAATAATTGTATTACCTTGAAAAAATATGGCAAGGTTTTCAATGTTGGAAGCAATAAGATTGTGGAGTTCCGTTCCAGTCCAAACAGGGGATATGAATACGCAAATCAGCATTGCAATTATACTTCCAATCATGACCGTCCACAATCTTTGTTGCGCCATCTTTATCACCTCATCATCTCGATACCCCGATACGGCAACCAGCGCGAATGTTAATATGAATATCATTAGTCCATAATCATATCTTGCCTTCAACTTTGGGAAAAACCTCATAAATGTAAATATTGCAGCTGCACCATAAATTATTATTCTTTGTTACAACATATTCTTAAAATCACTTTAAAACATCCATCAACAAAAACATAATACGGTAGCCGATTCATTTTGTACATATGCAGGATAAATGTAAATATTAAAACCTTATACTCAAATCCATAGCGTAAAAATAAAGGGTAATAGTCGCCATCGCGGTGGTTATCGTAACATCTGACTATCGATCAAATCATACTATCAGACGGTTTAAAAACCTTTCCGATGTGCTTATGCAATGCGACGCATCCTTATTTTTAAACTATGTTGTGTAGACTTGACAAAAAATAAAATATAATTTTTTAGTTTATGATTAGTTTACATTTTTTCTATAGAATTTTTACCATTGAGTTAAAAAGATAAATAGAAAATGTAATTACCTACTATAAAACCAAAGAGAGCAAGTAAAATAGGCTCTCCGGTGTTCCCAGAAAGATCAGCCACGTAATGAGCTAACACTCCTAGAAACCCTGCTACAAGGGTTGATATCATCCTATTGAAACCCTTCCCTAAGGTTGCTCCTGCGCATCATAAACATATTAGATTTTCTGACCCTATTAATATTTCTTAATCACACTAATACATACATTATATTATTATATTGTATAAGATTAGTATTAGTCTTAGTATTGATGCGTATATTTACCTACAGTGTACTCGAAAACTACGACGACCGTAATAACAGCCCACATAGCAGACACACCAAACCCATCATAGATAGGTTGGAAATAATAGAATAAAGAAACCACCGTTATTGCTAATCCAACTTTTAAGGAGTGGTAAATTCTTCTTGGATCGTCTTTTCCTAATTTCTTCGCCTCAACCCCAAATTTTATCATATTTTCATACACTCTCTTAAAAAAGGATGTGATTTTATTGCAAACACGCATGAAACAACCAACATTTTCATCATTCGGAGATGAAATACTGTCCATATTGTTGAGTGTCTTCTTTTGGCTTTGATTTAGTAAAATTATAAAGAGGAAAAGAAGATATGATATGGGCATGAGAATTGAGTGGAAGGTACCCAACATAGCCACTAATTTATCAGTATTTATAGTGCTTAGAGTAGAATTAAATATTATTATGTTAATTATATTTTTGAATAAAATAATAAAAAAGGAGAAGATTATTATATGAAAAGCACTTAGTGTTGTCGTTTTGAAAGTTGATGAATGCGTGTATAAACGGTGTGAGGAGGCTATAGAGATGATGAGTAATTAGTGGTGACCACTGTTTGTAAGAATGTGACGTGAAATGAGAGCCGTATGTGTAGATTTAGCACGGGGATTCAGAGAAGGATCGAATGAGGAGAGGAAGTTCAATTTGGTTTAATGGTAGTTTGTCATATTGAAGAGGGTCAAAAAGTCACGGTACTCCGTACACCAACGCTAGCCACCCAAGTGCGTCACTCACTTAACCCTCACACCATTTATTAAAATACTTGGAGTTTTATTTGATGTACTATTTCACTTATTCCATGAACTTTCCTCGTATACTAAAACAACGTATCATCTGTCTTTTCTTTAAAAAAAAACAAAAAACAAATATGTGTGAGATTTTTTTTTTTTTGAAGTATAAGTATCAAATTCAAAGTATGAAAAAATATGTGGTAATTAGTGTGACTTCGAGTCCTTAATCATGGTATAATATGTTATGTCACCACAAAAACATCTTCCTTTAGAGACAAACCGCATATCTGAGGAAAGAGGTCAGGTGTCAAAACTGGTAACTAAAATGCTTTGTCGTCAGCATGCAACAATCATACAACGTTGCAAATTTTGTCGCCTAAACATTTTTTATAGCATAACATATCGCATAGGCATGTTAGTGGGAAAAAACCCGTTCTTGTTTTATTTGTGTAAAATTATTACATATTAACTTTTTTTTAATATTATTTGATATTTGTATTTTTATTACAATGAAAAAATTAAAAATTAATATATTAGTTTAATATTTTGTTTAATTATGTACGATTATTTGATGTATCAATTTGGGTTGTGGCATGAGTTATTTGTGTTTAATACACAATGACAGATGACAATAGTTATTATTTGTACAATAGAAATTGGATGTACGAGAATTTTTGATGACGGGTCTTTTAATAGAGTTTATTAGGGGATTAAAAGGATTTATAAAATTTGCACTGTCAAAAAGTCGTTCATTAAATATTTTTTATCGGATAACATGTCACATAGGCATGTTAGCGGAAAAAAAACTGTTCTTTTTAAATAATGAATTTCAGTCGCTTGATTGGTCGCATACAATTGTTTCGAAGAAATATTCAACTATCTAAATCATCTAATACCGCTACTAATTCCAGCACCATGCCGCATACGAGATCTGCCCCTACCGCTGAAGCACGTGTGTTATGACATCGATGAGAAGCACTAGGACTTCCTCCATGAATCCCCGAACCACCCGCTTCACTCGCTCGGCTAGATTCTCCAGCAAGCTGAGTTTCTAGTCGTCTAATGGCCTTTTGCATTGATGTTAATTGATTTCGCATATCTCGCAATCATTAACACTTGGTCGTGTTGTTCTCGGTCATCTCCACCACCACGCCACATATCTCGCAACAAATAAAAAAAATGAAAATAACTAAAATTCATTACTAAAAGCTAATTAACAACAAACCAACAAAAAATTAAGAAATAAAAAAAAAGTTTACAAACTAATAAGAAAACTTTAGAAATTAAGAAAAAACATTACAAACCAAAAATAAGACATAAAATATAAAACAAACAAATCAACAACAAGAACATACAAACATAAAAAAATCATAGAGAAACCCTAAAATATGGCATAAAAACCCTAAAATATCAACACATACAAAAAACCCTAAAATAAAAGCAACAACAATATACAAAATAAAAAAGCAACAACAACAACGAAAATTTTAAAAAATTCGGACAAATAAAAATCACACATATTTGAAAAAATAAACGACAGTAAAATTCGAAAATAACGAACAAATAACCATGTTTGAACTATAAAAAACTAAAAAAATAAAAGAATACTAACAGAAAATTGAAGATTGAAGATTGAAGCTTGAGGGTTGATGTTTGAACACTCACGGTTGAAGATGTTGAAAATGGAAGTATGAAGATTGAAAATAACACCAATGCAAGATTGAAGATTGAGAGTAACTTCTTTTCAGAAAGTAAATTAATTAGGAAGGTAGTGTAAAGTGAAAATGAAAGAGGAAAGTAAAAAATCCGGTGAAACGTACATGAACAGGTAAGTCTCTGCATAAATTTTTGGAAACCCGTGCAAATAAGATGGCTTCAAGAACAATCCGTCGCTAAAAGCTTATGGCTACTGCCCGTAGCCTACGGGCAGTATCAGTCGACAAAGCGTCGCCAAAGTATGGCTACGGTACGGCTTTGAAAATTACCCGTAGCCAAGTTTGGCGACTGTTATTATCCGTAGCCATCCCGTAGCAACGCTTCGCTACGGAAGGTAGCCATCTTGATTTGTTGTTGTAGTGATATATACAGCTAAATGTTTCTCATTTTGTATACGCCAAATTTCGAAACATTCATATATACATTATCAAGTATTGGGTCGTGAAGGAACACAACAAAGCTAGATACGCGGAAAGGTATATTTCTATCTTTTTTTAAATTTTATTTATTTAATTTTCTACATGTACGTGGAAAGGTGTAATTGTAATTTTTGAAATTATATTTATAATTATTTTAATTTATACATGTATGATAATCATTATTATTCTATATATTTATATTTATACATGTTTAGAATATGATATTTATATGTTCATCATTTGTTTTCTTTAATTTGAGTAAAACTATTACATATTAATTTTTTTAATATTATTTGATATTTGTATTTTTATTATACACTACAAAAAATGTTGCATTTAGGCACACTTAAAAATGCATTTAGGCACACTTAAAGGTGATGCTGCACAACTTAGCCACGCTTAATTAAGCGTGGCCTCTGCTTGTGTTACTAAATTTTCAGGCACGCTTATTAAGCGTGGCTAACAGTGCTAATAAGCGTGACTAGTTGCTCCTTCAGCCACACTTATAGGTGTTGGGAACTTTCCTCACTTGACAAGTGTGGCTGAATGCTTTCATGGGCTATTGTTTGCCTTTTTGTTAGCCACACAAATAAGAGTGACTAATGAACATAACTAATTATTAACTAATTATGGCGGTAATTATTATTATTATTATTATTATTATTATTATTATTATTATTATTATTATTATTATATTATTATTATTATTATTATTATTATTATTATTATTATTATTATTATTATTATTATTATTATTATTATTATTATTATTATTATTATTATTATTATTATTATTATATTACATGAAGCATTCTAAATAACCATAACAAACATAAAAACAACTCTAAAAGAAACTCCAAGCAGCAAAGAAACCATCAGCACAATCAGAAACATCTAAGACCAAACAAATACTAGACAGCAACAGCCTCAGCATATCAGCAAACCACACAATTAATGGAGCAGCCCCAGTCAGCACTTGAACCAAGACGCAGGCAACGAAGCAGCAGTCTGCAGCTCCACCATCACAGGGGCAGAATCTGATCCAACATTTGCAGCAGCGGGGCAGCAGTTTGGGGAGGATCCAGCAGCACGACCAGTAGTTTGGGGAGTGCAAAAACCACCAGTAGCCAACTGGGCTGATTGAACACAGCAGCAGCAGAACATGCTGGGCAGTGGCAGCATAACCGTCAGCAACATAGTGCAGCAGCCTAACGTATAAGCAGAGGCAGCCACAAAGAAGGGGCAGCAGCTGTAGGATCATAAAGTTACAGAGCATAGGGTCATCAGACAGGGCACCAAAGACAGAGCACAGCAGCTACAATAGGCAAAATACAGCAGCATCTAGGTTGGGTACAGCAGTAGCCATCTACAAACAATACAAACCAGCTGCTATAAACCCATTGTCCCATAGCAGCAGCTCGTAGTGACCAACAGCAGCAGCAGGTCAAGAAGGCAGCAAGACCCATATAAACCAGGCCCGATCAGCAGCAGTAGCCAGACTCGATGGTCAGAAACCAGCCATCAGCGGTAGCTCAATACACAGCAGCTCAAACATAAACATTGTACATTACAACAAAAGAAAACAGCTTCATGTATTAAGTTAGCAGCCTAGAGACAAGCATCAATCAAAGTATAGCACAGCAGCAAAAGTATAGCACAGCACCAGCAGATCATGTGCCACAAGGTGGCTGATGGTGCATCACAGACCAGCAACGAACAAACCAAGACCAGCCCCATTGCAGCAGACAGCAGCACTGAAGATCAGACCCAAACAGCAAGCAGAAAAACAGCAGCAACAAGTTTTGGAACTCCAGCTCAAAGCATCAAAGCATATCAAAATAGACTTCCTCAACAGAAATTGCATCAACATCTCTCCAAAGACACCTCAAAATCAGCAACTTAGTAGCTCAAAACAGCATTAACACATTACACAACGGCCACAAAACAACCCAGCAACAACACCATAGAACGGCTCTCAACAGCAGCCCGCAAACAACTCCAAAGCAACATCTGATTTGTGCACAGAAATCACCAGCAAGGAGCAACAAATAGGCAGCAACACAACACACCAGAAAACAGCAAGCAAAACAACAGCAGCAGGTATAATCCAATGCATCAACCAATTTTATAGAAATAAACATAAGCAAAACTATGAGCAACAGAAAATAGCAGTAGCATTCAACTAGGAACCAGCAACAACACTCATCAAATATGCAGCACTAGCCCAATAACAGATTGCAACACGAGCAAAATTATGCAGCAGCATCAGCAGGCAAAAATGAGTGTGTACCCCAACACTTAACATAGTAGGAAAAGGCAGCAGCAGCATATGAGCTTGCCATGACCAGCCCAGCAGCAAGTTCAGAACCAAGAGCAACAAAACAAGCTATATCAGCAAAAGACCAGCAAGTGCAGCACAGATCAACAGCAGCACCAAACAGCAATTAGCAATTCAAATCAGTAATCGACATCACCAACATCAAACTAACATAGCAACACCAATTGTATCAACACTAATAGTTTCTATTAATCATACCCAAAATAATTCAACCCAGATTCGGTAGTCTCACGTGAATAGAGCCACAGACGGCTATACATCCAAAAGATTATACTATATGATAGGTATAGGCAAAAGGTCCGAAGACAACCCTAAACAACACCAAAAAAAAGCTACGGACATTCACAAAATCAAGGCACCAACAAGCCAATATCAAAATGCAGTACTCCTATACACATACAGTCTTGAAAACTACTTCATTCCTTGCTTGCATTTAACAGTTTTGGTTCTTGTACTTGTTCCTTGTTGGCCACCTACACAAATAAAAGGTAGATTTTTGTAATTAATATCAATCAACACATAACAATTGTTAATAAAATGTACTTGCCTTATTCAACTTGACCCACAGCAATTTGTCCAACATTTCTCTATTAGCTCGTTTCTTGCACATATACAATGCCTACATAAAACGTATTTTGAAAAGCAAATTCAAATAAAGTTTTTAAACATTAAAAGGAAGGTAACACGTAAAAACTATATATACCATGCCAGCTAGATGACAATGTGACATTTCTTTTTATGCTTGTCTCCACGAATAAATTTTTTAACTGGTTCGGGATTCTCCATAAGTAGTTTATCAGTCACTTTCTCCAACTCTTGATAAGTCAACTATGAATAAAAAAAATATTAAAAATCAACAATATGTGATAAAGTATTTTAACATCATATATACATTATGACTCATTAATCGCTTACTTCAGCATTTTTAAATCGTTTGAGTGGTCCCATTGCAAGTACTCCACCATTATTAGCTTGAATCTGTTCAGCGTTTCTCTAAAGAGAGGAACTACGTAAAATATATATCAAAGTTTTAAAACAAAATATTATTAAAGGTTCATAGTTTCACACCTTATCACTTGGTTGTAGAGCATGATGTGGAGTAGTTGCACCAGCTCGGGACATAGGTACTGGTTGTTTAGTGAGTGGTGGAACACGATTGCCTTGAACAGTTATAGGAGCACATTCAATCGGCATTCCTATATTGATTAATAATATATAAGGTAGTGACAAGTATGAGTGAACTACCCAAAAAATGAACATACAATACACTACCTGATTTAGAAACTTGATTATGAAGAGTAGTTGCACCACCAGCTCGGGACAAAGGTACTGGTTGTTTAGTGAGTGGTGGAACACGATTGCCTTGAACAGTTGTAGGAGAACATTCAATCGGCATCCCTATATTGATTAATAATATATAAGGTAGTGACAAGTATGAGTGAACTACCCAAAAAATGAACATACAATACACTACCTGATTTAGAAACTTGATTATGAAGAGGAGTAGTTGCACCACCAGCTCGGGACAAAGGTACTGGTTGTTTAGTGAGTGGTGGAACACGAATGCCTTGAACAGTTGTAGGAGCACATTCAATTGGCTTCCCTATATTGATTAATAATATATAAGGTATTGACAAGTATGAGTGAACTACCCAAAAAATGAACATACAATACACTACCTAGTTTTGCGAGTGGTGGAATATGAGTATCTGGTGGAATACGAGTCACTTGAAGATTTGTAGGACCATGTTCAATTGGCATCCCTATAGATTAATAATATTAAAGATTTTGACAAGTATACGTGAACTACCTAAATGAACTTACTATACACTACCTGGATTGCTAACTTGAGCTGCATGTGGAGTAGTTGCACCATTAAGGGACATAGGTACTATTTGTTTAGAAAGAGGTGGAGTAGTTGCACCATAATCAATCAGATTCCCTATAGAATTATAATATTAAAAGTATTGATGAGCAAAAATGAATTACCTAGAAATGAACTTAACACTACCTGAATAGTTAACCGAGTTAGCATCCCCAAATGCTGGTGACACGCCGTTTTGCCTCGTGCCTTCTACGGAGTTACAATTCTGTACATAAACATATGTATAATTATAACAATTATTTGAACACATGATAATAAGTTATTAGCACATTTAGTTATATTCTTACTGATCCATGTTGAGAAGCTTGTTCGGCAACTTTAGCCTTTAGTTCAACAATCTCATTCTTCATGGTATCCATCTTCTTCATAAGATCTATCATGAATTGAGATTCATTTACATAATGCGTGTTATGTAGGTCTTTAGCCGTCACTCCAGGACCATATCCCATAACCCTTCCCTTGGTCACTTCGCCCATTAGTTTCTTATAAGTGAAACTCTCAACATTTGCAGTTGATTCTGAGAAAACAACTTCTGATTGCCCTGTCTTCCGTTTTATAATATCCAACGCGGAGTCCTAATTTCATTAAAAAACATGCAATATACTTATCATACTTTTTTTTACTAGCGATTCATACATTATTATTTTTCACAAAATATTTCAAATACCCCAAAGTGCTGAGTGATTGGTTCTTGGAACGTATTGTCCTTTTTCTTATGGGTTTTTATAAACCATTCCACATCCCCTGGTTCACGATTATGCTCCTTAACCTGAAATAAACATTTTAGAAGTGAAACCAAAATTGTAGTGATAATGTAATTGTAATTTCAATTTATAACCATTTCAATCAGATTATAACAACTCACAAATTTGTCGCGTGTAACCGCATAAGTGGCAGTGCCACACGTATGAGTATGCAAGACCAATCCTCTAGCATTCTTTCCGACTTCAGAATATTTCTATTCACAAATGTATAGAATTATGTTCATTATTCACCAAATAAATGTGTAAACTCTATTAGCAAAAGTAAATAAGAACTATTACCTTGAACTTTTCAGAAAAACACCAGTCCACAAATTCATGCCACATTGCATCACCTACTCCTCTCGGACGAGTAAGCTCGTTTTCTTGTCCTTCATCTGCCGCAGGTAAATTATATAAATCCTCCTTTGTTGTTTGTTCATTGATATACTTCATCCTCAAACATCGTTTATACCATCTTAATCTTTCACCAACAGAGCTTATAACTTTTTCATCAACTTTTTGAGAAGATATCAACATAAACTTTGCCTAAAATTTGTTTAGATGTGAAGTATAAAATAAAAATTGTTAGTGAAACATAGTAAATCATATGCGTATAAACTCAAAAGAAACATAATGTAACTAACCCGAACGTAGGTGATGATTTGCCTTTTGAAATATTGAGGGACTAAGCACCAATCCTTATAATTTAGAGGACATAAGGTTGGACGCCTAGCTATATCAGAAAGAAATCGATTGAAAATCGATCCGGCCTTTTTCACTGGTTGGAAAAACTTGTTCAACGGCACCATTATCTTATTTGAAGCATCCAAACTATACAACTTATTTATGGTTAATCTTCCTTTTAGTATTTGGACATTCCCTTCCCCATCTACACAACAAGTTTAAGTGTTATGACAACATAAAAGATATAAATGATTTATTTAGCTTATTAAGAATTAAAGGAGATAGATATTCAAAAAAAAGAATTAAAGGAGATATATACCTATGAGTAGCACGTGTTCATTATCATTAAAACCTTCAGGAATAGGTATAAGAGCCGGATTGAATTGTAATTGAAGTTCACTACTTCCTACTTCGACATTCACATCATCTCCATTATTTTCTTCAATGTCAAAGTTAAAAGCATTTTGAGGGGCTCCCTCTTCATTTTGCAAAGAGTTCATGTACTCTTCATATGTACGTCTAGACCGGAACATGACTGAATAGGTAAAGGAAAAAAAATAATGTATAAACCATTAGGAAGAATGTAAAGCAAATTTATACTTAGCAACATGACTAAACAGACATAGGAATGTAAAGCATGATTTATAGTAAAGGAAAAACTTAGTATAGGAATGTAAGTGAAACCCACATAATAAAATTTATAATACTCCCGTAAAAGAGTACAACTCATCACCATTCGAAGGCATACACTGAGGGTACAAATCATCATCATCATTTACATATCCTAACTTATATGAATCCCTTGGTTTGACTCGAATGATATGCTCCCATCCTTTATCTTTCTCATCTTCAACATAAAAGACTTGTTGTGCCTGAGAAGATAAAATGAATGGATCATCTTTTAAATAGGACCCCTCATGCATTTGATGCGCAAAATTTACAAGAGTAAAGCCTCTTTTATCCTTCTTCAAACCCCTAGAGTTCACATTCACCCAATCACAACGAAACAATACAACCTTATTATCTGAAAAATAATCCAACTCAATTATATCATTTATCTTTCCATAATATGCCTTGGATTCTACTTCAACCATCACTCCAAAGTTTTGAGTTTTCTTTGACTTATCTCTCCTTTGAGTATGGTAACGAAATCCATTGATAATAAATCCGTTCATCCTCTTAACTATTCCATTAGGACCACGCCCTACTATCCTTATCAAACTTGTGTCAAATGTGTAATCATCAAGCTTGGACACCTACAGCGTACATCGACAACATATACAACATGGTTAAAATTAATAATATATTCCTTAGCCAAAGTTATGTTAACTTTGAAAAAATGTGGTTACCATTTCTTGCAACCAAGTAGGAAATTCTTCAACCAACCATTTCTGCTTAACTCTATCACTAATCTCTCGATCATAAACAGCCATGCGTTCATTTAAAAAAGACCTGAAGGAATCATATCAGCTAACATTACTAATATGTCTAAAATAGTATATGAGGAGACATGTGTCAAAACCTGTGATATTGGTCAATGTTATCAACATGAAGCAGTACGTATCGATGAGCTTGTTGAAGACTTAACTCATCAATTTCAACCATTGATATCTTCCCTTTTGGTCGACCAGCAGTGCCAAATAAATAGATATAGTCATCGTTTGGAGTATCCTCATTTCTCTTAGGTCGATTAAACACAGTTTCCACTCCATCAAAGTATCTTGAACAAAAGGTTATACATTCTTGTGCGATATATCCTTCTGCCATTGATCCTTCTGGTTGTGCTCGATTACGCACTTTGGCCTTTAAAGATGCCAAATACCTACAATAGGAAGTAAATATGCTTACTTAAAGTACTACAAAAGCTACAATGATCCTAAAAAAATGCTAACCTTTCAATGGGATACATCCATCTATATATCACTGGCCCCCCAAGCTTTGCTTCTTCAGTTAAATGTACAATAAGATGAACAATAATAGTAAAGAAGCTTGGCAAAAACACCTTCTCCATCTGGCACAATACCATCACCACCTTATTTCCAAGTTTATCTAGTTTCTCCACTGACAATTCTCTCGCACATAACTCCTTAAAAAAATGTGATAAACTAGATATTATATCTAGAATATCAGTATCTTTTACAGCCCTTAAGGCAATAGGAAGTAAATCATGCATCAAAATGTGACAGTCATGGGTTTTCATATTAAACAACTTACGCTCTTTCAAGTTGACACAACGAGAAATGTTACTTGCATACCCATCTGGAACCTTGATATGCTTCAACACCCGTAAAAATCGCATTTTCTCTTCAGATGACATTGTGTAAGGAGCATTAGGGAGTTGGAATTTGCCATTAGGCAATTCTATAGGATGAAGCTCTGGCCTAATCTTCATAACCTCAAGGTCTTTACGTGCCTTATAATTGTCTTTTGATTTCCCCTCTAGGTTTAATAAAGTTCCTAAGAGGTTATCACATATATTCTTTTCAATATGCATTACATCTAGATTATGTCGAAGCTTGTTGTACTCCCAATATGGTAGATCAAAGAAAACACTTTTTTTTTTTCCATAATTGTTTCTCATCCTTTTCATCAACCTCATTAGATGAGACACGTTTTCCATATGTGAAAGTTGTTTTATTTAGCTCAACAAGAATATCACTACCACTAGACGGTATTGGAGCACACCTAAGCTCTACATTACCATCAAATCCAACATCATCGTAACGAAATGGATGGTCATTAGGCAACCATCTTCTGTGCCCCATATAGCAAAATTTACGTCCATTTTCCAACCACAAAGAATGTGTTTGGTGAGCACATGATGGACATGCATAACGACCCTTTGTACTCCAACCAGACAAGTTTGCATATGCTGGAAAGTCTTTAATGGTGGAATGAAGAGCTACCCTTAACTTAAATGTTGTCTTGCTATATGCATCAAACGCATCAACTCCTTCCCACAACTGTAACAATTCTTTAACAAGTGGTTGCAAGTACACATCAATATCATTACCAGGAGCTTTTTCCCCAGGAATTATCATCGACACTATGATCGATGATTGTTTCATGCAAAGCCAAGGGGGTAAGTTGAAAGGAATCAATAACACAGGCCAAGTACTATGTGTACTACTCATGACACGAAAAGGATTAAATCCATCACTTGCAAGCCCTAACCTAATATTTCGTGGATCACATGCAAAATCAGGGTATCGCTCATCAAAGTCTTTCCATGCTTTACCATCTGCTGGATGTCTAAGAATTCCATCATTAGTCCTATCCTTATGGTGCCAAATCATATCTTCGGCTATTCTTAAAGACTTATACATCCTAAGTAGCCTTGGTATGAGAGGGAAATAACGTAAGACTTTATTTGGTAACCTTCTATCCTTATCCTTCCATCGTGATGTATGACACTTGTCACATTCATGTGGTTTTCTCTTCCATCCCAATATAAAATACAATCATTTGGACAACTATGGATTTTTTCATATTGAAAGCCCAAATCCTTATTCAATTGCTTACAATTATTCCAGGATGACGGAAAAGGAATTATACTAGGAAAGACTATGACTAATAAAGTCAATAACTGATCAAATGACTTGTTAGACCAACCATACATGGATTTCAAATGAAATAGGTGCAAAATAAAAGAAAGTTTCGAATAACTTGACCCAGGATATAGTACTTCGTCAGCCATTTCTTTGACCCTTTCATATCCAGCATCCTCATGATGTTCTCTCTCACCCACTCCATCGTTAAAATGAAAACCATTATTAATATCATCATCCTCATCTTCTCCCTCTATAGGATCTCCCATCTCAAACTCATGACTATCATCATTATTCTTGGCACATTCTTGTCCAATAGTGTCAAAAATATCATTCAATAATGTTGTAGTATCAACAAGACCGTTTATCTCATGATCACTATTGATCAAGCTAGTTCTAGAAGAATTGAGATTAGAAGATGTTGGCATGTAAATTGTTTCCCCGTGATATATCCAATCTTTGTAGCTACGCATAAATCCATTAAACATCAAATGACGTGTAACAATATCTCTACTAAACCATGCATTTCTCCCAACTTGGCATTTAGTACAAGGACATATTATAACCTTAGGATCCAAAGTGTGAGCAAAAGCAAAATCAAGAAATGATTCAACTCCCTTTATGTATTCATCAGAGGTCCGATGCATATTAATCCAGCTTTTATCCATTATTTTTAAGTACGTTGTAACCTAAAAGTTAACATTTTGGGTAACTCTACTACATCAGTTATACTATCATGTAAAATTTCAAACAATTAGCTATACTTAGAATTATAATATCAACACCGTCTAGGTTCACATAAACTATGACTTCAAATCATAAATTACACATTATTATATTAACAAGATTACTTATAAAATCTGGGTTCTTTTTAATTGAATTTTCTTGCTTTTTACCCTCTTGTTTAATTATGTTGCCCCAAGAACTAATAAAAGAAATACTTTAAAAAAAAGAAACAACAACAGAAATAGAATAAAATAAGAAGAAAGTTGATGCTGATAAATAATTAAGATATTTGTGTATGATAGGACATACGGTATTCAAAGCAAGATACAAAGTTGATGAACAATTGAAAGTCATGTAAAGCAGCAACATACCAGTAGCAATATACAGTAGCAATATACAGCAACATACCAAATAAATATGCAGTAGCAATATACGCAGACCAAAGAAGCTACTCGAAATCAGTAGCTCTCAAAACAATGAATACGCAGACCAGCAGAACCAAATCAGCATTTTAGGACCAAATAAGCCAGAAAAAATCATGACCAGTAATCAGCAAAATTCATCTTTAATAACTTTAAAGAACAACAAATATAATTCAAAGGTTGTTTCACTCATAAAACAATCTAAATATACAAATTCATCTTTAATAACTTTAAAGAACAACAAATTTCTAAAATTAACAATATAATTCAAAGGAACCATTAAAATTCATCCTTAATAACTTCAAAAAACAACAATAATAATGCATAATTTGATTACAAACCTTAGAGAGATGAACCCAAAAGACAAATTGTAGATTAGAGGAAGAGATTGAGCAAGAGAGGCGAAATTAGGGCACTCGAAATCAATACCACTCGAAATCACGAAATTAGGGCAGAATATCAGTATGAGAAAGAGAAGGAGAAGAAGATGAATAGGTTTACTAACCAGGCGCGCGAAATGGAGTAGGGCAGTGGGCAGAATCGAAATTTTTAATTATATTTTGAAATGATTTTAGCCACGCTTCTTTTTGTGGCTGATTTTGTTGCATAGTTTCTATCTTATTTATGTTTTAGCCACGCTTACAATTAAGGCTGAATAGATTATAAATTTTTTTAAATTATTCTTTAGCCACGCTTATTAGTGTGCCTGAATATATAATATCTTAATAATATTTAAATAACGTGTAGCCACGCTTATGAGTGATACTATAAGTCTCACACTTAATAAGCGTGCCTAAAGTGTTATAAGTGAGTCTAAATGAAAAATGATTGCCACGCTTAAATAAGAGTGCCTAAATAACTGTAGCTATTTGCAACATTTTTTGTAGTGATAATGAAAAATTAAAAATTAATTATATTAGTTTAATATTTTGTTTAATTATGTACGATTATTTGATGTATCAATTTGGGTTGTGGCATGTGTTATTCACTAGTGGAAAAAAGAACATTGGCTGCGACTTTTTTGGGGGTATAGGCTGCGGTTTTGACTCGCAGCATTAGTAATAGCAACAAATGAGAAAAACTTATTGGAGGGAAGTGGAAGAAGATCTTCATTAAAGAAGAACTTCATCAAATCTTCAAATTGTACGTAATACCACCACAAAATCTTCAAGAACTTCATCAAATTGTACCGAAATGAACAAAACAGAACTAACCTCTTATAGACGAAGAAGAGCTTCATTAAAGAAGAAGGAAGTGGAAGAAGAGCTTCATTAAAGAAGGAAGTGGAAGAAGAGCAAACTCGACTTTCTTCACTAAATTTGAAGCGCTTCAGTTTGGTATTTTTTGGGCTGAAGGAAGAAGGAAGAGAGAGACGAAGGAAGAAGGAAGAGAGAGAGGCGCAGAGAAGGTGAATGAAGAGGCGCAAATCAGATGGGGAATATAAATGCCTCAATTAGGTTTTTTTGGGCTGGGCTTGGTATTTTTTGGGCTGCGGACATACAAAGAACCGCAGCCATTTTGTGTGTCATGGACTATTGACTGCGGACAGCCTTCATAACCGCAGTCTTTGTTGATTATTTTTTAAATTTGTCTATTGGCTACGTAAACCTTAAAGCCGCAGCCAATTAGCCGCAGCCAATAGCTTTTTTTCCACTAGATATTTTTGTTTATTTTTGCATTTAGTTTTTATATATTTGATTGTGGTTTTAATTTTTATATAGTTATACGCAATGATGGATGACAATAGTTATTATTTGTACAATAGAAATTGGATGTACGAGAGAGAATTTGATGACGAGTCTTATAATATAGAGTTTATTAGGGGATTAGAAGAATTTATAAAATTTGCATTGTCAAAAAATCATTTATCGAAAATTAGAAGTCCTTGTGCGAAATGCAAAAATGTTGTTTTTAAAAATCCAAATGATGTGAGGGAACATTTGTTAAGAAAATGTTTTGTAGAAGATTATTACGATTGGAGGTAAGATTACGATATTGCCGCCGGTGTAGGTACCAGTGACAATAACGCGTTTGTTCGGGAACAGATTCCTGAAGATTTAGTACTCCTAGACGCGATTCCGAAGGAAATAATTACATTCGTATGGTTCATGATGCTGCTGCGAGTAGATTTCTGGAGACGTACCAAAATATGTTTCTGCAAAATGACCACGATTACGTGGAGGCACAGACGCCTGATGATGTGATTCCGGATAAGCCGAATCCGGAGGCGAAAAAGTTTTTTGAAATGTTCAGTGCCGTAAACAATCCACTTTATGAAGGTTGGGAAAGTTAATCTCAGATGTCGATTATAGGGAGGATGACGAATCTAAAGACAGAACGTTAATGCTCCGAGAGGAAGTATGACGATATGTCTACTATGATGTGGGAGGCTTTTCCTCAACCGAACGCGATGACATCCAGTTTTTATGACACAAAGAAACAAATAGCGGGGCATGGGATGCCATCAGAGATGATTGATTGTTGCATTAATGGATGTATGATCTACTAGCGTCGTACTGTTAATGCAACTCGCTGTCGTAAATGCTCGACAACAAGGTGGGTTAGAGACGATGTTGGAAATAGACGAATTCCAAGGAAACAATTTATATATCTTTTAATAGGTCTACGCTTACAAAGGTTGAATGCGTCTCGAGTGACAACTAGTGAAATGAGATGGCACGCTGAGCAACACAGCGTAAAAGGGGAAATGTGTCACCCGTCAGACTCAGAGGTCTGGCAACATTTTAATGCAACGCACCCAGATTTTGCTGCCGAGATTAGAAATGTAAGACTTGGTTTGTGTACAGACGGATTTAATCCGTTTGGATGCTCAGGAAGGGAGTATTCATCGTGGCCAGTGATCCAAACACCTTATAATCTCCCTCTGTGGAAGTGCATGAAGACACCATACATGTTCTAAACAGTCATTGCGCTAGGGCTTAATAATCCTAAGCAAAACATCCTAAGGAAATGTGTCACCCGTCAGACTCAGAGGTCTGGCAGCTCGTATGCGCTCTTGGTTGGCTCGGAACCTCTCGTACTCTGCCCGCCTCCAGCTCATCAACTCCATTCTCATGAGCATCGCGAACTACTGGTGTCAAACAATAATTCTACCCAAATGTGTGATAAAGCAGATAAACTCAATTTGCAGAGCTTATCTTTGGCATGGAGACACAGGTAACCACAAGCCTGGTAATGTAAAGTGGGAGAAAGTTTGTAGACCCAAAAAAGAAGGGGGCCTAGGCATTCGCAACCTCCAAACCTGGAACCTCGCTATAGTAGGCAAAATTGCTTGGCACGTGAGCACTAAGAAAAATTCTCTATGGGTCAAATGGGTTCACGAGGTATATATGAAAGGCGGACGCTGGGAACTCTTCAACGCACCTGACACTGCTAGCTGGGTAATCAAGAAGCTATGTAAAGTCAAGGGTACCTTAAGTGCGTGGATGAATACCCCCAAGTACTTCATTGGCACGGTGTACAAGGATTTGATGGGCACCAAGGATCGATGCGTCTGGGCGAACGCCACTTGGAACAAAGCAACAATCCCCAAGAGTAGATTCATTATGGTTAGCATGTCAAGATAGGCTAAAGACAAAACAAAAGCTCATGGCTTGTGGGGTAGTGGACGAAGACACGTGCCCAATCTGTGGTGAACAGTCTGAAACAAGCAAGCACTTATTATTTGAATGCGAGTTCAGCTGGAAATGTGTGAGTGATCTCAGGACATGGCTTGGCATCACTTGGGACATTCGTATTTTTCAGGACTTCCACCGGAAACGAAACATGGGTAGATCCAAAAGAAGATTCATTGATGCTGTGTTGGGCAACCTTATTTACGCCATTTGGCATACGAGAAACGAAGTGGTGCGACACAGCAAGGTCACAACCCTACATGGAGTGATTCAGACCATCAAGAAGGATTCCATAGCAAGGTTCAAAGCCTTCAAAATGATGGGTCCCACAACTGCTTGGATGAGCTCTCTTTAACTTGCTGCTGCTGTCTTCTCGTGTCTTGGTGCTGCCCTGCTCTGGTGCAGCCTGCTTTCCCCTCTTTGAGCTGCCGCTATCTGTTCATTTTTGAGTTGCTGCCCTGCTGTCTGATGTTTGTGTCACCGCTGCCAGCTGCTGGTGGGTTTGGCACCTGCTGTCTGGTCGTGGAGCTGCTGATTTCTTCTAATCCGTGATGTTTTGACCTGCTGTTCTGAACTGGGGCTGTGCTGTTTGGGCCTTTAGCACCAGCAGGTTCCTACTACTGTGTTAATTTGCTGGTCCGTGTAATTGGCTCTCAACTGCTGCTGCTTGCTTTGGATCTGTTGACCCCTTTTGGTTCTTTGGGTCTTTGCTTTTGTACCTATGATAGCAGCTTTTGTATTGGCCATGTAGGACTTTTTTTTAGACAGTTTAGTATGTAGCGTTGCTTGTATCCATGCCGCCTGTGGTATGTTTTTTTTTGAGATATCCCAGGTTCATCCGTGCACATGAAGAGTGAGGTCGAGAAACCCTTCCTAGAAGGTGGGCTCTGCTTTCACACTGATGCAATTATAGGGTGACCTTCAGCTATTTGGGTATCATTACCCCACTGTAAATGTTTTTGTTTAGTGTTGAATAGAAAATCGTTTGACAAAAAAAATAAAATTAATAATAATAATAATAATAGTAATAAAATAATAATAATAATAATAATAATAATAATAATAATAATAGTAATAATAATAATGATAATAATAATAATAATAATAATAATAATAATAATAATAATAATAATAATAATAATAATAATAATAATAATAATAATAATACTTCGGAAAAGAGTTGTCTCTCTAGCGGGCAGGTTATCTCTCGTGCGATTCACTGTGCGTGCTTGGTCTCTTCGATTTCTACCGGAATCCAGCCATGGGCAGGAGAGGCCGACCACCCAAAGTGACGGCTGTTCCGAGGAGGTAGTCTAGAAGCGTTTCAACGCGTAAAGGCACCTCTACTTCACCGAAGAGGTCTTTGTTTCAATCATCAAAACCTAGTTCGATTTCTTCACACATTGCTATCGACATCTTCTCAGGTAATGGTGGGGTTAATTTGGATCTCTGTCTTATAGTCGTCAAGTACGAGCCCTTCTCAGCCTTTGGCTCATCCCATTTCTGGAAAACCGAATTTTGTTTCTCAGGAGGCTGCTGGGTCGAAGCCTTCTTTAGCAATGCGGGTGTCGCTTTCTACTCCGGTAACCTCTGGTATGATTTCTCCTTCTCCCCCCCGTGTTATTGGCCGTATTTTACACTCTGATATTGAGGATGAGGTGAAATTTTGGGCAAATATTGTTGTTTGTTATGATACTAGTTCTAATCCCCCCCCCTAAGTGGTTGATAAAATAGGAATTCTTTTAGAGTCCAAAGAGGATCAGGATAAGGCTTGTAATATGAATGGAATTCTTTTTGACAAGAAACCGTTTAATGTGAAACCATGGTCCCCTAAGATCTCCTATGATAAGGCTAGTTTTTCTAAAATTCCGATGTGGGTTAAATTATGATTGGATATCATGTATTGGTCGGACATTGTTTTGAAAACCATTACGGGCTATCTCGGGAAGGTACTTAATGTGGATAATGCAACGCTTGCTAAGTCCCGTATGATGTATTCTCGTATTTTAGTTCATATGAATATCTCCGAGGGCTTTCCGGAGGAGCTCTTTTTTTTTCAATAAAAATGGTGAACTTGTTGCTCGATAAGTTCAATATGACTGGGTCCCTATTTGGTGTACTAAGTGCTCGCAATTTGGCCATATTAATAATGATTGTCGTATGGGTAAATTAAGGAAACCTCTAGAGGTAGATGATCACAGTTTTCGCCTTGTGAAGAAATCGTTTCGGCCAAAAGAGGTGCCAAAGGCGCTAGTAGAAGTTTTTCTAGAGCATGGTAACCAAGATTCGGTAGTTTACCTAGTTCCTAAGGAGGCTGATAATGTGGTGTGTGGGGTTACTGATAAGGTGGGTACTCTTGTGGATCATCTGGATAAGACGGATAATTATATGCACACTGATAATTCTTTTGCAGTGCTTAACCTAGCTATTGAGCCTGAGTTTGATGTTCTTTTGGAGACACCTTCGGAAAATATAGCACTGGGGCTGACCCCATCCGTGTTAATGATTAACTTTGGAGCATGGAATGTTAGGGGACTTAATAACGTTAATAAACAGCTTGAGGTGGCACGCTTTTTGTCTTCTTATAATATTAGCCTTATTGGTTTTCTAGAGACTAAGATAAAGAGGTCTGGTCTTGGCTCTCTTCATCTTAGAGTTTTCCCTAGTTGGTGTATTACTAGTAATCTCGCTTGGCATGATGGGGGGAGAATTGTTGTTGGATGGCGTAGTGAGGATATTCAGGTGGATATTCTTCATTGTGATAGTCAGTTCATTTATATTCTAGGAACTATTTCATCGGGCATTAGTTTTCATTTAACCTTTGTTTATGGTTCATCATCAGTTCGTGAACGACAGCATTTATTTTTTCCTCTTCGGGAGCTTAGCAACTCTATTAAGACTACTTGGATCCTTTTAGGAGATTTTAATTGTGTTGCACATTTTACGAGCGTCATGGTCAACCCATTCGTCTTCATGAAATACAACCTTTTCGTGACTGCTTAGAATGGTGCGGGTTACATGATGTTCCTTATACTAGTTTGTTTGATCGTCCTCCCATGTTGGTCACCTTCCCTGCTCTCCAGCGTGGCAGGAAACCATTTAGAGTTTTCAACTTTTGGTCTTCAAAGGATGATTTTCTTGACAACGTGCAGAGTATTTGGAATACCGGGGTAGAAGGGCACCTTAGCTATCAAATATCTCAGACACTTCGTCTTTTAAAGAAGCAGTTACGAGCAAGGAGAATAATCATCTTGAATTGCAGGCTGCTCAAGCTTGTTTATATGATCTTCAACACCAAATCCATGAGCACCCCTTTAGGAAGGATCTTGCCTCTGCAGAACGTCAGGCCGCTGCTCATGTTTATCAATTGAGGAGAGATTTTGAAGCTGCCATGAGACCTAAAGCAAAATTAAAGTGGATACAGCTTGGCGATGATAATACGAGGTTTTTCCATCAATGTATTAAACAACGGCATAGGTCCAACAGGATCACCCATTTGCATATTAATGAGAAAGATATCAATGATCCTTCTTTGATTCAACAGGAGTTCCATCAATTTTATGCTAATCTCTTTTGTAATCAGCTTGTTCACAGGGCTAAGGTCATACTTGATGTGGCTCGTAATGGTCCTATTCTGACTCACTCGCAAACGAAATTACTTTACCTTTCTTTTAGTAAGGTGGATATCAAAGCGGCAATGTGGAGCATTCCAAATGATAAGGCTCCTGGCCTTGATGGGTTTAATAGTGGTTTTTTTAAAGCTACATGGGTTGGAATATCACTACTATCACCTTTGTCCCAAAGACACAGTGTCCTTCGTATCCAGGTGATTATAGACCTATTTCATGCTGCCACGTTCTCTATAAATGCATATCCAAGTTGATCTGCTTTACGCTTTAGTTAGTGTCCTTCGAAACATTATGCATAATATTCTTCTGTGCCAGGATCTAGTTAAGCAGTATTCTAGACAACATTGTTCCCCTAGTTGTCTAGTTAAGATTGACTTGAAAAAAGTGTATGACACGCTGGATCGGATGTTTATTTAGGATATGTTGGTTGCTCTTAACTTCCCCGATCACTTTATCCACATAGTTATGAGTTGTATAACCTCAACTAGTTATTCTCTTCTTCTTAAAGGTAGTCCTACCCCTACTTTAAGGCTAAGAAAGGTTTACGCCAAGGTGATCCTTTATCCCCTCTGCTTTTCGTTATTTGTATGGAGTATCTATCGAGACTTCTGCGAAGTGTTGAGGGTAGCTATGGGTTTCATCCTTGGTGCCAGAGAATTAAGCTATCCCATCTGTGTTTTGCTGATGACTTGATGCTTTTCTATAAGGGGGATGTCTCTTCGGTTCGAACACTTTTTCAATGCATTCAAAGGTTTTCTCAAGCCTTTGGCTTACAGGCTAATTCTTCCAAATCGACCATTTATACTACAGGCGTTGACCCTCAAATTCGTGCTGCTACTAGAGATATTACTCAGTTTCCTTTTGGATCCCTTCCTTTTCGGTATTTGGGTGTTCCTTTCTCCTCCACACGCTTGTCCGTTGCTGAATGTGAGCAGTGAGGTGATAGGATGAATAGCGGAATCTCAAGTTGGCAAGCTAAACATCTTTCGTATGCGGCGCGTCTTCAACTCATTAATTATGTCTTAATGGACATTTCTTCTTATTGGTGCCAAATGTTGATCTTACCGAAGAGAGTTATCAGTTGTATTTAAGTGCAATTATTTTGATTTTATCCGTGTTAAATCTACGCTCCTTTAATGAAGTTATACTGGTGTTTAGGGATTATAGTAGTGAATTGTTGCAATTTTTGTCTCTGGTGCTTATTTTGTAGATTTGTGATATACGAGGCGGATTTTAAGCTTTTTACTAGTATAAGGAGCTATAAGAGGGTGAAGGCTTGGAGAAATAGCCTAAGACCCCTAGCATGATGGAGAAATGAAGCAAAATGTGTCCAGGAGGAAAGCGACTCGTCGCCACAACCAGAGCAACGACTCGTCGCCCATTTGCTGATCTCAGAAGTGTTCTAGAACATAAGCGACGACTCGCCACATCCTATGCAACGAGTCGCCGCTTATTCACTGACTTCTCTAAATTGCTCCAAAAAGAAAGCAACGACTCGTCGCTCATAAAGTGGCGACTCGTCGCTCCGTTAGCAGACTCCAATTTTCAACTAAAGCCAATGTGGCGACTCGTCGCCCCTGATATGGTGAGTCATCGCTCTGCATTTTAAACCGTTTCTTTTCTTAATTTTTGGAATCACTATTTAAGTGGAAGTTACCCTAGTTTATTTGGCATTCAGTTTTTTTCTTTCAAACTTTAGTTTCTCTCTTTGTATTTCATAGAATTAGTTTAAGCTTTCCTTTGAGAATTTCAATATTGTAATCTTGGATTTCATTAGCAATTTACTTATCGTTCATTGTCAAGGTATTTCTTCATTGTCAAGGTATTTCTTTTATATTCAAGTTTTTAAATTTTGTCTTATTTCTTGTTTCATGATTGTTTATTTGTCCTAGAAACCTCCATAGCCATGATTAGTGAGTAGATTTGTATGCTAGGACATTAGATTTGAACCTTAATATGTATGTGATTGTTAAATGAGGATTGATGATTGTGATGTTGAATTGTTTTGATTAAATTGTTACGTATGATCATTCAAGTTAAAGTCTTTTAATTTCTCTTAACACCAAAATCACGTAAGTTGAGGGATGAGAATATCATTATTCTTGGATGATAAATTAAGTTCATATGTCTCCTTAATCAAAATTACGTAAGTTGAGATTGAGTAGTATGTTTTCTTGTGTTTTTTAATCGATCAAAATACGAAAGTTGAGATTGAGAGAACCCATTTAATTTGATTTAATTTGGTTACCATCCCGAAAAGGAGTGATTAATTTAGATCGGTAGATCAATTCAACGGAATCAATTGCAATCCTCATCGAAATATATTAATCTTTTGTTCCCGAAGTGATTAATTTGGTTACCATCCCGAAAAGGAGTGATTCATTTAGTGGGGAATTCCTATGTCCTAGTCCTTTTATTATCTTGTTATCAACATATTTCTTAAACATTTCACGTAGTTTATATTAACAACCAATCAAATCTTCTGTTCCCGAAGTGGTTAATTGAACGAATTATATTAATCTTGCCTTCCTGTGATCCGACCCGTAATTGTGCTACAACACTTGTACAATTGCGGCATTAAAATAAAACCCCAACATTGTATAAACTCTATATGCCGATCTTTTTTATGGTTTGGGACAACTGAATGTCACAAAGTTGGCCTTTTGAATTAGAAAGATGTTTGTTAACCTAAACAGGCTGGAGGGCTTGGCATTCGCAATCTGTATATTTGGAATCAATGTGATGTGGGTAAAATTGCTTGGCACATATACACGATAAGAGAATCTATGTAGTTTCGGTGGATTCATGGTAGCTACACTAAGTGTGGTAATTGGGCAATGTTCAATGCTCCCCCACTGCTAGTTGGGTGGTGACAAAGCTTTGTTCACTTAAGGATACATTGCGGGATTATCTTTTCAAAAATTCATATTCCATTAAGCATGTGTATTTAGAGATTTCCAAGCCTACACACAGAGTTCGTTGGAGATTTGTGGTGAGGAATGGTATGTCTATCCCATGACATAGATTTTGTGTTTGGCTTATGGCTTTGGGAAAACTTAAAACTAAGGATAAACTCCTTACGCTGGGTGTAACAAATGATGATCTTTGTCCTTTGTGTGCATCATCTAAGGAAACAGTGCGTCATCTTTTCTTTGATTGTTTTTTTAGTAGGCAATGTCTTGATGGCTTAGCAACGTGGGTGGGTTTTCGCTTCAAATAAATCAATGCTTTGAACTTTCATGAACGAAAGGCTAATAATTAGCAACAACAAGCCATGTGTTCTATCTATGTTTGTTCCGTCTACGCTATCTGGAGAACTAGAAACACGACTGTTTGGGAGCATAGGGTTCCTCTTCCAAGTCACATTGTCATGAAAATTCGGAATGAGATTGCTCTTCGTATCCAATCACTGAACTACCATTTTGAGATTTGATTGGAATGTTGCTTGCACTAAATTCAATTGGGTGTGGTTTCTGTTCATTTATATGATGTTTTAGCCCTCAATTGAGGTCTCCTGATCTATGATTTTGTTGGTTTTGTGCTGTGTGTTGTTGCTTGGCGTGCCTACACCTGTTGATTTTCTAATCAGCAATGATGATGCTGCCTTGCTACTCAGTTCCTGTTCGTGTGCTTCTAGTTTCATGAGATCTGTCTGTTGTAGTTGTGTGATGTTTTGGAGTGGATGTTGTTTGCTGCTTTTCTTTGAAGAAACATTGTTGTTGTCTTGTTGAGGAGTTGCTATTATGTCAGTTGCTAATTGCTGGATGTATTGTGGGTTGTTTCTCAAGGCTGCTGATTCAACGCTAAAATTTTTTGCTCCATCTGATTCTGTGCTTGTGATGTTGGCTAATTGCTGGATGTTACTTCATTCTAATCTCATGGTTGTGAACTTGTGATGTTGTTTTAGTAATCAAAGTTTCTCCATACCAATTTTGTTGTAGTGGCTGTGCTGGATAGAAGCAGCGCCTTATGCTAGCTGTTATCTTTGTATGATGCTGCCTCTCTAGAGTTTCCTATCAGATTTACTGATGATGTGAAGCTAGCAAGCTGTTGTTTTGTTCTTGCTGTCTTATAATGCTGACTGCTGTACTTGTTGATGTTGTTTCGTGGAAGGCATCAGCAAACACCCGCAATAAGAAGCAGCACACAAAGATGCTGCTGATGTTTTTGTGTGTAGCTAGGCAGATGCTGCTGCTGCTGCTGCTGTGTGTAGGATGCTGCATAGTCCTGCCTTGTGTAGTCTATTGCTGAGATTTGGGACTCGTTTCCTACTGGTCTATGGAGGGTTAGCTGTTGTGGTGATGCTTCATTTGTTAATGCACTGATTTTGTGCTATTGACTTTGTGCTGTTGTGGTGGTGATCCTCTGTTGCTCATTGGTCTGGGTTTTCTGCTGGTTTAAAGCACGATCCTCCTTCCAACTCGTTTGATTTGATGGTGATGCGGCATTAAATGTCAACTCGGCTTGATGAATTTTTTCCTTTGGCTCATGTCTCATGCAATGTGATGGTCCTCTATTGCTGCTTTAGTGCTAATTTAGTTTTTTGTGGCTTTGTTTTGTATATTTAACATCTATGTGTAGCTTTGAATCTTTAGTTGACGTTTTTTGTTTTGTCGGTTGTTTTAGGCCTCGCTTTCCTCGTATGCACATGAAGAGTGGGCTGAGGAAACCCTTCATAGAAGGTGGGCCTCGGTTTCACACTGATGCAAATAAGGATTATTAAGTTTTATTGCCTTGATGTATATATTTGTTTTTTATGGTATATGAGTAAGTTTTTTATTTACCAAAATAATAATAATAATAATAATAATAATAATAATAATAATAATAATAATAATAATAATAATAATAATAATAATAATAATAATAATAATAATAATAATAACAATAATAATAGTAATAATAATAATAATAATAGCCGCCTCTCTCTCTTCTCTCTCTCTAGGATCCTCCCCTGTAGGGCGATTTCTGCCCCTGCCATGGCGTACAGGCGGCGAGGCCGACCATCGAGGGAGGAAGAGTTCACCGGCGTGTTGGGTATCCTCTCTGATCACTAGGGCCATCTTCTTGCTCCTATATCAGCGTGCAAGGTGAGTTTCCAGAAAACCCAAATAAACCCTATAGTCTCAGAATCGGGTTTGAGATCCCCTTTTCAAGCCCGAAAATAAGTATCTGATTATCCCTATAATCGAAAATCCTTCTCGAATTTCGTTTCTGGGTTGAGTAATTGAAGGTTTGGGCTGTAATCGCGAAGAACCCTAATTTCTCATCCCAGGTTCGTTCCATGTTTGGGCTCTGGTATTTGTCGACATTCGAAGACATCTCGAAGAACCCTATATTCACCCCCAATTTGGTTTGGAGGTTGTTTATATATGGTTACATGATGAAATCGGGTGTGTCCATTAATCAGCGTTTTTTTTGTCGAGCATCCATGGCCGTTTCGAAGGTCTTCAAGCCATTTTAATGGCGGATTCTTCTTATCAGGCACGAAACTCTGACCAGGTTTGTCTTAAATCATTCGAGATCTGAATAATTTCAAGTTCAAGCTATGTTCTTGAATATCTCAGATCTGTCTGAATTAAACCAATTATGTGAGTTGCGTTTCTTCCAAACCACATCTGGAGATTCGTCCAACTGTGATGTAAACCGTAATTGAACTTAGGGTTTAAAGTCTTTTGCTGTTAGAAGGTTGTTTCTGGGTTGCGAAGAACCACAATTTCGTTTTGGATTGGGTTCGAAAACCCTAAGTTTTCTCTGCTAGGGAAGAAGGTAAAGCACCTATTTAGGGTTTTGAGATACCCATTCTGACCTGCTGTAAAGATCTTGGGCCTGGGTCTCCTTGGTTTGTGCATCTTGACAGGTATGGTTTTGGGCATGGTCTCCTCTACAGGGTGTGCTACTACCTTGGCCAAGGGAGGTTTGAACTGCCATGTGCAGTTTTGTATTTGAGGATATCAAGTTAGATTGATATTCCTGTCTTTGATTATGGTGAATCAAACCACCTACTGATGCTCTTGCGTATTGGTTGGTTGTGGAATTCATTGCTTTTGCCTTGAGCCTAGAAGCTTCCCTATGAGCAGCACCATTGTTTGCTGTGGTACGCATTGTATACTGCGTGTGGAGCCTCTCTTAAGCTCTTGTTATGTTAAATTACAATATATTGTGTCACTGTATATAGTTCTTTGGAGCACTGTTTGCTGTTATGGTTGTTCTGTTTTTTGGGGATTGTCTATTGTGATGGTTTGGCCATCATACTTTACTCTATGTGTGATGGTGTTTGTTTTCATGAACTGTGGTGCCTTTTGGTGCTTAGTACAGGGTGCCCCATGGTTAGTTTATGCGGACATTATACGCTGCTGGAATTGTTGGGTGCATAGTGATCCATACCTGCCTAGCTGCTTTGCTGTGTAATGTGAAGGGTGCAATGCTGTGCTCGTCCCACTGCCCCTTTGTGTACTGCAGGCGTAGGATACTAGGTGTGGAGGATGCTCGATTACAGAGTGTGCACTCATGAAAACTTGAAGGTTTGGAATGTCCAAGGCTGGGATACTGAGCTACGAATGTTAGACTTTGTCTTTTGCACAGATATATCATGTAAAGAATGTATTTAGTTTCGTCTATTGGTCTATTTAGCTTTGAGTAGACTAGGATTGTAGAGTACTCAGTATTGTTGTAATGTGGGCTATATGTTTTTGCCTGTGTTCCAAGCGTTTTTAGCTTGGTAGGAGTTACTCTCTTTTTTGTAGGCGTCGTTCCAGTCTTCGCGAATGATAAGGGGTTTGTCCCTTGGAGCTTTGACTTGCTCGACCCCTCAGTCTTTTGACCCGTTGTAAGCTTCGGCTATTTTTCTGGCATTTTATAAGATTTACTTTGCCAAAAAAAAAAAAATAATAATAATAATAATAATAATAATAATAATAGAGTTTTGGAGCGGCTCTCTCTCCTCTTTCCCTCTCTAGATCTTCCTCTCTGCTGAGCAACCCCGCTGCTCCGCCATGGCACGCAAGAGGCGTGGTCGTCCCCTGAGAAGGGAGGAGAGTAGCTTGCTAGTCACCGGTTTCCCTTAAACAACCTCTGTTTAGAGCATTTTCTGGGTATTTCAAACCCGCTTTTGGAATTACCCAAAAATCGAAAAAAAAAATTTCTTGCTTTTGGTGCCCTAATTAATGGTGCATTCTGGTCAGGAACTAGTGGGATCTCTATGGTTTTCCACTATGTTCGTGTTTTTGAGAAATTCGAGGCGTCTTCTAGTTTTTTAAATGGGTTCGAACAAATTTTGGGTGGCCCTGGTGCAAGCTTCAGATCTGGAATGGCGGCGCAAGGTATTTACCTATTTTGGTTGAATCCTGGTTTTTGTCCTGTGGATGTAATTAGGGCTTGTGGGTGTTTCTGGTCCCAAGTCTAGATTGATCTAGGGTTTTGTTGATTCGTGAGGATGAAGATGAAGGCTCAGGTCTTCTTCCCCATAACCCGTCATGAACCCAGGAGCGAGAGAACTTATCTGTCTTTGTAATATATACAATGTCTCTGGTCTATGTTGATTGTTGTGACGCCATTATAAATGGAGGATTCATCAACTCAGGCGTTTTCTATGGCTATTTGAAGCCTCAAAACCCAAATTTCGCTTCGTAACTTCGACGAAATCGAAGGTAGGTTAGATTCTTGGTTGGAATCATGTTCGTTTATGGGTTGCTCTCAGTTAAGTAGTACTTATTTTCATTGGGTTTTTCTGAACCGAACACCCAACTCGACTTGGGGGTATTCGTGTTGTTTGATGATAAATTCCCTACTATGGGTTGTTTTAGTTTCGTTTGAACTGCTCAAAGCAGTTGAGTCTCTAGAGGGTAGCAATTATCGTTGTTATTACTTCGTCTATCTCAAGCAAAGAGAACACTGTGAGGGTAACTTTGCTCTTTGGGATAAACCCTATTTGAATTAGGGGCTGTAGATGATGAACGATGTACTGCTGAAGGGCTGATTTCATAGGACTCCTATGCATATCAAGCAGCTTCTGCTGGTGGGAGGTTCCTATGCTGCTGCTCTACTCTGTTTGTCTGCTGTCAACCCTCTTCTATTGCGTTGGCGTGTTAGAGGATGCTACTATATCGTTTTGCGGACTGGGTGACTCTTGGGCCTGTGAGGTTTGTGGCAATGGAACGAGGGTAACGTTGTTCCTGTTCAAGTGGGTCATCGTATTGGGTGCTTAGAACCAACCCACAGGTCTTGGAGGTAGTGTGAAGTGGGTGCGTTTGGCTCCCCCCTCCCCTCAGTTGGTTAATGCTTGGCCTGATTAACGATGCCCGTTTTTTTGACTAGAACTAATGCCTTTCTCCTGTTGCTGCACCCTGTGTCTGTGGGTCGTTTGTGCTTGATGATCCTAGGTCCAATGAGTTTGCCTAGACTCCAAAGCTTCGGCTCGTAATGATGCAGGTTGTGATGCTGTGTTCAGTTCAGCTTAATACAGGTCATGACAACATAAGTTTGAGTATTGATGTTTAATATACTATAGAGCTAGTTGTCTGTATTGATATTATTTGTTTGGTTCGCTTGTATTTAGATCCCCTGGTTTGAACAAGTTTATGAACTTTTGAGATCTTATTGTTTTGAAGTTTATCATAGTGATGCGTTGGTCTTTGGTAGTACTGATACTGGGTGCTGCTGGTTTGTATTGCTATTTTGGAAGTTGCTTGGTGATCTCTGATCAAACTAGTTCGGTGGATTCCTACTGCTTCAATGCAATGGCGTCTAAAAGCTTATGAATGAATGATCGTTTTTGGGTTTTTGTTTACATATTATGTATCGAACTCTTGAAGTTTTTACGTAGTCATGCTTGGCCAAAGCCAATTGTATATGCTAGGTCGTAGTATCTCTAGTCTCTAGGAATGAATACTTTTTCTTTTTTGGAGTGGACTTCCCCAAACTAGCGAATGATGAGGGGTCTGTCCCTTAGAAGCTTCGTTTCGGGTCGTCTTCTCAGTCTTTTGGACCTTTGTAAGCTTCGGCTATTTTTCTGGCATTTTATAATACTTACTTTGCCAAAATAATAATAATAATAATAATAATAATAATAATAATAATAATAATAATAATAATAGGTTCAAAGTATATGCAAACACACATTCAAGAAGGATGAGACTTCAGACGTAACCCAAGCTGAATTCAACCTCCTTCAAGCCCAACAAGAGGTACACTCAAACCCGCATATTATTGATCTTATTAACATTGAGTGTAGCATGGCAGGTATTCTGAAAAAAGCAAAGGAGGAAAGAGACTCGGCTCCCCGGCAAAGAGCCAAGATTAAGTGGTTAACTCTGGGAAACGAAAACACTAAGTTCTTCCACCAATCCATAAAACAGAGGCAGAGAGCAAACACAATCAATATTCTCCACCTGGGGAATGAGATCATTAGTGACCAAGCCCGCATACAACAGATCTTCCAAGACTACTACACAAAGCTCTTGTGTAATGACATCAAGGACAGGAGACTCATTAATATGAAGATCATCGGCAATGGTCTAGTTCTTTCTGAGGTGCAGCAAAATCTTCTCGCACTATCCTTTTCAGAGGAGGACATCAAAAAGGGTATTTGGAGCATCCTTGAGGATAAGGCCCCGGGTATAGATGGTTTCAACAGCGGGTTCTACAAAGCTGCTTGGCCGGTGATCGGGAATATATTGTCAGGGCAATGCAAGAATTCTTTAACACAGGTCTCCTCCCAAGGGAATGGAATATCACAACAATCACCCTGATCCCTAAAACCCAATGCCTTAAGGGCCCAGGCGCCTACCGCCCGATATCCTGCTGCAACATCATTTACAAATGTATCTCCAAGCTTATCTACAGCAGACTCAAATTTGTCCTAAACTCTATCGTTAGCCCAAACCAAGGAGCTTTTATAGAAGGGCGTAGCATCGTCCATAACATCCTCTTATGCCAAGATGTGGTGAAGCACTATGGAAGAAAACATTGCATGCCTAGTTGTCTCCTAAAGATGGACCTGCGCAAAGCTTATGACACACTGAATTGGGAGTTCTTGAAAGACATGATGTTCGCCCTCAACTTCCCCAATCGATTCATCAGAATTGTTATGACTTGTGTGACATCCACTCAATACTCACTCGTGCTAAATGGCTCCCAAATGGACCCCTTGAAGGCTAAACGTGGGTTGAGGCAAGGAGACCCTATGTCCGCCCTTCTGTTCGTCATTGGCATGGAATATCTTTCACGTATACTTAAATCAGCAACAACTGCAGAGAGGTTCTCTTTCCATCAAGGATGCTCCAAAATGAAACTCAACCACCTAGTCTTTGTAGATGACTTGATGATGTTTTGCAAAGCGGATTTGGACTCCATCATGGTTCTTAGGCAGGGGTTAGAGATTTTCTCGGATAGCTCAGGGCTCTATGCGAATTACTCCAAATCGGGAATCTACCTTGCAGGTCTTAGCAATGACTTCAGAGAGCAAGCAGCCACGGTATTGGATTTCAAGTTTGAGAGCCTCCTTGTTAAATACCTTGACATGCCCCTTACTTCAAAACGATACACAGCTGCGGATTGTGAGTACCTTGTAGACAAAATGACCAGCAGAATCAGATCATGGTTTGCAAGGAAACTCTCATATACTGGACGACTCTAGCTTGTTAACTCCATCCTTATACGCATTTCCAACTACTAGTGCCAAATTTTCATTCTACCCGAAAAAGTCTTGAAGCAGATCAATTCTGTGTGTAGATCCTATCTGTGGCATGGGGAAGCTAATAACAACACCCCAGGGAACGTTGGCTGGGATAAAGTGTGCAGGCTCAAAAAAGAAGGAGGTTTAGGGATTCGTAATCTCCAACTCTGGAATCTTGTCGCGGTAGGCAAGACTGCATGGCACATAAGTACCATGGAGGACTCATTATGGCTTAAATGAGTGCATGAAGTCTAAACTAAAGGTGGAAGATGGATGCTTTTCAGTGCCCCACCTACCGCAAGCTGGGTGATTAAAAAACTATGCAAAGTGAAGAAGACCTTGGTAGACTGGATCACAATGTAAAAATATACTATAAGCACAGTGTACAAGGACTTGATGGGAACCCAAGAAAGTACCACATGGGCATATGCTACCTGGAATAGAATTACGATGCCTAGAAACCGTTCATCATATGGTTAGCATGTCATGACAGATTGAAAACCAGAGATATGCTCAGAGACATGGCGGTAATTGATGACGACACCTGCCTAATTTGTGGCTCACATCCAGAATCAAGGGACCACCTTTTCTTTGAATGTGAATACAACAGACAGTGTGTGATCGCGGTAAGGAATTGGCTTGGTGTACCATGGAGCATCCGTAACATTGAGGTTTTTCATAGAAAACATCGTGGGTCAAGGATTAAATGGAGCATTATTGAAGCGGTCCTAGGCAACTTGATTTACACCATTTGGCGCACAAGGAATGAAGCCGTGTGGCACCAGAAAGTAGCAACTGCTAGTAGAAGTATTGAAATTATCAAAAGTGAGTCAAAGGCGCGTATGCAGTAGTTAAAGCTGAATAGATTAGCAGCAGAGTGGGTTAGGTCCCTGTAGTTGTTGCTGCCCAAACCCGCCACTCATCGACACGCTAGCAGCTGATTGCAGCAGCCCTTCCGCAGCCCTTCATAACCTGCCAGCAGCCCAAAACTTTGACAACAGCTGCATCATCACAGCCCCTCAACGTCTGCCAGCAGCGGCTTCACCTATCCAGCAAACCAGCAGCAGTACCTCAGTGCAGCAGCCTCCACGAACAGCTTGGTAGACTGTTGTATTTTGAGTCCCCCCTGTGTTAGGGCGTTTGGAACTTTTTCTTAATTTTCTTTGTTTATGTGGGCCTGTTTTTCACACTGATGCAATGGTAGGGAGACCCTTGGAAATCTGGGTTCTTTACCTCGTATATGTATATGTTTTATGTTAGTGTTTAATGAAAAATCTTTTCGCAAAAAATAATAATAATAATAATAATGACAATAATGATAATAATAATAATAATAATAACAATAATGAATAAAAATAATGAAAAGCTTGTGGGTGTATTTCCGCCCAATATTCCTTGATCTTGCGAGGTGTTAAGTTGCTTGGTGGTGGAGAGCTTGTGATGCAGAGGGTGACCAAGACCATTGCACTTTTGGATAAGGTTGCTCTGCTTGATCATCCTCAGTGTGAGCTATTATTACTTAGGGAATGTACCTGAGTTTTTAAACTATAATTTGCATTGCGTACTTGTCCTCGTAGTACTTTTCAGACGGCTCAGCTCACATTCAACGGGGCTCTTCGATCTTCCTTGGAGCGTATTGTTACTGTTTCGAGGCCTGGGTTTGGAGATTGGCAATGGCGACTTGCCACCTTACAATTTCCGTTTGGAGGGCTTGGGGTATATTCCGCAGGTGATGTTCGTCATTATGCTTTTCTTTCTTCTTGGTTATAGTCTATTGGGTTGCAGACACAACTTTTACGGCATGCTGGCATTGTTGGTCTTGGATGAGCCATTAGAGATGTGTTGTGTCTGTTTAATGGAATAGTGGAGTCTGACATTATAAGTAATCCTAGTGAGGTCGCTGCCCCTAAAGTCATGACGAAATTGGCAGATATATACTTCACGAAGGTTACCGCTTCTGCTGAATCCGCCTATTCTTTGTCTCCTAAGCAATCAGCATTGTGGAAATCGCAACAGGGAGATCACACCTCTGCTTGGCTTCGGACAGTCCCTATTTCTGGGTTGGATTAGACGATGAACCGAAAGACCTACCGATGTGTGTTGTGCTATAGGATGGGTGTTCCATTGTTCTCTATCTCGATGTCTTGCTCTGCTTGTTCTCGGGTTTTTGCTGGGGATATTTTCCGTGATTACGCAGTGTCGTGTGCTGGTATTGTGGGTATTAAACATCGTCATAATGTTATCCGGGATACCCTTGTTGATATATGCTACAAATTTGGCATTTCGGCAAGAAAGGTGGTTAACATAGGGTTGTCTGGAGGGAATGATGGGGCCCTTAGACCTGCTCATGTGTTACTTTATTCCTGGAATCGTGATCGCAATGTTTCTGTGGACTTAACAGGGTCTTCTCCTTTGACACAAACAGGGCTATTTGACTGTATCCCTGGGCGGGTTGTGGCTGATGCGGCTCATCGGAAGTGGGTGAAGTATGATGCTAGTTGTCGGCTGATTGGTTATGGTTTCATTCCCTTCACCTTTTCTTCGCTAGGGAAATTAGAGAAGGAGGCTGTTGCGTTGCAGAAGCGAGTTCATAGGTTCTCAACAACTCAAGACATTGGAGCTCGTGCTGCAGCTTATATTTTCACTAGGGTAGACATTGCTATAGCTAGAGGAGTGGGGGCCCAGATTGTATCTCGGCTTCCCACTAATATATTGCAGGTTGTATAACTTTGTCTGTTTTTTATAATAATAGTGATGCAGATTATGCAGGGATCTTGTGCAAAGAAAAAGTACTTCCGGTATGTTACAATTTCTTTGTTTATATTTAGTATCTTGGTGTTCCAAGAAACAGAACACTGCTGCACTATCCACCGCTGAAGCAGAATTTGTAGTTGCAGCAGCTTGCTGTTCCCAAATGCTTTGGATAAAACAACAACTAAGAGATTTTGGTTTTAAATTTGAATGCCTTCCTATTTATTGTGATAATACTAGTGTCATATGCATATCAAAGGATCTAGTGCATCATTCTAGGGTTCCGCATATACATATACGACATCATTTTCTTAAAGATAATGTTCATTACATTATGAGGATAATGTTGAGCATAAAAATGTAATTGTTAAGCATGTCAATACAAATGAGCAAGTTGCAAATATTATGACTAAACCACTTCCAACGGAACAATATGAGAAGATGAGGCTGGAACATGGAATGATCAAGCTCCACAAAAGTTTAATGCAAGCATTCCCCCTCGAAGCAATATTAAAATTGGAAAAAACAAAAGCATCCATGAAAATCTTGATTGAGAAATCAGTTATTGTAAGGTACAAATATGCAGTTATTTAAATTAAAGTATGTGCTATGAATGCTCTCTTGATTGCATGTTTAAATTGATTAGACCAATGCAGCATGTGGTTGTTCTATATGTTATTTTCCTCATATTAAAAATGAAAAAAAAATTAATGAAAAAAAGAAAAAAAATGTAAAAAAGGGAAAAACAAGGGCACATTAATTCTTATTTCTTATTTTTAATTTCAATATTTTCAATTTTTCACCCAATTCCAGCATTTTATTTTTTTTTCGGATGGTCAACGTAAATTAGTTAGATAGTGAGAGTCGAATCATCGTAGTATTTCGAAAAACTGTTATTAACCGCCAATTCAACAAATATACCCAGTAACTCTTCGTTACACTTGTTGTCCACATGTAACAATTAAGTAAATGGAGAGTAGTAACCCCTTGAGTAACCCTCCTTTCACTACTTTAAAACCCATTACTCTCAAATCATATCACTCACTCAAACACTCTAACACTCTCTCACATCAACGTACAATAATCATTATTTCTACCGCAAAACCGTTAACCTCTTTCACTTCTTTTTACCCCTTCTTCTTCACCTTCTTAAACTACCATGAAAAGCCCTAAACCTTCATCCTCTAGCAAACCGACAAAGAAGAAAACTCCTAAGCCATCACAATCCAAACCACTCCAAGTTATTCATCCTTCATCACAAATTGACGCCCTGCCATCCTCTTCCCATGAACCCAAGAAATTAGACTCACCCAGTTCAACGACCATGCATGTCGGAACAAAAAGACCCAATACCACATCGAGAGGTGTTTTTTTTGTCCAGACCAACGAAAAGGATCAAGCAAGTTGATCCTGATAGTTCCGAAGAAGTTTCTAAAAAAATGTTAGTAGGGTTTGTGTGGGAATATTCGGAGTATATCTTCGATTATATTCGGCTCTATTTTAGTCTAGCATATATTTAGGCTGATTTTATTTTATTCCAGTGTATATTTTATTTCCTTTTTAGTCTCTAGCTTGTGTATATTTAAAGGATGGCTGTGTAATTATAATTAATCAATACAATTATAAACCTTAAACCCAAACTTAATCTTCCGCTTATTTTAATCTTCATGGTATCAGAGCCGACGGTGTTTTCCGGGACCGGCAGCACCTCGGTTATCGTCATTTACCTTTAAAACAAACCTAACCAAACCTTACCTGAAAAACCGAAACAAAAATGGCCGAATATATAAACCAGTCGATTGTGACTTTAGAACAAATGGAACATATGTTCAACCTCTTTAAACAAATGCACCAACCACAAACCCAAACAGAAATTGTCTCACCCGAATTAAAAATAGCCGAAAAACTTAACCATGAAAATTATACCAGTTGGTGCAAGATGATGCACATAGCTTTGGATTGTAGGGGTCGTCTCAATCACATCATCGACGAGCCCCTAAATCCCTCAGATCCGGACTACAAATCATGGAAACAAAAGGACTCCATTGTTTTGTCATGGATTGTTTCAAACATTGAGAAAGGCCTTGTAAATCAATTTCTTGATTACAGTATTGCTAGAGACTTATGGAGGGGCATTGAGGCGCTCTTTAACAGTGGCAAGGACGAACTCCAAGTGTTCGATTTAACGTGCCAAGCCAACAATCTCAAACAGAACAGAGATACAATCGAAGACTACTACAGCAAACTGACAACAATTTGGACGGAGGTTGACCGCCGACAACCAAATCCGATGGTCCATGATGAGGACATCACCATATTCAACACCTTTATGCAAAAACAGAAATTATTCCAATTTTTGGGAGGGATAAATGATTCGTTTGATAAGGAGAAAAGAGATCTATTGAATTTAGATCCCCTTCCCACCGTCGAGGTTGCATACGCCACTATCCGTCGAGAAGTGTCAAGGCGTGGGATAATGACCCACGTCTCATCATCGGGAAAATATCCTTCAGAGATCGGGAGTGGGTTGGCCACCAAGCACCACCGGTCAGATTTTCCATCCTCATTCCGGCGAGATGCAGAGGATAAGACTCACCTGAAATGTACTCATTGTGGAGGAAGCCGGCACACCAAAGATGGGTGTTTTAAACTCATCGGATTCCCGGAGTGGTGGGAGGAACACCGGCAACGAAAAGCCGCCACCAAGGCTCAAACTAGTCGAACCGGCGGCAAGGCTCACTTGGCCACCGGATTCCCCCACTCAGATGGCGGCACAGACCCACTCATGGTTGCTGAAAAAACCGAGGCTCACATGAACAATGGAGGAACAGGTGAACAGAGAAAGAGAGAAGGAAAGCAAAACGGACCAGTAGAGAGAGAAACGGCGCAAGAGGTAAATGAAAACTTGCCTTATTTACACTTAAATACCCCTCCTCATGAAACCCTAACCCTCACAAAAATAAACCCACCTTTATTAAACAAAACCGGTCCAAACATCATCTCCCAACAGCCCATTATCCCACATAAAACCCCACGGCCCAGTTTAAATTCTTCTTTTGGACTGGTCTGTAATTCACCCTCAAATCAGTGGATATTTGATTGCGGGGCCACAGACACCATGACGTTTGACCCTCGTGATCTTTTATCCACTACACCACAAACCCGAAACTACATTCAAACAGCCAATGGGGAGTGTATTCGTGTTGATAAGACTGGTTCCGTTAATATTTCCTCGTCTCTCAAGCTTAAAAATTGTCTTTTAATTCCGAGTTTATCTCATAAATTTCTTTCTATTAGTCAGCTAACTCGTGAATTAAATTGTACTGTTCTTATGACCTCTTCTGATTGTATTGTGCAGGATGCTCAGACGGGGAGGATTATTGGGCATGGTACTGAACGAGATGGACTTTACTATGTGGATGAGGCGAGTCAAAAGGGTCACACTTCACTTGCTCATGGGTCTTCTGATCATCAGTTATGGACTTGGCATCGACGTCTTGGACATCCGTCATTAGGGTATTTAAAACGTCTTTTTCCGTCTTTTAGTCACACTAATGTATCTTTAGACTGTGAAGCTTGTGTTTTAGCTAAGAGTCACAAACAATCTTATTATCCTAGTAGTAGTCGTAGTAGTGAACCTTTTATTTTGATACATTCTGATGTGTGGGGCCCAGCTCCGGAGAATAACAAACAGCAGTTTTCTTATTTTGTCTCTTTTATTGATGATTGTACTCGCATGTGTTGGGTTTATTTTTTGAGACATAAATCTGAGGTTGCTGATGTATTTATCAAGTTTTATAATATGATTGTTACCCAGTTTAAGGCCACACCAAAAATTCTCCGATCTGATAATGGGGAGGAATATATCAACCATCATATGACCCAATTCTTTACTACCCATGGTCTCATTCACCAAACCTCCTGTCCACATACTCCACAACAAAATAGGGTCGCAGAACGAAAGAATCGTACTCTTCTTGAAATCTGTCTAGCCCTAATGTTTGAAGCCCATGTTCCACCCCACTATTGGCCTGAAGCCTTAGCCTCTGCTACATACCTCACAAATAGACTACCCTCCAAAGCTCTCAACTTCAAAACACCTCTTCAAACCCTTCAAACTTTCTTTCCCATACCCAGTACTCATTCCTTACCCCCCCGGATTTTTGGATGTGTGGTCTATGTTCATCTTCCTAAGCCTGTCCGACACAAACTTGAACCTCGAGCTGTTAAGTGTATCTTTTTGGGCTATGGGATAAATCAAAAGGGGTATAGGTGCTTTGATCCTACCGAGAACAAACTCTACACTACTCTAGATTGTGACTTCTTTGAGACTTCCTATTTTTACTCCCAGCTTCGTCCTCAGGGGGAGAGTACTAGTGATGACTTAAGCTGGCTTGATTATTCTGTTTCTGATAAAGTTGACCCCCAAGAGCAAGTTGACACTCCCACTGACACTGCCACTGAAAACATAGTGATTCCTTCTCCTCAGATCGTGCCTACTCCTCCGTCTGAAGTATCCACTGGTGATGAGGTGTTACTTGAACCTCAAGAGGTATTATCTGACCAAACTGTTGTTGATGAGCTTTCTAGTACTGCTGATGATGTATGCAGGTATGAGTTACCTCCAAGGAGAACTAGAGGGGTTCCTCCAAGGAGGTATGATCCAGAGTTTGAATCCTTGAGGTCGAGATACCCTATTTTGAGAGATGGGAACAGTAATCTGGCTCGTGTGGCTAAGGCTTTCCAAACAAGTCTGTATTCTAACTCCATTCCGAAAAACACAGAAGAAGCACTCCGAGATCCTAAATGGTATAAAGCAATGGAGGACGAGATTCTGGCTCTTAAGAAGAATAATACATGGGAGATATGTGCTCTACCTGAGGGTAAGAGGACTGTAGGATGCAAATGGGTGTTCACTATAAAATATCATGCTGATGGCACTATTGAGAGGTATAAGGCACGATTGGTGGCTAAGGGGTATACTCAGACCTATGGCATTGATTACTCTGAAACGTTTTCTCCTGTGGCGAAAATTGATACGATCAGGGTCTTGTTCTCTATAGCTGCAAACAAGGATTGGCCTCTTTATCAGTTTGATGTGAAGAATGCCTTTCTTCATGGAGAGATTGAAGAGGAGGTATATATGCAAGCTCCACCTGGTTTCACAAAGGAATTTGCTCAAGGGGAAGGATGCAAACTTAAACGAGCTCTGTATGGGCTAAAGCAATCTCCACGGGCTTGGTTTGGAAGGTTTACTATGGCAATGAAGAAATTTGGTTACAAACAAAGCCATTCTGATCATACCTTGTTTCTGAAGAAAGTAAATGGTAAGATGACTTGTCTTATCATTTATGTTGATGATATGGTTATAACTGGAGATAATGAGGAGGAAATCAGAAATCTGAAGGAGAAGCTCTTCAAAGAATTTGAGATGAAAGACTTAGGGAATTTGAAGTATTTTCTGGGTATAGAGGTCTTAAGGTCAAGGAAAGGGATTTTCATAAATCAGAGAAAGTATATCTTGGATCATCTGGCTGAAGTAGGTATGCTTGATTGTAAACCAGCTGATACACCCATGGTTATGAATCATAGATTGCAAACTCTCATAGAGGGTGAACCAGCTGACAGAGAACACTATCAGAAACTAGTAGGGAAACTTATCTATCTCTCTCATACTAGACCAGATATTGCATATGCTGTGAGTGTTGTGAGTCGCTTCATGCATCTACCCCAAGTACAACACTTAGAGGCTGTGATGAGAATATTAAGGTACTTGAAGGGAACCAATGAAAGAGGAGTGTTCTATGGGAAGAATGGTCATCTAAACTTGATCGCTTACACTGATGCTGATTGGGCTGGTGATCGTGATAGTCGGAAATCTACATCAGGCTACTTTACTCTTGTGGGAGGAAATCTTGTTACCTGGAGAAGCAAGAAACAAAATGTTAAGGCACTGTCAAGTGCAGAAGCAGAATTCAGAGGGGTTGCTAAAGGCATTACAGAAGTTCTGTGGCTTAAGAAACTTCTGTGTGAGCTAAATGTTCCAGTTTCAGAGACATGTACTTTGTATTGTGATAACAAATCAGCCATCGATATTTCTGAGAATCCGGTTCAACATGATAGAACCAAACATGTGGAGATAGACAGACATTTCATAAAGGATAAGTTGGAGAACAAGATCATTCGTATTCCTCATGTGAAATCTGAGGATCAGCTAGCAGACATTCTTACTAAAGCCGTTTCAACGGAAGTGTTCGAGACTACATTATCCAAGTTAGGCATTGGAAATCCCATGACCTAACTTGAGGGGGAGTGTGGGAATATTCGGAGTATATCTTCGATTATATTCGGCTCTATTTTAGTCTAGCATATATTTAGGCTGATTTTATTTTATTCCAGTGTATATTTTATTTCCTTTTTAGTCTCTAGCTTGTGTATATTTAAAGGATGGCTGTGTAATTATAATTAATCAATACAATTATAAACCTTAAACCCAAACTTAATCTTCCGCTTATTTTAATCTTCAGTTTGGTCTTGACAAGTACTGGTATGACTGTACCCCATTTCCTTAATTACACGCTATTTTACAAAATCGGGGTTGGGAAACATTGATGTTTGATTTTTCTTGCAACCCGATCTACCCTAATTTAATGCGTGAGTTCATTAAAAATTTTACAATTGAGAATGGTGTTTGTTCCAATATTGTTAAGGAAATCAAAAATTAGTTTAATAGCTTAATGTTGGGTGAATGATTTAGTGTTCCTGCACTAGGGTTTGACACGTATTATGTCGATTCCAAAATTTTTTTTTCGGGTATTGATGAACGGACTGTATTAATGTTTTTGTTGATAAATGAAAAGACAAGAAGGATTAGTCAAAATTCTCCGTCTCCACTTAACAAATTATTATTCAACATTGCTCGTGGATTTATTTTGCCTCGCAATTCCAAGCGTAGCGATGTAAATCTCCGAGATGCAACATTGATTTATTGTTTAGCTAATCACATTAAGATAACTTTCCTTCATGGATGATCTCTCATTTATCAGATTGCATTGAGAAGCGTTGTATGGTTGGGCATAGAGGGTTGTTAACCTGAATTTTCAAGATGTTTTGTGTACCTCTAGATGGTCTGCTGTTTCCCATGAGTTCCAATAATAACATTGGTGTGAAATGTCTCAACAATTTGCACCTAAATTAAATGAAAAGAGGATACCAGAGGACGCTGTTGAGGAGGTCAAAGATGTTAGTTCTGATGATGATAAGGATGAAGAAGAGAGGGAAGAAAAAGAAGAAAAAGAAGTAAAAGGAGAGGAAAAGGAGAGTGAGGAGAAAAAGGATCAGGAGCCTGTTCTCTCTGCCATTAGTGATAAGGCAGAAGGTTGTTCCCAAGGAGCATGAGAGGAAGCTCAGGAACAACACGAACAGGGGGAAGCAGTAAGTGGGGGGAAGCCTCAAAAGAGGAAGAAGGTGAGGAACTGGAGGAAAATGAATACGATGAAAATTCTCATGATGAGGAGGTACACATGCATTTTAAAAAGAAGCTGGTGCTGACACCTAGAAAAAGTGGTAGGCTAGCTTCTTAGCGTCCCGTTGCTATAGATGATGAAACGACCTCTTACACCACCAAAGAGTCTACCAATGCACCTCCTTCAGCAAAACCAGCCACACCACCAACCCATCAAATTTCATCACCACCACCATCACCTATACCTTCTACTCCTCCACCATTTGCTACATAGGTACACCTCCACACACTTCTCCAGGCTTGGGTTTTGATGCATCTGCTAACCCCTCTAATGTTCCAACAGCTACCTTAGATCTCATTGTCTCCAAGTTTAATGATTTCTAGTCTCAATTCTTTGCATTTCAAGATGAAATTCGTGTCTCACTTGCTTCAATCACTGATCAGCTATCCCAGATGGAGTCCCGTCTTGGAGCCAAGCATGATATTGTTAAAGTGCAGACCGAGTTTGTAGATGAAGATGAGACCGCTGCTTGATCCGTCTTCCTGCTTCATTATGTTTAATATTTTGTTGTCCATACCATTTGACTATCTTTTAATCAAACAAATCTTTTATTTTGTCTTTTTACGTACCAAGCTTGGGTACACTTTATGTAGTTTTATTTTGTTAAACTATGCTGCTACAGAATCTACTATTTTTTATTTTGTGAAAGGTCTATGATGATTACTCCTTTATATCTTGATTGTTTCTTATAGTATTTGCTTCTTGTTACCCTTCTTTGGCTGATATGTTATAATTAGTGTTATGGTTTGATTATCTCGCTCCTTTTGATTGATGTCAAAAGGGGGAAGTATGCAACAAACTTAAGAGGATAATTGTGAATGAATTCCATTGTATCTAATGCTCTGATAGTTGCTCTAATAAGTTTGATTTCTCTCATAAAGTGGTGTATAGTTTATATGCTCTGATATAGTGATATGTTAGTTTAAGTAGTTTTGATATGTTTTTTTTGGGCATGGCATACTCTGATAATTTAATAATTTAAAAAGCTTAATTTGTTTTGATGAAATTTATGTTTCAAAGACTTTTTAAGATAACTCTAAGTATTTATGTTTATTCGTTTGATAGCTCTGATTATATTAAGCTTTAGTTTATGTTTGTTATGCTAAGTTCTTGATAGTTACAGTTTTAGTCTTGATATGTTCTTAAGTCTTGCCTAACTTAGCACACAGTGATTTACATTTTAGAATCTTAATAGTTTATGTTAATTATTTTTGGAAATTATTTAAAAACATTGGCAATATATCTTAAGCTCTGATATTTTGTTTTTAAATGATAATCTTAGAGTAAATTGTTTTATCTTCGATGCTTGGTGAATTATATTGTAACGAATCGATTTGCTAAGTGTTATATAGAGTTGGTTTAATCTCTAGCATGCTCTAAAACTTTCGCTTTACTCTATTTTACTTAAGTTTGTTTATAAGTTATATAGAGTTGGTTTAATCAGAAAGGGGTAATTTGTTGGCCTTCTTAGGTTTTAATGATGACTTCACTTTAAATAAAAAATATGTTTTAGAAATTGTTTTGTATGTCAAATATCCGATTTTGTTAAAGTTATAGATGGAACCTAAAAAAATTAGTCAGTGGAAATTGTATGTGTCAAAGTTAATCAAAAGAGTCAGATATAGAAGATTACTCAGGATGTCAAAAGTAGACAAGAGGTGTACTGTTCCAAGTTTGATGGTCTGATGAAAGTTGCTGATGGAGATAGTACAGTGTTCCCAAGATGCAGTTCTGGAAAAAGCGTCCGCTACAAATTACGAAGGAAATTATTTTCCATTTTTAGTTGTTGTAAATGGGTAGAAATTAAGTCATGGCATAAATAGTTAATTGGAAAAATTAAAAAACCACCTAAAAACTACCGTAAGACTTATTCAATGTATGAGAATAAGTCTCCTTATTTCTCTCCACTAAAATAGGATGTTAGTTAGGGTTTAATTAAATTAATCCTAATTAGCTATTTTTAGTAAAACTCAACCATATGACTTTTACTTAACTTCCTAGCATGCGATCCACTTTCCTAAATTTTAGGATTAAGGGAACTGTGGGGAGTTAAGGTTCTAAAAAAAAATTCACGGTTGGTCCTATATAAAAGGAGGACTTATTCAACCGGTTGTGTCTGTGCTCATACGAGAAAAAAAAATTGAGAGATTATATAATAAGAAAAATATTTCACTCTTTTATTTGCCAATTAACTTAGAAAATTTTTCTTATTCAATTTCTTTGTTTTTATCCTATTTAGAGAATTATCTTTGTAAAGCGTTTTTGATAGAATTTGTTGTAACTAGACATAAGAGAATTCTAGGTGAATTGAAGCTTCGAGTAAAGCAAGACAAGGAGAAAAAGAAAAAGGAGAAAAAGAAAGAGAATAGAAGAGAAGTTGGCATAGTCTAGAACTGTTAATGGTATATTTGGGAATGATGATTTCATTTGTAAATATGGATTTGACTTAAAGTTAGTGTTTGGCAATAACAAGAATTTAAATTTGAATTTGAGCTAAATTCACCAATGTTATAAAAGTAGTTAATACAAATGACGATCTGAGAATGACACCCCAATCCTTGTCATTTCAAATTTTTCATTATGATTTCATAATTGAAATCCACAATTTGAAATGAAATGTGTGTCTCCAAACGCATCCTTATGTAATTTTCTTTAATTGCCTAAAACGTAAGATAATTTTAAAATCCCAAGTGGTTGTGATTTTTCCTTCTATTATGCCTAGAAGCTTTCCACGTAAAAATCATTGTCTCCTTTTATCTTTTGTCGTTATGTTTTAGTTGTTATTGTTGTCTTTATATTCCACAAAAACAGTGCTAAAACTCTTAAACTTACAATACAACAATTTACCCCCCCTGTTGTTGCATTCGCCCTCTCTAAGTGTTTCTACAATATACCAGTGATAGCAGCATAGAAAAAGCAATCTTCTACAATTATCAAAAGAAAAAAGTTTCGCTTAATATTTGGAGAACGTAGTCTACATAGAGCAATTTGAATGAAAATGTGCAAGAATATTTATTCCCCAAATTGGAAAAAGTGAAGATACGTAGCACCAAGGTAATTATCACCTTTCATTATATTAGCACGAACCAATACTCTATTTAAGCTAGAATGTCGACCTCCTAGTCTTGGGTGTTATGTGGAGATGATTCCATAAGTTTTTGTCATTTCATAACTCTAAATATAAAAACTTAAACTCTATCAAAGAACCCACCATACATACAGGCAAATTATTCATTTTGAATATGATACACTAAAGTACATTACAGAATGATGCCAAATCCAACAATACGAAGCTAAAATTGAAGTTCTACCTAATAGTTACCAATTCATAGTAATAATTATAGTCTCCAACAAATTTGTGATTTGTACATTGTTATACAACATCCCTTATTTATGATTATACATTATTTCATTAGTAGTTTCATCAACTATTAATTATAATAAAACATAGTTCAAAGAAGTTAGAAACCTAAGGGTCATAGCATAATATAATGTATATGGTTTTATAATTTCATAGTATGAGTTTCCCAATTATGTTTAAGAAAAACATGATCATTGCAAAGAAAGTACCCCTTGTGTAATTTTTATGGTGGCGAACAGCAGCTCACAATGATGCTCAACAATCACAGAAAATTAGTAAGAAAAAAGATTGGACAGAATTAAGAAAAAGAAAGAAGAAGAAATTAATAGAGAATGGAATGCTTGTTTCTATGTATTAGAGAACGTTGTGTTCCCTCGAGCTCTTCGAGTGGCTCGATAACTCCCTTGGTACAAGACCACTACAATATAAGTTGCTTTTAGTGGGATATATTTAGCGACATTTAATTTAAATGTCGCTATTTCAAAGTTCTTATTATGTATATAGAGGATCTAGTGAAATTTATTAGACCCTTTAGCAGCATATAAAAAAGTCACACTAAAGCTTTTAACGACATAGGATCCAGTGACATTTCTCACAAATGCCACTATAGACTATAGTGACAATTACATAATAATTATTACACTAAAAATATGAATCAGTGGCATTTTTTTAATACCACTAAATTCAATGTCGCAAAAAGTTACTTTTGTTGTAGTGGACCCAAATGATACTACAAACATGATCAAATCTATTTCCCCCATTCCTTTTATATAGCAAGTACTAATTCCAGAATCTACCATTACAGCTCAGCAAATAGTACAAACTAACTATTAAACAACATCTTTTTTTCATAACAGAACTTTTTAGACTTGGCTCCTCCTTTTCCTTGTGTATATGTATTTAATTGTGGGCTTGAGCCTTTCTTTTCCCATGACAACACCCACCCCAACGAGAGACACCTTGTCCTCAAGGTGGAAATCAGGAAATAGTGAGTCGATATTGCCATAAAGTTCCCACGTAACACCTGATTGAGGAAGACCCTGCCATTGGATTAATACTTGAGTTGCTGCTAGGGGCTGGTGTGGATCTTTACGAAAACCAAGGACAGCTGCAGGTTATGCTATGATTTCCAAAGTGGAAGACAGCTGAGTAGGTAATGATGTTGGATTGATGGTAGCTCCATGAGCTAATTTGATCTGGAAAACGTGGAAGACTGGATGTATCTAGCAATCCGCAAGAAGATGTAACTTTTTAGGCTACGGCTTCCACCTTGCTTCAATGACATACGACCCTCAAAAACGAGTTGATAATTTCTCACATGGACGTCGAGCTAAGGATTGTTGCCGATACGGTTGCAGCTTTAAATACACCAAATCACCGACTTCAAATGACACATCCCAACGCTTCTTGTTGGCCCACTTAGTCATCCAATGTTGAGCCTTGACCAAGTGGTAATGCAAATCATCCACAATTGCGTCTCGTTCTCTAAGTAATTGCTCCAAACTATCCACATTGTTGTATTGTGCCCTACTCGAATTAAAGATGAAGGAGAACGACCATAAAGCGAAGGTAGGTTTTGCATTCTCCGTTATGACCCCCAATTGTCGTCGCATGATACTCCGTAAGTAACTTCTCCACTAAGGATGACGAGCTTGGTATGGCCATGCGCCCCTTGTACATAAGACAATCATGGTGCAAAGTAAATCCAGCTTTCACTGCACCATTATTCAAATCAGTATACACCTTGCCCGACACAGCATCCTTCTTTATCTCTTCTTTTAAGGACGTCTAATCTAACCCGCAAGTTGATATGAGACAATTCAATTAAACCTGGTAAATATTCGGATGGCAAGAAAGAGCATTGGTTGCGTTGTTGGTAATGCCAGGGCGAAATTGGACTTCGAAATCATAACCTAGTAACTTACTGACCCATTTTTGGTATTCCACGTCGATTTCCCGTTGTTCTAAGATAAACTTCAAACTACGTTGGTCGGTCCAAACTACAAAATGACGACCAATCAGGTAATGACCCCACTTTTGCACTGCTAATGCAATTGCCTAAAGCTCCTTTTCGTAAATGGATATAGCTTCTCCCCGTACACCTAATCCCTTACTAAAATAGGCGATAAGATGCCTATCTTAAGAGAGGATAACTCCCAACCCCTAACCCGATGCGTCGGCTTCCACTATAAACGAAATAGAAAATTTTGGAATGGCTAGTACAAGAGTTCTAAGGAGTACCTGTTTAAGTTGCTCAAAGGCTAATATAGCAGCATCATTCCAACCAAAATGATCTTTCTTGAGTTGATCGGTGAGTAGTACTGCGATTTGAGCATAGTGATGAATGAACCGTCTGTAATACCCCGTTAGTCCCAAAAACCCGCGAAGAAGGAACTCGTAATGGCCGTCGTTGGTACAAAAGGTCGTTTTGTGTACATTCTCCTTTTTCATACGAATTTGGGGATAACCCGACTTCAAGTCAAGTTTGGAAAATACTCGTGCCCTACATAGCTCATCCAACAACTCTTCTATCACCGGTATGGGAAATTTATCAACGACGGTCTCATTGTTAAGAGTCCTATACTCGACATAGAACCTCCAAGACCTATCTTTATTCTTCACCAAAAGGACCGGGTTGGAGAAGGGACTCTTTGAAAGTTGTATTATCCTAGCTTGCAACATGTCAGTTAATAATCTCTCAATTTCGGTTTTTTGAATGTGGGGATATATGTATTTAGCTAGTGCCCCTCTTACCCCTTTAGTTAAGCCAAGGGTGATATCCGTCTCATTGTCGTTGGCACGGTATGGCGTAGGCTTGTGTCTAAGGTTGCTGATTCAGTGGTTGGGAAGACCTTGAATGCCTATTTCAAAAATCTTTAGTTAGGGGTAGGCATACAAGGGGGTGGTGAGGCTATTATTTATTCTTTGAATAGGCTTGTTGAATGCAAGGGAGATGTAGCTGGGACCTCCTTACTTTTAGTGAATTTCAAAAACGCTTTTATTCTTGTTGATAAGAGTATCATGTTGTCTGAAACTCAGATTCCATGTTCCTCTCTTCTTCCGTGGGTAGAGTTTTGCTACTCCCAACCTACTAGGTTATATTACGGTGACTCTATCCTCTAGTCTTGCCATGATATCCAACAAGTTGACCCCCTAGGCCGTCTTCTTTTTGATCTTATACGGCATCCCTTAATTTTGAAAATCCATCGGTCATGTAAGCTAAACCTTCAAGCATGGTATTTTGATGATGACAGGAGACACTCTTATGGTTCCAAAGGTCCTTCAGATTATTCAGGAGGATGGACCATCCTGTGGTTTGTTTCTCATTGTAGACAAAATCGAACTTTTCTGGCCCAAGGAAGATCCTAGAAGTAGAGAGTAAGGAGTCTTCCCACCTAACATATCTCGTCCTAGTGCGAGACTAAAACTCCTCGGTGAGCCTGTGAGTACAGATCAGACCTTTTGTTGTGACTTTTTCCTTAAAAAGGGTTTCTAAAACCATTGAGCTCATGACAACTGTTAGCTCACTCCACGATCTACAATGTGTGCCTCTCCTTCCTAGTAATTGTGCTGAGGGTGGGAGATTGTTTTACGGGCTCAAGACTTGCCCTTCAAATTCGTTTGGGGATGCACAACTTCAGTTTGATCTTGCTCTGCGCGCTTCCTTGGAGAAGATAGTTACAGCCTCTGGACCGGAGTTTGGCGACTGGCAGTGGAGGCTTGCCACCCTGCCCATCAAGATGGGTAGCCTTAGCATTTATTCGGCAGCTGATGTTATAAACTATGATTTCCTTGCTTCTTGTCTTCAAACTACTTTGCTGCAAGCTAAGATCTTGGCTAACTGTGATTTCTCCTCTCCGGGTACGGCCTTTGAACGGGCTCTTGCTCTCGTTCGGGTTTAATGTGGCTCTAATGCTCTTCCTCTACTCGATTAACCCGTTGCCCCCCAAATGATGAAAAAGTTGGCAGGGGCTTATTTTAGTGTTGTTGAAAAGAGCCTTGCTTCTAGTAACAAGCTAAACCCCAAGACAACTTGTTATTCTCAGCTCCACTCGTGAGCTACATGCTCAAGATTTTTGGCTGACAATCCTTATTGATGGTTTGGTACAAAAGATGAATCATCGTCAATTTCGCTCGGTTTTATGCTATCAGCTCAATCTCCCCTTGTTCACTGAAGGTAGTTTACGCCCGAGCTGCAACACCCCCAAGATGGACAGATGGGGTGATCACGGTTTTCAATGCTCCAATGAAATTGGCGTGGAGTTTTGTCACAATTTGGTCCGAGATGTGCTTATAGATATTTGTTGCAAAGCTGGAATTTCAATTCGAAAGGAGGTTCCAGTGGGGTTTTCTTTAGAGGCGGGAAAGGATCTTAGGCTAACAGACCTTCTGTTTAACTGGGTTCATAGCAAATATGCTTGTGTGGATGTAACTGGAAGCTCTCTCTTTGCAGGCACAAGAGTCCCCTCATGGGTCCCTGGTGCCTTTTTAGCTAATGCGGCAAAAAGAAAGAGAAAGAAATACAATGCTAAATGTGACGATAATGGCTACAAATTTATCCCCTTTGCTTTCTCCTCTTTCGGGGAGCTAGGCGAAAACGCGCTTGTTTTGTTATCAAGGATTGCATCGTTTTGTTCAAGCAACTCAAGTAACACCAAGTCTAGGTTTTACATTTATCATAGACTAGCTTTTTGAATCCAAAAGGATATAGGTGTCCAGCTTATTGCTCAACTCCCCCACTAACTTCTTGTAAACTCTCTTTCTATAATAATAATAATAATAATAATAATAATAATAATGATAATAATAATAATAATAATAATAATAATAATAATAATAATAATAATAATAATAACACTAGTGGAATTATAAGCCGCTTATCTCTCTTCCCTCTCTCTAGAAATCACCCCGGTAGGGCGATCTTCAGCCCCAGCCATGGCATACCGGCGGCGAGGCCGACCACCGAGAAGGAAGAGAGATCCGGTGTGCTATAAACCCCCTCAACCCCTCTGTTGAAAAATCTGGGTACCCTTTTCAAAGTTTTGGCGAGTTCTCAACCTAACTCGCGAGTTCATAAACTCCCAAAATCCAACACCTATGGCCTGATTCGAAGGTTATTGCTGCATTTAATGGAGGAATTCCTCTCAGGCGCGTTTTTTGTGGTGGTTTCTGAACCCATATCCAAAAGTTCGAAACTTTCAAACCCCAATAGGCGATTCGAATAACCTCCTATTTTAACCTAAATTGATTTAGGGATTATTGTCAATTGCTTAATCGAGATGTTTCGGTATGTAAACTCAAAGGTTGGGCCCTGGTTTTCGTCCCCAAAGTCGGCGGTCTGACAAGTTGCTATGCATATCGAAGCTTTCTTCGCTGTTATGACCCAATTCAATGGGTAAGTCTCTTTTTTTGGTCCCCAGAACATATTTGAGTAAGTCTTCAAGTTGGCTTATTCAGTAGAAGATGGGTATTCAAAGCGAGTTCGTGGTCGAACCTCTCAACCCTAATTTGAGAGCCCTTATTGAACTAGGTATGAAGGTTCTGATTTTGATGATTGCATAAGGCGTGTGCTGGTTTTTTTTTTTTTTGAATTCCTTGAGTATGCTGGCTTCGAACCCCCAACTCACCTTGGGTGGTTTTTCGAATGTGTTGTTTGATTGGACGAGTTTTCGTCCTCCCCATGAACTGCTACGCAGTTAAGTATTTGAGGGTAGCAAATTAGCTGCTACTCCTGTTCTCTCTGGTTGCTTGATGCTCGATTATTAGGGTTCTTGATCCCAAGGTTTCGGGTTCAAGACTTTCATGGTTGACTCAAGCACGACAGTTTTCTCTGAGGATAATCTTAGTCAGTTATTCATGTTGTTTGGTCCCAAGTCCAGATTGTCCTTGATGGTTAATGGTCTTGCGGGGTGTTTTGTTGAATTCGAAGATTAGTTCGATTCTTGGTCCTGATGGTCCTAATTTTGAAGATTGGGTTATCCCTAAGTTTAGAATCAATTCCATGGAGCTCCTTGAACCAATAGAAGAGCAGGTTTTTCTCCTGTGGTCTCGAGGTCAACACAATATGGTACTAATGGTTTGGGTGTAGATGGTACACAGTATGGTCATGTGGAAAAGGCCAGTTGCTGGAATTTACACGCTCCTTGCTGCTGTAGGCTATTCACTTGGTGGCCTCAGTAATGCTGGACTACTAAGTAGTATTTGATTGAAGGCTTTGCTCAAGGATGCCCCATTGGAGCAGTGGGCTATGGCTTCCAACATGTTTTGAACTGTTTTGTGGCTGTTGCAGGTTCTTTGTGGCTTTGGCAAGTCAAATTTTCATAGCTTGAATATGGTTGTTTTTGGAACTTTGATTGTAATAGATATAGTTTTTGCTCAGTTAGTCTGAATTGAATGTATAGACTAGGAGATATATTCTCTTTTTGGAGTCGAATTTCCCGCCCTAGCAAGTGACGAGGGGCCTGTCCCTTAGAAGCTTAGGTTGGGTAGTCTTCTCAGTCTCTTGGAACTTTGTAAGCTTCGGCTATCTTTTCTCTGGTATTTTATAATACTTACTTTGCCAAAAAATAACACTAGTGGAAAAAAGCTTATTGGTTGAGACTTATTGGCTGCGGTTATAGCGTATACGCAGCCAATATGTAAAATTTAAAAAAAATTAGTATAGGCTGCGGTTTTTCTCTATGTCTGCAGCCAAAAATATTAAATAAGTCATGGGCTGCGGTTTTTCTATATGTCCGCAGCCTATTCTAAATTTAAAGCCCAGCCCAAAACACTCAAACCCTAAATTTCCTTTGGGCGCCGGTTTCTCTCTCTTCATTAAAAAAAACCCTAATACTAATATCTTGCACAAAGAGTATTGAAGACCTTCTTAGCGCCGGTTCTTAGTCTTCAAGAACATTTCTCTCTCTTTCATTAAGAAAACCCTACCTCACTTCAAGAACATTTCTCTTTCTTTCATTCTAAAAACATAATTTCATTCTTAAAAAATGCCTACCTTACTTCATCCTTCATCATCCTTCAAATCTAAAATTGTCTAATAAATTTTCGAAATCCTTCATCATCCTTCAAATCCTTCTTCATCAATTTTCTCATAAACCTAAAATTTTCGAAAAGTCTGGAAATTTTTCGAAATCCTTCAAATCCTTCATCATCTGGAAATTTTTCAAAAATGCCTCAATTTTAGTTCGAAAATGCTTCATTAATTTTCAGATCTGGAAGATCTTCGCCATCATTTCTTCTCCTTCATTTCGTACACATTGCTTCATCAATTTTCAGATCTGGAAGATCTTCATCAATGCTTCATTTCGTACATCCTTCATCAAAAATATTAAACGCTGTCCGTGAGTTCGAGATCTTGAATCGTTTTTGGATCTTGTCAAACGGAAGATCTGGGTTAATTTCTTGAGTTCTTGTAATTTTAATTTTAGATTGTAATTTTAATTTAGTTTATGGATCTTGAATCGTTCTTTGTTCTTTTGAGTTATTCTGGGTAATCTTTGTATTTTAATTTGGTTTGTAATTTCGTTTTTAATTTTTAGTTTTTAGTAATTCTGGGTAATCGTTTTTAGTTATTGAATCGTTTTGAGTTCCAGATCTTTGTATTTTAATTTGGTTTGTAATTTCGTTTTTAGTATTTAGTTTTTAGTTTTTACTAATTCTGGGTAATCGTGTTTAGTTATTGAATCGTTTTGAGTTCAAGATCTTGAATCGTTTTGAGTTATTCCGGGTAATCGCTTTTAGTATTTTTTTTTTATTTTGAAAAATGACTAAAGGCTGCGGTTGTACATGTCCGCAGCAAATGTTTTTTTTTATTTTTAAAAATGACTAAAGACTGCGGTTGTACATGTCCGCAGCCAATAATAAAATCTCATTTGCTGCTATAAAAAGGGTTGCGAGGTAAAACCGCAGCCAATAAGCTTTTTCCACTAGTGTAATAATAATAATAATAATAATAATAATAATAATAATAATAATAATAATAATAATAATAATAATAATAATAATAATAATAATAATAAAGAAGGACTTTAGCTCTTCTTCTGGACTGTATTTCTTCTTCTGATTGGCTTTAGTCCAACTCTGTTGGCCACTGGTTTTCTCGGAATAACAAAGGTGTGGATTCGGATGGTTGAGCATCTAGGTTTGATCATTGCTATATTAACGAGGAGTGGATTCAGCAAGATTGTAGCTCTTGTGTGCACTATTGAATCCTCATCTTTCCGATCATTATCCCTTATTGGTTTCTTTTAAGCAGGTTCATGTTCATGGTGGTAGACCATTTCGGTATTTCAAATATTTGTCTGATCATCCTGATTTCTTCGTGTTGGTTAAGCAAGCTTAGGCCTCTTCTTCTTGGGGTTCTAGGCTTGAATTGGTTTGGCATAAATTGAAGGCTGTGAAGAGGGTTTTGAAGTTTCTTCATTTGTCTCACTTTAAGAATCTTCAATAGAAGATTATGTTTTGGAGGTCTAAGTTTGATCATGTCCAGTCTGAGCTTCAGCATTCTCCGCTTTTTATTGATCTTCATCGTTGAGAGATCCATGCTAATGATATGCTTCGTAAGTGGCTTTGTATTGAGGATGGTGGCTAACGCTAGAAGGCTAGGATTGTTAGGCTTCATGAGGGGGATTCTAACTCTCATTATTTTCATAGTATTGTGAAAGAACGGTCTAATAAGAATAGAATTGATGCTTTAGTTGATGAAGGTGGGGCTGTTATTACTGATCCAGATGCTATTAGAAGTTCGATTACCCTTTTCTATCAAACTCTTTTGGGAAAGGCTGATGATTCGCTTAGGGTATCGATTACCCTTTTCTATGACTCAAGCCTAGGATCTTATTTGACCAGTTAGTAGAATGGAGATTGATGCTGCTCTTACAGCTTGATGAGTGTAAGAGTCCTAGTCTTGATGGCTTTAGCTCTCATTTCTTTCATGTAGCTTGGGATATTTATTAAGGAGGATGTCTATTTGGCAGCCATTTCTCAGTTCTTTCGTGATGGTTCTATATATACCCCTATTAATGTCACGTCTCTTACTCTTGTTCCGAAGGTTGTCCATGCTTCAAGCCCAAAGGATTTTCGCCCTATTTCTTGTTGTTCTGTGCTGTACAAAATTATTGCGAAGATTCTTACAGCTAGGCTCTAGAAAGTGGTTGCTCATCTTTTTAGTACGGCTCAATCTGGTTTTATTCCTGGCAGGTAAATTGGTGTTAATATCTTGCTTGCTACTGATCTTATTCGTGGTTATGATTGGGCTAATACTAGCCCTCGTTGTATGCTTAAGGTTGATATGGTGAAGGCTTATTATTCTGTTGAATGGCCTTTTCTTAGGAGTGTTTTGTAGGAAATGAGTTTTCCTTTTGAGTTCATTTATTGGGTGATGTGTTGTGTGTCTTTTGTCTCATATTCTATTTTTATCAATGGTCTCCCAAGTGTTCCTTTTCGAGCGCGAAAGGGGCTCTGTCAAGGGGACCCCATGTCTCCGTTTCTCTTCGCTCTGGCTATGGAGTACTTTAGTAGATGTTTGAAGCCTAAGAAAGGTGAGACTATAAAGTTTCATCCTAAATGTAAGTGCTCGGGAGTTATGGAGCTTTTATTTGCTGATGATCTGTTGGTCTTTCTTAAAGCTGACCTTCCCTTTTTGAATGCTTTGAATCTTATCTGGGATGATTTGACTTTGGTTTCTGGGCTTTCGATTAATAAAGCCAAGAGTGCCCATTATGTTGCTGGTGTTATTGAAGATATGAGTCTTAGGCTTGTTCAAGCTAGTTAGGTGTCCAGAGGTGTTTTTGCCTTTTCGCTATCTTGGGGTTCCATTATCGGCTAAGAGACTTGGCATTCAAGATTGTTTGATTCTGCCGGAGAAAATCACGAGTCGTATTACACATTGGGCTACTAGGAATCTTTCTTTGGCTGGTAGAATCCAACAGGTAGAGTGATTCAGAGCATGCACTCCTATTGGGCCTAGATCTTTATTTTGACTTCAAAATAATTCAGATGGTTGAAGCTGCGTGCAATAAGTTCATTTGGAGCGGTGGTCGAGATTCTAAGTCTAAGCCTCATGTAGCTTAGAGTATTATGTGTCTTCCTAAGTCTTGTGGGGGTCTTAATTTGAATCGTTTGGTCCTTTGCTCAAAAGAATTATATACTATGAATTCGGTGGGTTAATGAGTATTACCTCAAGCATTCTGAAGTTTTTAGCTTTGTTATCCCTAGTACCGCTTTGTGGATGCTTACGAAGATTTTTGATAGTAGGCATTTGATTGGGAATCATCATAACTTAGATGCTTATGCCCCTCATGGTCGTTTTAGTATGAAGATTGCCTATAAGAAGTTATTAGGTCAACATCCTAAGGGTCCTTAGGCCATTTGGTGTAATAATAAGGCAACCCCGAATGTAGTTTGCATGTGGCAAGCTATTCTTAATCGGCTTCCTACTAATGATAGGTTGTGTAAGTGGGGTATGTCTTGTGATCCTTTGTGCAGGCTTTGTAATAATGCCTTAGAGTCTAGAGATCATGTATTTGGGGATTGAATGTTCATCCAGTGAGTTAAGCATTTGTTTGTAAGGATTTTCCTTGGTCGTCTTCCTTTGATCAAGAGGTTCGTCTTATGAATCAGTTGAGTAAGAATAAACGCAGCATCAAGGCTATTGTTGTTACTATGTTTTGGGCTGAGATCATTTACTATATTTGAAAAAGTATGAATGAACAACAAATTGGGTGGAGAGTGATGTTTAATGTTGCAGCTCGTCTTTCTGATAATCAGAAACAAATTCTTCTTGTGTAATAGTAGTTTTGTTCTTTTGGTGTTTGTTTGGCTGGTTGTTTGACTTTCCCTTCTATGGGTTTTGTTACTCCCCCCTCAGCATTTGGAAAGTGTGCTTTTTTGGTAATAAAATCTCTAATTGCCAAAATAATAATAATAATAATAATAATAATAATAATAATAATAATAATAATAATAATAATAATAATAATAATAATAATAATAATAATAATAATAGCAGCAGCAATAATAATAATAATAATAATAATAATAATAATAATAATAATAATAAGGAAAATTTGATTTGAAAGATTCGAACTTTGCCTCATTTGCTTCTAAACGTTCCAATTTTCGTTTATCCTAGAAAGGTTCGAACTTAGGGGGGCATCTTCATTTAAAGGTTTGAATGACTTGTAACCAGATGAACCGGTAAACTTCATCTTCATCTTAATCTTCTTCACCTTCATCTTCATCATCTTCATCTTCATAATCATCATCATCATCATCGTCAACCCAAAATCAACTCAAAATCATACCCAAAATCAACCCAAAAAAACCCATAATCAACCCAAAAAAACCCAAAATCAACCCAAAAAAACCAATAATCAATCAAAAATCAACCCAAAAAAACCCATAATCAATCAAAAATAAACCTAAAAAACTCATAATCAACCTAAAAAAATCCATAATCAATCCAAAATCAACCCCAAAAAACCCATAATTAACCCAAAAAACCCATAATCAATCCAAAATCAACCCAAAAAAAACTCATAATCAACCCAAAAAACCCAGAAATCAGTACAAATCGAAAGATCTAGAATGGGATAATTTTTGGGTAATCGGTTTAGATTTGTTTCGATTTCTAAAATTAGTTTAATTTGTGGCGATTCTTGAAATTCGTTTGGATTTTTGGGTAATTGGAGAAGAGTTAGGTTAGAGTGATTAAAATTGGTTTAATTGGAAGCTAATGTTTAAACTAAGGTTTCTAACCACCACAAAATCAACAAAATCAAGAACAAAATCAACAATAACCACCATGAAATCAAGAACAAAATCAACAATAACCGGTTACAAAGTAAAATTATTGTTTTAACTGGGGTTTCTTACCAAATTCTTGGATTTCTTACCATCAAGCTCTTCAATTGGGGATTTTTGGTGATGTGAACTTGCTTTTTTGGGTTGGAGGTAACCTATTGTTTGCACTAAGTTCTTCAAACCATTGATGAACTAAGATGAATGTTCTTCAAACCTTCAAACCATTGATGAAGAGTTTGGAAGAAGATGAAGGTAACCTGGTACAATAGGTTACCTTACCCATAGAAAACCTGGTACACCTTTAGATGAAGATGCCCCCTTAAGTTCAAACCTTTTTAGGATAAACGAAAGTTCGACCCTTTAGAAGCAAATGTGGCAAAGTTCAAACCTATCAAATCAAATTTTCCTAATAATTTTAATAATAATAATAATAATAATAATAATAATAATAATAATAATAATAATTATTATTATTATTATAATAATAATAATAATAATAATAATAATAATAATAATAATAATAATAATAAGTGGTAGGAGTGTTATGCTATAAGTATAATAACATTGTAAAGAGTATCACTAATTAATAAGGCTAAAAAAAGTTGACTCGACCTGCTATTTCGACCTGAAACTAACCTGAAATAAGTGGGTTTGGGTTGAGATTTTTGAACCAATTAATTAAATGGGTCGACCCAACCTGATTTGTTTATTAAATGGGTCATGTCAAAATTTTGAACTTGAAAAAATTCTGTATAACCCATTTAATTAAATGTGTTAATTTCGAGTTAAATTAATAAGTATAAGCTAAACTTAGTTCATTTAATATTTTCTTATTTTTCTTAGTAAATACAAAATAAACAACAAAAAAACATAAATTTAAAATTAAAGCCTAAAAAATTAAATTTAATCAACTTTTAAAATCTTAAAACGAAAAAAAAAATTATAAACGGGTTAAGTTGGTCAAAATCAGGTCAATTTGATCTGTTGCAGGTCGGGTCAAGGTTGTGTGTTTCGACCCAATTAACTAAATGGGTTGGGTTTGGGTCAAGGATTTTCCGACCGGTTTATATATGACCCGAACCCAAACATGACCCAACCTGATTTGTTTGACAGGCCTACTAATTAACACTAGACCTATTGGATGAAGTGTTGGTGTTGTATCCATGAAAGTCATCGGTTCAAACCTTACTCAAAGCATTTGAGTGGAAAGGTGTTGCTTGCGCCATATGAGCATCTGTGAGGTGGCTTGACCTGGGTGTTATGTGGCTGCCACGTGTTCATGATGTTGTGTTTTATGCTGTTAGTTTTTTTGCGACCAAATGGGTGGTCGCAAAGTGGTCGAAATTTTTTTAATAAAAATTATTCAGATTTCGGGACAAATTTCTTAAATAGTGTTTTCCGACTAATTTTCGACAAACATATATAGTCGGAATTTCTGACAAATTTTCTATATAGCCAAACTTAGTTGTAAATTTCGATTGTTTTCCTACTAAATTGATTTTCCAACCATGAGAACTTTTATCTAGAGAGATGTAGGATTTTTAGGAGAGAAATTCTCTTGTGAGACACGTATAGTGTAAGAAAAAAAGAAAAGAGAGAAGTTCTTGTGTCTTATTACTTAGATAAAGAAAGAAAAGCAATACAAGGTGATAACCGGTTTTTAGCGCGTCCTTATACGCTAAGAACCTAAGCTATGCAAAAGCATTTATAAACACCCTAAATACAACTATAGCGAGTATAGTGGTAAGTTGGGGATCGAACCACAAGGACAAGGGGGGCTAGACTAAAGAGTTGGTGTGTGAAAGGTTGATGGTGTGTAGGTTGAAGGGTGTGTAAACTAAACTAATGACAAAAACAAGTAAGGAAAGAAAGCGGGCTTAGGCTAGGTCCACCCTAGGTAGGTATATTGGAAATAGAGATAGGTTAGGTCGAAGGAGATCGAACGAAGGTCAATCAAGACACTCTAGATTACATGGGGAAGTTGATGACCTATAGTCAATACGAACGACCCGTAATCGCCCTATGTCTCACTAAGGAGTGGCAGGACAAGATATGTATCGAATATCAATCAATCAAACCAACATCAACCTCAATCATCTTTCTAAACATTAAACACAAGACCAAAACCCTAAGGTTTCTCTAACCCAAAACCTTAAAATCTACCCTAGCATGTGAAAGGTAAAAGCAAGAAGGAAGGAAAGCAAATAATCTATTCTAGAAAGCATTAAAGAAACAAAAGACATGAAAACATTAAAGAGAAAGCATAAAGGAATGAAAAGACATGAAAGCATTACATCTAGACTATGAAAGCATTAAAGGAAAGCATAAAGGAAAGCATTAAATGACATAAAAGCAATAAATGAAAGTAAACTTACAATAATGAAGGGTAGAGAAACATAAATGAAGAACTACATTAAGCTAGGGCAAAAACTAAGAGAAAAAAAGCAATAAAAGTGATGAACAAGAGTGGGAGGGTTACTCCCTCTCAAGTCATGGGATTTATGTTCCTAAGAGTGCCTTTTTATAGGCTACAAAAGATGGGAACAAATGCCCTAAAAGATCTTACGGAAATAAGCTATCGAAATAAAACGCAGCGCAGAGATTCATCGAGATTCGCCAGAATGGGGAACTGGGTTCGCCCGAATTTCAGTCATTCGAACGAATGGCAGTCGAATTCGGTATTTCTAGTGGTTTAAGCCATTTTGGGCATTTAGGGCAATTCGACCGAATTTTCTTACCATTCGACCGAATGTGAAACTTTCGCCCGAATGCATTTGCAATTCGCCCGAAGTGAAGTGTTGTGGGCTGCTTCCTTGGGTTGCTTAGGTAGATTCGCCCGAAGCTTTGGGGGATTCGACCGAACGTGGTCTTTTTGGCCACATTGAAGCTTCAAACATTTATCAAACGAGCTCCGATCATCGCGATATCTTCGGGGATGACCCGAAGCACTTGTGAGCGCCTCGAAACACGTGTGTTTCCTCCGACTTTGATGTCTAAGCCTCGAACTCAACCTGAATCACCTCGAAATCTCCCGAAAACACCTAAAATGATCTCTAAACACCATGGAGACAAGAACAATGTAAAATCGAGTGTATAGAGCATAAAACCAATGTTAAACACCGAGATACGACACCAATGTAGGGTAGAGCTGTTCATGGGCGGGCTACCCGCTAGGCTCGGCCCGCCCGGCTCGAAAAACGGGCGGGCGCGGGTAGCATTTTAAAAAAAAAAATTAAAGTTTGGGCGGGTAATACCCGCCCGCCAAGATAAATGGGCGGGTAGCGACAATAAAAAATTACCCGCGGGTATACCCGCCCGCCCGCTTATTTTAATATATTAATATTTTTTTTATGAAAGGTAATATATTAATATTAAGTATTATGCTTTGGGCTTTTAAAGTAAGTCCAATAAGTGTCCACTTCTCTAGAATATTCATTTACTTTAGAAATTACAATGTCTTACTATTCTTAGGGTTAGAGTAGAGAGACTTTAGTCTTCATTCTCTCAACTTGGGCTGTGCGGCGCCTCATTCTCTCAACTTCTTCATTCTCTTCAACTTCTACTCTTCTAGTCTTTATTCTTCAACTTACATTCGAGTTTCGACATTTGATTATTTTGAGACGTTTTATGTATTTGTAATATTATGGATTATGTATTGTATTTTAATTATTATTAAAACTTAATTTTATATTTTGTATTGTATTTTTGGTATTTATGAGAAAATACCCGCGGCGCCCGCGGCACCCGCCCGCTTTAAAAATGGGCGGGTAGCGACAAAATAATATGCCCGCAATCGCGGGCGGGCATTTGAATTTTTCTACCCGCGGGTAGATTTTGTAGCAACTACCCGCCCCGCTACCCGCGCCCGCCCGCCCATGAGCAGCTCTAATGTAGGGCTATAAATGTGCTCTAAATCGAGCACATCAACACCCCCAAGCTTAACCTTTGCTAGTCCCTAGCAAAGAGACTAGGTAGGAAGAACATGAAAGCACAAGGGCATCCCAAAAAAAACTAACTACAATGCATAACAAAACTAAACTATGAAAGCAATAAAACGTAATACTCACTGTTGTAGGAATCACGATCGCACTTAGCACGTACGACAAGCTCTTTAAACCTCAAGGTCTCCCAAAGAGGACGAGTTAGGGTCTCGTGAGGGTTTTTCAGAAGGAGACCCACAAATCCTATGCAATGCAAATGCAAGGATGAAAATTATATGAGACTAAAAACTATAATACAAAATCTAATGATGCAATGCAAGGTGAGCGAAAATCTAAGCAACGCGAGCTGTGTACAAGAAAAACTCTTCCCTAGCCATAGGCGTGCAAGTACAATGATCTCAAAGAGCGCAATACCAAAGAGAATGACCAATTCCACAAACTCGAGATTACTAGGGTAAGCTACATCACAGGCTATGCCACCCACTACCTAGAGAGGTGTAACGGTCCGGTTTGCGTGAGCCGGATAATCATATGAAAATATGAATCCGGTTCACCACTGGACACTTAGAGGGATAATTCCCATCCAAGATCGTTAACGTTCCAACGATAAGGGTATATAACTACGCATAAAATAAAACATATAGTAGCGACAGGTTTAACATTCACGATACAACTTGAGAACCCAACGGCCTCTACTAACGTAACGTTAAAACGAACTAATCTTAATCCATTACACAAAAGTAAATTATTTCTACTATGATTATTATTACATAGAACGCGGTCTTGGGTGACGTGATCCTAACTTCCACCTCACTCCAATTCCCACCTGCAATTAACCTGCTAGTCGTCGATTGACAACGGAAGCAAGTTCAAAGAAAAACAATCCAATACACGTCAGAGACATCATACAAAAATATCAACAAGTGGAAAGCAAACAATGTGTTCATCCTAACATGCAAAGGCTCTAAAATATATTTATTCCAAATCCCATCTTGAAACGTTGCCCGTCCTTTTCGGGTCGTCCAAGTAATAATCCAATTTATTTGGAGGAATACACTTGGGAGAGCTAATCCCAAGGCAACCACCGACCTATGACGTTGCCCGTCCTGTTCGGGTCGTCAAAGGTTAAAGTATGCATACCCCCATGGTGACCGTAATGATCCAAAACTGCCATGGGAACAAAATTTATATAATCCATTCCAAAATATTAACCCATTGGGATAACCCAAAACATCCATCCTCAATTTCCAAGTTAAACTTCTTTCAAATTATTTGAGGTGTCTAATCCTTATGTGAGTCACAATGCAATAATCAAGAATGAAACAACATTACTTGCACAACCACATATAATGTATGGTCTAAGCGTGTACCTTTAAGCAACAGCAAAAACGACAATTCAAACGCAACAGGAATTTCACCCTCTTATGAATCGAGGTCCTATCAACAAACACACAAAACGAACACGTATTAGAACGTGTTTACACTTCTAACTCATTCCATACTACTATTATATTAATAAGACTTAGTAACTTTAATTGATTTCATTAAATTTCTAACAAATCAAAAGTCCGCTTTAAACCAGAAACTTAAATGGCTTTTTCGGACAGTTTAGAAAATTCAAATGAAAAATCCGACTTCGCCATTGCGTCCGGAACGCATCAATTACCTTGGACACCAATTTTCAGAATTTCTAAAATTCGTTTACTATTTTTAATTATTTTAGGCGTTTAAACAACTTTTTAATATTCCGATTTATCAAAGTAACACAAAAGACATATCCTATTTATGGGGATGTGAGGCGTCACTTTCCGGGACAGCTATGGCTGTCCGGAAATTCGTGCCATGTAACATCATCGAATTTCGATTAATAATTTCATAACTAAGACAATACCGAAAACCGAATCGTAAAACAACATAAATTCAATTTCTTAATACACAATCTCTTAACAATTTCAACCATCCAAAAAAAAATAAAACTATTTCTTACGTAAACTCTTACATCATCAAACATGAGCCATTCAAACACAAATAATAACTTTAATTAATAGAATTCAATATTTGATCGTTGTACAAATCGATTCATCGTAAACTTTGGTAGAAATCATAAACCATATGATTCCAATCTCATATAAAAAAAATAAATCCAATCCCTTAAACAAATTAATTTTTGTCAAGGAATTGATTCACAAAAATTATGAAACATGAAAGTTTATATATTTTTATTCACACCACTCAACATCTCTTAACAAATTGAAATTTTGCTAGAAATATTAAGCCACAACAAATAATTTTCTTTTAAATATCAAGAGATTCTATTCTCATAACAAAACTATAATTTGTTAAAGAATATAAATTAAATAAGAAACTTAACACAATTGTATTAATCCTTTTAACAAATTAATTTTGTTAAAGAATTATACATTTAAAAATTACACAAAATACTCAATCCTCCAAAAGTCATAGGATTTCATCATAATTCAAAAGAAAGAAAATATAATTTTCTTCAAAAGAGAAAATATAATTTTAACAATTGAACTCCACTTACCCTTGGATAATAGATTGAATGATCACAAAGTTTTTTTTTTTTTTTTTATATACTAACCGAAATTTTGAAGAAAAAGAGAGAAGTTTTCTTTTGTTTGATTTGTGAGCAAGTGCAAATGAAGAACAAGATGGAGGTTTACACCAATCTAGCATTTTAAGAGATAAAAGCAACCTTCTATCTTCCTTAACCCCCATCATAAAACACAATTACACCCACAATAAGTGAGGAGTTACAAAACTCCTCCAATACTCCCCATTTGGCCGGCCATTATTAAGAATTAACACAATTAATTTTTTTTTTTATTTTAATTAATTAATTACTCCAAATGGAATTTAATTGTCCAATTTGAATTTTTAATACTCATAGAAATATTAAATCAGATAAATAAAAATAACTTATTATGCGGCAAAAGTCGAGAACGTTTATCACATATCGACGCACTCAAATTCTTATACTGAATTAATATTATTTTATTTTAATTTCGAATATTAATTTAATCAAAATTCACGGGGTGTTACAGACTACCCCCCTTAAAAGAAGTTACGCCCTCGTAACTTACAAGAAACCGACCAGCACACAACACAACACAACATATACAAATCAACACAACACATCATATAAAAAAAACCTAAGTCAAAGAAGTTTATTCATACGCGCGCGAAATTCCTATCGCCCTCTACCCCCCTTAAAGGAGTTACGTCCCCGTAACGCTACGAACCTGAAAGAGTTGAGGGTACTTTTCCCGCATAGAGTCCTCGGTTTCCCAGGTAGCGGCCTCACGCTCGTGATTTGACCATAGAACTTTGACCATCGATATATCCTTTCGTCGAGTACTACGAACTTTCTTGTCTAAAATTCGGACTGGCCGCTCTGAATAGGTCAAGGATGAGTCCAACTCTAGAGGTTCGGGATCTAAGATATGGGAGGCAGCAGCATGGTATCGTTTTAATTGGGACACATGAAACACATCATGGACCTTCTCTAAGGTATTTGGAAGAGCTAACCGATACGCCACTTTGCCTATACGTTCTAAAATCTCATAGGGGCCGATGTAGCGAGGGCTTAACTTTCCACGAGCACCAAAACGCACCACTCCGCGCAAAGGTGACACGCGAAGCAAGACTTGATCTCCCACGATAAACTCCTCAGGTCGTCTTTTTAGATCAGCGTAAGACTTTTGACGATCTTGAGCCGCTTTTAAACGATCCCGAATCATCTTAACATTCTCGGTCATTTGGAGAAGCAAATCGGGACCCAAAGTAACAGATTCGGTAAAATCATCCCAATAAACTGGACTACGACAGCGGCGTCCATACAAAGCCTCAAATGGGGCCATCTGAATCGAAGACTGATAGCTGTTATTGTAAGAAAATTCGACCAAATCCAAATGTTCATCCCATGACCCTTGCCACTCCATGGCGATAGCTCTTAACATATCTTCTAAAATTTGGTTCGTGCGCTCTGTTTGTCCATCAGTCTGAGGATGAAACGATGTGCTATACAGTAACGTAGTACCCAACGCTTGTTGCAAGGTCTGCCAGAACTTTGACAAATACCGAGTATCTCTATCAGACACAATAGTGCGGGGCACACCATGATACCGTACAACGTACTTAATATAAGCTCGGGCTAGTTGCTCCATCTCCCAACGACAGTTCATAGGAATGAAACATGCTGATTTAGTCAAACGATCGACGATAACCCATAAAGTATCATTCCCCGCCTTTGTTCGAGGCAAACCCACAACAAAATCCATAGAAATATCATCCCACTTCCACACCGGAATGTCTAAAGGTTGCAGTAAACCGCCCGGTCTTTTATGTTCGCTCTTAACTTTTTGACAGGTTAAGCAACGCGATACATACTCAGCAACATCCCTTTTCATTCCCGACCACCAGAACATCAACTTGAGATCTTGATACATTTTATCCCCACCCGGATGAACTGAAAACTTTGTACAATGGGCTTCATCCAAAATGCGTTCCTTCAAGGATGTTTCTCCCGACGGTAGGCACCATCGACCTTTAAATCTCAAACTCCCATCTTCATGAACCAAAAATCCCTCTGCTTTACCTTCTCGAGCCTGTTCTTTTAACTTCAACAACTTCGGATCTTTATTTTGAGAAGTCAAAATCTCCTCGAAAAACGAAGGCCGAATGACTAAGGCGCTCAGACTTTCCTTTAATTCTCCCGTGCGTACCACTTCCAAATTTAACCGGGCAAAGTCCCGATGCAACTCCTCTATTCCACTCAACGCAGATAAAGAATGTTTCGACTTTCTGCTTAAGGCATCGGCTACCAAGTTCGCTCGCCCCTCGTGATACACAAACTCCAAGTCATAGTCCGCCATCAGCTCTAACCACCGACGTTGTCGCATGTTCAAATCCGGCTGAGTATAAAGGTACTTTAAACTCTCATGATCCGTATAGATTCTGCACTTAACCCCATACAAATAATGTCTCCAAATCTTAAGAGCAAACACAATTGCAGCCAACTCCAAATCATGAGTAGGATAATTAACCTCATGAACTTTTAATTGTCGGGACGCATAAGCGATCACTTTACGTTCTTGCATCAAAACACATCCCAACCCCTTCTTCGATGCATCACTGAACACCGTGTAATCCAGCTTAGGGTCAGGTAGAGCAAGAACGGGAGCCGAAGTCAACCTTTCCTTCAAAGTCGTGAAAGCATTTTCACACTCATCAGTCCATTCAAACTTCTTATCCTTTTTCATCAAGGAAGTCATAGGTCTGGCGATGCGCGAAAAATCCTTGACAAAACGACGGTAATATCCCGCCAAACCTAAGAAGCTTCGAACTTCAGTGACATTCTTCGGTGAGGACCAATTTCGAACCGCCTCCACTTTGACCGGGTCCACCGAAATACCCTCCTTTGAGACGAAATGACCCAAAAACGACACCTTTTCCAACCAAAACTCACATTTCGAAAACTTAGCGTACAACTTATTTTCACGCAAGGTTTGCAAGACCAATCGTAAATGTCCCTCATGCTCGTCTCGGTCCTTTGAATAGACTAGTATGTCATCAATAAAGACGACTACAAATTTATCCAAGTATGCACTAAATACCTGGTTCATCAAACACATAAATGCGGCTGGAGCATTTGTCAACCCAAAGGGCATTACGGTAAACTCAAAATGTCCGTAACGTGTCCTAAAGGCCGTCTTATGAATATCCCCTTCAGCGATCCTCAATTGGTGATAACCCGACCTTAAATCGATTTTTGAAAATATCCCAGCTCCCCTCAACTGGTCAAACAAATCATCTATGCGAGGTAACGGGTATTTGTTCTTAACGGTCACTTTATTTAGCTCCCTGTAATCAATGCACAATCTTAAGCTGTCGTCTTTCTTTCGCACAAACAAAACCGGAGCGCCCCAAGGTGATACACTTGGTCGGATATAACCCTTATCCAATAATTCCTCGAGTTGAGACTTCAATTCCTCCATCTCCTTTGGGGCCATACGGTACGGAGCCTTTGAAATTGGTCCCGTACCAGGCACCAATTCTATCGTGAAATCAATTCCTCTTTGCGGCGGCATGCCAGGAATCTCCTCAGGGAAAACATCCATAAATTCATTTACCACCGCGACATCGTTAGGATCCACCTCCTTCTTTCCTTCCTGTATGATGTGACACAAATACAAAGGATGTCCTTGTCTCACCAGTTTATGTAATTTCAAGAGCGATACTAAGTTTGTTTTAGGCCCCTTAGAAAACTTTCTATATCTAACGTTTTCCCCATGTGGTCCCACCAGTAACACTCTTTGCTCCTTACATTCGAGGGTTGCTTTGTACCTTCCTAACCAATCCATTCCTAAAATCACTTCTAGGCCCTCCATGTCTAACACATACAAGTTACTAGGAAAAACAACTTTCCCTATCTTCAAGGGCACATCTCTATACAGTCTATCGCAAGTATATAATCTCCCAGAAGGGACTGCTACGGTATAAGATACGTTTTCAAAAACTCCTAAATTCAGTTCGTCTATCTTACTTCTCGCCAGGAAAGAACAAGTTGCACCCGAATCAAACAATACATTAACAGCTACAGAATGGACGGTGAACGTACCTGTGATCACATCTGTTGTTTGGTCAGCCTCCCTGGAACTGACCGCAGATACCCGTCCACTAGCTGACAGAGCGTTCAATCCTCCCCCTTGATTTCCCAGACGTGGGGTTCCTGAACCCTCAGCCCGATTGCCATCCGAACGAACTTGTCCCCCATTAAACTGTCGTTGAAACCTCTGACCATTATGACCCTGATTTTCTCCCCCAGTTGATCGATTTCCTTGCCTCCCAAAACCCATCTGGTGTTGAGGTCGGTGTTGTTCCCCTAGCAGACGACTTTCACTTCCCTTCTTTATGTAGCACTCGTACTCCCTATGTCCTTTCTTGTGACAGAAATTGCATTCGACTAAATTTCCTTCACAATCCTTTCCGGGGTGGTTTTTCTTACACCTCCTACAGAAATACTTCCTTTCCTTCCCATCCCGATCCAGTAAGGGTTTCATTGGTCTAGCTTCTCCCCTGAATCCGGGATTTACACCAGAATTGTTCCCTTGAAAGTTACCAAAAATTTTTGGTTTCTTCGAGTGGAAATTTACAGGTGCCCCAGAAGCCTGTCCTAAAAACTCTTTCCTCTTCTCTGTAAAACTACCTTTCTCCTTTTCTTTCTCCTTCCTTAAAATGTTCCCTACCTGAGCTGCACGCTTGTACATCTGCTCTAACGTGCTGTAACGATCACTTTCAATATGTTTTTGAATATCGAACGATAACCCCAGCTCAAAGCGTTGCATTTTCTTTTCTTCAGTGGGTACATCATCAGGACAATATTTGATGTACTCCATGAACTTATGGTAGTATTCATCAACAGTTAAACTACCCATCTCAAATCGGGCAAACTCATTCGACTTATCCTTCCTCACATGTAAAGGATAAAATTTCTCCCGCATAGCTTTCTTAAACATATCCCAATCAAAGAATCCCTCAGCTTGTTCTATTAAGCCCGCCTTACTATTCGCCCACCAATAGTCAGCTTCCCCAGTCAAATAAAAAGCTGCCTGATTAACTTTCAGTTCTTCCGGGCACTCTACGACATCAAAAAGTTTATCAAACTCTCTTAACCAATGTTCAAGTTCTGATGGTTCTCCCTTACCATCAAAAGGAGATGGTTTATTCTGGCTAATCCTCTTGCTCATCTCAGAAGCCTGTTCAGACAGAGACCTCTCTTGTGGAGCACTAACCCCGGTTAACGCCTTAACTAAGCTCCTTAAGGCTCGGCTAGTTCCATTCTTAGCTAGTCTTTTTCGGGAGAGAGGAGGCATCTTCTGCAACCAAAAGAAAGGTACTAATTACCACGCGTTCTAAGATCCTAAAGTTTTCAAGGAAAAGGTGTTTGGGATAGATTAACATCATAAGTAAATAATTACACATACACACATTCCATTGACTACAAGTATATCATAATTCGTTGTGGCTAAAAGAACACTCAAATTTACCATGCATAACTTAACAAACAGAGGAAGAACAAAAAGAGGGCACTTAAATTAACTCAAAATAAAACTTTATTGATACTGTTTATTATGACAACTTACGCAAAGCGTTTTACATTATTCAAAAAAAAAAGATAACAACTACAAAGATAACAAAACAAAAAGTGAAATAAGAAATCAGTACAAAGCATCCATAAAATCAGCAGACTCATTATAATTAGATATGTCGAAATCTTCATCATCCCCGTCGTCTCCGGAATCAGAACTAGAGCTCGAGTATCCTCCTTCGGATTCCTAGTCGCTATCCGTGGGGCTGCTTACTAGCATCTCTTCCTCTTCCTCAGGGTCTTCCTCACTTGAAAACTCCCTTTCAGATTCAATCCTAAAGCCATACAAATCATAATGGGATCCCCAATCCTCCCTCTCATCTTCACTAAGATTCCCTATAGGACTTAATGGTTCCTGTTTAGGGTTTTGCATCTCATAAACACTCCCAAGTTGTGACCTGAGGTCTATCACTGGAGGATCGGATAGGTACCCATCTTCTACATGCTCCATAATAGTATCAGATTCCTCCTTAACATGAAGTTCTCCCTCTTCCATAGGTTCAGCCTCATCCTTACATTCTTCCTCTTCTTCTTCCTCCTCTTCCTCGGGGTCTTCCTCTTCTTCCTCGGGGTCTTCCTCTTCAACACCCTCATGCCCTTCTCCTCCTATGAGTCTGATTTGGGAGTTAATTCCATTGGACTCCCTCGGGTTTACTCCTTCCACCCTCCTTGATTCAGATAGTTGGGTTATCCTATCTAGATCCATTTGTAGGTCGAAACATATCCTATTAACCTTTGTTCTAACCATAATCATTCTTTCCCTATAATCTCTTATGCTCTCTCCATCCCTAATTTTCCATATATCGTTGTTCGAAACTTCCCTCCATGCAGTTTCAGGGTCAAACCTCGGTGCATTGTTAGCTTGGTTAGGGGTATGTGGGTCCATCGGGGCTTTTCCCTTGTCCATAATCCTGAACATATGCATAAACGGATAGTAATTAAAAGATTGACAACCGAAGTCGCCTAAACTATTGTAACATTTTAATGGTTCCCACACAAGCATACCCATAACACATCACAAGACAGTCAATTTTAAAACGATGGTCCCACCCCGTCTCTCTCTACTAAGGTCAAAAATATTCCTTTATCTATAAGGGAACGTTGGCTCTGATACCAATTGTAACGGTCCGGTTTGCGTGAGCCGGATAATCATATGAAAATATGAATCCGGTTCACCACTGGACACTTAGAGGGATAATTCCCATCCAAGATCGTTAACGTTCCAACGATAAGGGTATATAACTACGCATAAAATAAAACATATAGTAGCGACAGGTTTAACATTCACGATACAACTTGAGAACCCAACGGCCTCTACTAACGTAACGTTAAAACGAACTAATCTTAATCCATTACACAAAAGTAAATTATTTCTACTATGATTATTATTACATAGAACGCGGTCTTGGGTGACGTGATCCTAACTTCCACCTCACTCCAATTCCCACCTGCAATTAACCTGCTAGTCGTCGATTGACAACGGAAGCAAGTTCAAAGAAAAACAATCCAATACACGTCAGAGACATCATACAAAAATATCAACAAGTGGAAAGCAAACAATGTGTTCATCCTAACATGCAAAGGCTCTAAAATATATTTATTCCAAATCCCATCTTGAAACGTTGCCCGTCCTTTTCGGGTCGTCCAAGTAATAATCCAATTTATTTGGAGGAATACACTTGGGAGAGCTAATCCCAAGGCAACCACCGACCTATGACGTTGCCCGTCCTGTTCGGGTCGTCAAAGGTTAAAGTATGCATACCCCCATGGTGACCGTAATGATCCAAAACTGCCATGGGAACAAAATTTATATAATCCATTCCAAAATATTAACCCATTGGGATAACCCAAAACATCCATCCTCAATTTCCAAGTTAAACTTCTTTCAAATTATTTGAGGTGTCTAATCCTTATGTGAGTCACAATGCAATAATCAAGAATGAAACAACATTACTTGCACAACCACATATAATGTATGGTCTAAGCGTGTACCTTTAAGCAACAGCAAAAACGACAATTCAAACGCAACAGGAATTTCACCCTCTTATGAATCGAGGTCCTATCAACAAACACACAAAACGAACACGTATTAGAACGTGTTTACACTTCTAACTCATTCCATACTACTATTATATTAATAAGACTTAGTAACTTTAATTGATTTCATTAAATTTCTAACAAATCAAAAGTCCGCTTTAAACCAGAAACTTAAATGGCTTTTTCGGACAGTTTAGAAAATTCAAATGAAAAATCCGACTTCGCCATTGCGTCCGGAACGCATCAATTACCTTGGACACCAATTTTCAGAATTTCTAAAATTCGTTTACTATTTTTAATTATTTTAGGCGTTTAAACAACTTTTTAATATTCCGATTTATCAAAGTAACACAAAAGACATATCCTATTTATGGGGATGTGAGGCGTCACTTTCCGGGACAGCTATGGCTGTCCGGAAATTCGTGCCATGTAACATCATCGAATTTCGATTAATAATTTCATAACTAAGACAATACCGAAAACCGAATCGTAAAACAACATAAATTCAATTTCTTAATACACAATCTCTTAACAATTTCAACCATCCAAAAAAAAATAAAACTATTTCTTACGTAAACTCTTACATCATCAAACATGAGCCATTCAAACACAAATAATAACTTTAATTAATAGAATTCAATATTTGATCGTTGTACAAATCGATTCATCGTAAACTTTGGTAGAAATCATAAACCATATGATTCCAATCTCATATAAAAAAAATAAATCCAATCCCTTAAACAAATTAATTTTTGTCAAGGAATTGATTCACACAAAAATTATGAAACATGAAAGTTTATATATTTTTATTCACACCACTCAACATCTCTTAACAAATTGAAATTTTGCTAGAAATATTAAGCCACAACAAATAATTTTCTTTTAAATATCAAGAGATTCTATTCTCATAACAAAACTATAATTTGTTAAAGAATATAAATTAAATAAGAAACTTAACACAATTGTATTAATCCTTTTAACAAATTAATTTTGTTAAAGAATTATACATTTAAAAATTACACAAAATACTCAATCCTCCAAAAGTCATAGGATTTCATCATAATTCAAAAGAAAGAAAATATAATTTTCTTCAAAAGAGAAAATATAATTTTAACAATTGAACTCCACTTACCCTTGGATAATAGATTGAATGATCACAAAGTTTTTTTTTTTTTTTATATACTAACCGAAATTTTGAAGAAAAAGAGAGAAGTTTTCTTTTGTTTGATTTGTGAGCAAGTGCAAATGAAGAACAAGATGGAGGTTTACACCAATCTAGCATTTTAAGAGATAAAAGCAACCTTCTATCTTCCTTAACCCCCATCATAAAACACAATTACACCCACAATAAGTGAGGAGTTACAAAACTCCTCCAATACTCCCCATTTGGCCGGCCATTATTAAGAATTAACACAATTAATTTTTTTTTTTTATTTTAATTAATTAATTACTCCAAATGGAATTTAATTGTCCAATTTGAATTTTTAATACTCATAGAAATATTAAATCAGATAAATAAAAATAACTTATTATGCGGCAAAAGTCGAGAACGTTTATCACATATCGACGCACTCAAATTCTTATACTGAATTAATATTATTTTATTTTAATTTCGAATATTAATTTAATCAAAATTCACGGGGTGTTACAAGAGGTCACAAGTCTATGCTCCCCAGGTAATTTCTCAAAAGATGTGAGAAATATGCAATTACGCACATGTGTTTGATCATGGTTTGTGTTTCGCTCATAATCTTCCGACTAAAGATGAGTCGGGAATCAAACACCTAATAGGGGAGAATCATGGGGATTGTGTCATATCTAACTCCAGCACAGAACAAACTAATCGAACCAAGTCGAACAGGTTAGCACAAGGGTTGTAACGTTGGCTTAGGGTTAAGGTGGGATACATTTGGGAATGTGGAGCTAAGTAGAGGATAGCAAGTGACCCTAGACAAAACACCCACAAACATCTCATGATAAACCAATGAAAACTATATCCAACAACCATAAATAACCCAATAAACTCATGTAAGCATAATGATCTCCATCATAAAACACCAAAAACATGAAATCTCATAAGCACAAGTGTCTCCAAGCTCATCTCCCAATAAAACATCGACCTTCTTACTCACATGAATATGAATGTGTATCAAATCTCAATGAAAAACAAGAGAAAGGTTGCCTCAAACATAGAATATGTATGGATAAAAACAATGACAACATGGGAGGAAATAGGAGAGAAATAATATGAGCTGGATAAGAAATGAGTAGAGTCATGAAAACAAACAACCAACAACATAACCAATAACCCACTAATCACTGTAGCACATAACAAACCCCACCATCACTAAGCTATCCTCTAGGTAAGAAGAGGGAACAATTTGGCTCATGTGGAGGCTAAATAATGTGGCTACAAAAGAATAGGAAAGGCTAAAACTTGGCTTATCCTAAAGTCAATTTCGTTCAAGGTAGGTTATTTGGCTAAGTAGCTTAATTCTAGCGAACGTGTTATCATCCCTGGTCTCGCGAAAAGCCGACTATACTGGAGAAGAGCCGACACAATACTTAGATCCCCTAACTAGCACACAAAATGAATGGAACTCGCAAGGAGTCCAAGAAGGCTCAATCCTTACAGGCTAGTCGAAATGCGCCTCTAGAGGTAGACAACCAAGCCACAAACCAAGCAAACCCCAATTCCCCCAAGCTATACGGAAAACAGTCAAACTCTAGGTCCCAATACAGGCACAAGGCTAAGGAAATACGAGTTTGCATAGGGACATGAAATGTGCACAATAGAAGCTTGCATGCTAGACTCACAACTCAACCATCTTATTGAAAACTAAACATGAACATGAAATATATACACTATGTATGAATGCAAGATGAATATGTGAAAAATATACAAAATGATGCATGCAATGAACTAAACTATAGCTATATGAAACTACATGCACAAACAAATGGGTGGGTGACAATGGAGTTGACCATCCTACCCCCAAGCTAAAGCTTTGCAAGCCTCTAGCAAAGAAGGAGAGGAGAAAGATAAAACAATAAGATTCATAGTCAACAAGATTGTCGCAACAGCCAACACACACAAAAGCTAGCCAAAAATAGAGAGAGAAGAAGGTCATACCTAGGTTAGGAGGGCTTTCACTCCTAGCATTACCATTACTACCATGAAGTGGTCTAATAACTCTCCGCTCCTTGAAAGAAGTGGAGGCATGAAGCACAAAGCTTGAGCATTCGCCTCCCCCAAGCTAGAGTGAAGCTATAGTCTTCATGTTTGGCTCATACGCACTTTTGAGCCTTCTTTCTTTTACTCACCCTTACGGGACCGTTAGCATTGACCCTCTCAAAATCATCAAATAAAACACAAGCAACTTGTAGAGGGTCAATTCTAAAAGTCGTTTGGGTTTGCAAATACTAACAAACAACACTACAAACCAAACGTTAGCAATGACTAGCAAAAATGCAATGCAATGAATGAAAAACAAAAAGGAAACAAAAACAATATCTACAATTGGGTTGCCTCCCAACAAGTGCTTCTTTTAGGTCTCTAGCTAGACTCGACTCACTACGGGGTAGCGAGTCAAACTCCGAAGGAGTTTATCAAATTCACTTCCCACAACAGCTGAGGTTGGGGAGTGAAAGAGGGAGAGAAGAAAGGGGGAAAGAAGAAACACAACAAAAACCGACTTTCCATAACATGATGAAAAGTCGGGGGAAGAATGAACGGAGGGAGGGGGGAGGGAAGCAAGAGGCATAGCAACACAAGCATCAAGGCAAGCATGAACATGAAAGACCGGGAGCTTCTCGTGATGACAAAGAGGTGTAAGGTGAGACTCAACAGAAGGCACAACAAGGGTATGCACTTGAGACTCCTTATTAACGGGCAACTCTACCTCTAGGTCATCGGTTCCACTAGCTAAATGATCGTGCACATATGTGAGGGGTGTGTCATATTGAAGTGCGCAAGGGACCTCATCATGAACCTCATCGGCGATTGGTGCATCGACACAAGAATATTGATCATCTAGAGGAGGAAGGGAGCTAATGATAGGGCGAGGGGAGTCTAGGTCATGGTGATGAGACGCTAGTCTAGCCTCAAAAACCCTTCTAAAGGTATTAACGCTCCACGTTCTCTCCAATTCGGTCTCCTCTTCAACCCAATGGTCACCAGAAGGGTAGGCCGGTGGAATCTCAAGGAGAGGGAGAAAAGGGTACTCTTTTCTATAGAAATGCTTGGCCAAACCTTTGAAGAAGTCCAAATAAGTCTTAGGGGTTTGGTCAAGGAACATGTCATCGTGATACTCATCTACAAGTTCCCTAGTCTCACTATTCAAACCTCTGTAAAGATGATGACAAATTTGCCACATTTCGACATTACATATGCGGAGGAAGAACATCTCATATCTTAGAAAGAAACTTTAAAAAGATTCATGCTCGAGTTGATAAATGTTGCAATCCATGAAAAGAAAAACAAAAATAACAAGAACAAAAACTATTCACAAAACACACCAAAACTAAAGTCTAAACAAACGCCTTGTTCCCCGGCAACGGCGCCATTTTGATAACCGGTTTTTAGCGCGTCGTTATACGCTAAGAACCTAAGCTATGCAAACACATTTATAAACACCCTAAATACAACTATAGCGAGTATAGTGGTAAGTTGGGGATCGAACCACAAGGACAAGGGGTGCTAGACTAAAGAGTTGGTGTGTGAAAGGTTGATGGTGTGTAGGTTGAAGGGTGTGTAAACTAAACTAATGACAAAAACAAGTAAGGAAAGAAAGCGGGCTTAGGCTAGGTCCACCCTAGGTAGGTCTATTGGAAATAGAGATAGGTTAGGTCGAAGGAGATCGAACGAAGGTCAATCAAGACACTCTAGATTACATGGGGAAGTTGATGACCTATAGTCAATACGTACGACCCATAATCGCCCTATGTCTCACTAAGGAGTGGCAGGACAAGATATGTATCGAATATCAATCAATCAAACCAACATCAACCTCAATCATCTTCCTAAACATTAAACACAAGACCAAAACCATAAGGTTTCTCTAACCCAAAACCCTAAAATCTACTCTAGCATGTGAAAGGTAAAAGCAAGAAGGAAGGAAAGCAAATAATCTATTCTAGGAAGCATTAAAGAAACACAAGACATGAAAACATTAAAGAGAAAGCATAAAGGAATGAAAAGACATGAAAGCATTAAATCTAGACTATGAAAGCATTAAAAGAAAGCATAAAGGAAAGCATTAAATGACATAAAAGCAATAAATGAAAGTAAACTTACAATAATGAAGAGTAGAGAAACATAAATGAAGAACTACATTAAGCTAGGGCAAAAACTAAAAGAAGAAAAGCAATAAAAGTGATGAACAAGAGTGGGAGGGTTACTCCCTCTCAAGTCATGGGGTTTATGTTCCTAAGAGTGCCTTTTTATAGGCTACAAAAGATGGGAACAAATGCCCTAAAAGATCCTACGGAAATAAGCTATCGAAATAAAACGCAGCGCAGAGATTCATCGAGATTCGCCCGAAGGGGGAACTGGGTTCGCCCGAATTTAAGTCATTCGACCGAATGGCAGTCGAATTTGGTATTTCCAGTGGTTTAAGCCATTTTGGGCATTTAGGGCAATTCGACCGAATTTTCTTACTATTCGACCGAATGTGAAAATTTCGCCCGAATGCATTTGAAATTCGCCCGAAGTGAAGTGTTGTGGGCAGCTTCCTTGGGTTGCTTAGCTATATTCGCCTGAAGCTTTGGGGGATTCGACCGAACGTGGTCTTTTTGGCCACATTGAAGCTTCAAACATTTATCAAACGAGCTTCGATCATCGCGATATCTTCGGGGATGACCCGAAGCCCTTGTGAGCGCCTCGAAACACGTGCGTTTCCTCCGACTTTAATGTCTAATCCTCGAAATCAACCCGAATCACCTCGAAATCTCTCGAAAACACCTAAAATGATCTCTAAACACCATGGAGTCAAGAACAAGGTTTTATCGAGTGTATAGAGCATAAAACGAATGTAAAACACCGAGATACGACACCAAAGTAGGGCTATAAATGTTCTCTAAATCGAGCACATCACAAGGATACTTATACAGGAGTAGACAAGCAGAGAGCCAACTCTGCATTAAAGCTGGACAAACTACCAAAATAAAAGAACAACAATAAAGCTTAAAAACAGAATTACACAAACTGATTAGTTAATTGCTCTTGACACCAACTTGCAAGACCAAATGTCAAATTGAAGGTGGAAAACAACAAAATAATACTCCCTCTTATTCACACAAAAGAAGACATTTCTATTTTGGGCCAATTCACACAAAATGTCCCATTTCTATTTTTACTCTCACCTTTACAATTAATTTAACACAAAAACTTGCCCGAGACCGTCTCATAATGAGACGGGAGATGGGCCGGCCCTATATTAGGCGCGTGTAACACACGCGCGCCTTTCCCTCCAAATTTTGTTTTTTTGTTTTTTTTTTTTATTTTCTGGAAAAATTTCAATTTGGATCTTAAAGGTATCAATTTTGACCTTAAAGATATCAATTTTACTCCATTATGCTCTTACTTTGCTTAGTTTTGCATTCAAGTATACAGGTATTCAGTTTCATTGTTAATTTATTCAATTCTCATTTTATATTATTCAGTTTCGTGATTAATGTAGTTCATACAGGTATTCAGTTTTTATAGTATTCAGTTTCATTGTAAATTTATTCAATTTTCATTTTATAGCATTTACTTTCATGATTAATGTAGTTCATACAGGTATGATTAAATTGAAATTGATATTTTTGAGGTCAAAACTGATACCTTTATGATTAGAATTGAAAAAGGCCCAAAAGATGGAATCAAATAGAGAAAGCATTGGACTGGGTCGCGTCTCATTATGAGACGGTCTCGGCCAAGACCGGCTGTTAATTTAATCAATTAAAATATCCAACTACCCCCACTTTTACTACTCCCAATAGCCTACTACTTCCTTACAATTAATTTAATCAATTAAAATACCCCACAATTCCACTCTTAAAAGTCGTGCCCAACCCAAATGTCCTCTTTTGTGTGAATAGCAGGGAGTAGAAAACTAATAAAAATGCAAAAACAATAGAGAATGAATACATCAATTTCCTATATTAATTTTAGACTACATAATATATAATTATATAAAACACCTCCTATAAACAAAAGAGTCACAAACAACAATCAGATGATTTGTTGATGTAGAGAGTAATTTGTTATACCTTAATGACATTCTCCGTTTGATGGAGTACATCCCAACATGATTTTGAAACAGAATAAGAACCCCTTATTTATCTCGTTCAACTCTAAATTAGTGATTCTCTCTCACGATTTCACCAGAATGAACAAGCTTAATTTGTATTAAAACGTAAATTAATTTACAAAAGAAAAACAAAATCTAAAAGACATTACAACTGCATTTGCATGAGTAGCTTGTGGCTCAATCGAGTATATGCATGCCATCTGAATTCGTGTGACCTAGCACCATTCTCATTTATTCTTCTCTTAATACTTCATGTCTCAATACATATCAATATTGAACAACATCATTACACTACGCCAATGATTGAGACAATTATGATATCTCCTTCTGTGACATACACCTTAACTGTTGTCCATAGGCATCCGAACAATTATGGCAAATAATCATCTGCTTACTCAATCGTTATAGCTACTACTTGAGAGCTATTAACAACAGTGGCATTATTCATATTATTGTCTCCATTCTCAGAACCCGAATTTTCGAATTCTGAACTATCATTTTTTGTTTCAGAATCAGTCGATTTGTTCTCTTTGGCTTGTTTGAAATTTGCTAATAAAGCCAACTCTCTATTGCAACCTACCATTTTTTCAACTTGATTTAGAATGTCATTCAACATTGTTGTAATTGTGATTGCAGTAGTCACCACGTGGAGCTTCTCATAGTCTGCTGATAAAGTGGCCATTGATTTCAAAATTACTTCCTGCAAACTTTTTACTTTATCTTTGGATTCTGCAACCCTATGAGCTATGCATGGAGCACACTGTGAGGTATTTTTCAGGTTAGTTGATAGCTCTTTTAAGGTTTTGCTTGCCTGCAATGTAATTTTATTGCATTCTTCTTTTATCCCATCATCAAACTTTAATACTTTCTGCAAAAAGTGCACCAAATCAAAATAATTTTAATAAATCACTAAATAATCTTTGATTATTTGTTCATCTATATTTATCTAAGCTGAACTTATTGTGAATATCAGCATATTAACGAGGAGACGTGAGATGCACACACTTTATAAACCAAAGAGATAAATACTATCACGAAACCATATGACAATGTGGGATAAACTATCGCTACACTGCAAACCCACTATTTTGCAGTAATTCACAACAATGCAAGATCATATTTGTGATTTACGGTGTGTTTAGCATGTTAGTTTTGGCAAGTTTTTTTATGGGCTCTTTTAGCTTTTTTGGTTAGTCAAATGTGAAAAAAAAATGTGTTTGTAACTTTTAAAAGCATTTATATATAAATTAACTTATTAGCTTTTAAGTCAATGCTGAGAACGTGATAGAATAGCTTTTTTATTAGCTTTTAGTTAGCCCACTTTGTCTTTGGTAAATTGTCAATAGTGAACAACTAATGCTAACTATTAATGCAAGTACCAATATTTGTGATGATGACGTTAACTTTAAACATATAATCGAACATGCTTTGTCTTGTACTTTGGAGAGGAACGATAAGGATGTGTTGTATGTGAATGGTTTAAGGTTTGGAACGATCGAAGAGGTACTTAATGTGAGACAAATGAGGCTTCACTAAAGGGTCGATTATTTGTTCATCTATATTTATCTAAGCTGGACTTATTGTGAATTATGTCAGCATATTAACGAGGAGACGTCAGATGCACACACTTTATAAACCAAAGAGATAAATACTATCCCAAAACCATATGACAATGTGGGATACTATTGCAACACTGCAAAATCACTATTTTGCAGTAATTCATTACAATGCAAGATCATATTTGTGATTTATGGTGTGTTTAGCATGTTAGTTTTGGCGAGTTTTTTTATGGGCTCTTTTAGCTTTTTTGTTTAGTCAAATGTGAAAAAAAAATGTGTTTGTAACTTTTAAAAGCATCTATATATAAATTAACTTATTAGCTTTTACGTCAATGCTGAGAACGTGATAGAATAGCTTTTTTATTAGCTTTTAGTTAGCCCGCCCACTTTGTCTTTGGTAAACTGTCAATAGTCTAATGCTAATATGTTAATGCAAGTACCAATATTTGTGATGATGACGTTAACCTTAAACATATAATCGAACATACTTTGTCTTGTACTTTGGAGAGGAATGATAAGGATGTGTAGCATGTGAATGGTTTAAGGTTTGGAACGATCGAAGAGGTGCTTAATGTGAAGCAAATGAGGTGGCTTCACTAAAGGGTCGAACCATGTCTTGAACAAGGCAAGGCATGGTATGAAGGTTGCTTGAACAAAGCAACATGAAAACTAAGTCAAAAGTATAGTGCAGGGGTGTGCTCGTTCAAGGCACATGGTGCAGGATGGTTCTGAACTAGGTGCTCGTTTAAGCACTATGCCTTGGATTCTTTTTTTGGTCAATTCGACTACTTGAATGACATTGAAAGGTTTTGTAAGTCCTTGTTTAATGTATGTTTATTGCTATGTTTATTGTCATAGTTAATTGTGTGATGTAAATGTGAATTTATGGTGAGTAATGATGTGGTTATAGAATGATATATTCTTCCTCTATAAAAGCATGCATTATTCATAGAACAAAATACACCACAAACACACAAACTTTGAGAGGGCTTACGCATTACTAGAAACTTTAAGGTGTTCTAACTTTGCATTAGTATTTGTGATCTTGAGAGGTTGTTCCCAAGATAAGGGAGGGTTTATTATACATTGTATTGTTGTGTTCAATTATGATAAATAGCATTTGAGGGGGAGGTATCCGAGATACCTTATAAACACTTGTGTTTTTTTTTTACATTGTTTTCATTGTTGAACCTCGTAGTGCCGTTTTTTTATATAGTTATCAAAACAATAAGATTAATTTTACTTGCTTGTCTAAAAAAGCAACTCAACTAGCCAACATATATTTGCCAAACACCCCTCAAGTATTAATGCTATATTTAATAAATTGCTGAACATACCTTAAAATTTGTATTAAGTTGTTTGTCAAGAGTATCGATCCAATACGCACATTCTCGAGTAAGGGCACCTAGATTTAGGTATTGTTTCCACGGATGTTTCAACTTAAAAGCTCCATGACTCGGCTCCCATCTCGCAAAATTAGCCTGTTAATTTATTTGTATTAATATATTTTCTTATTATAATAGTATGCGGTCGTGAGGAAATAGTTATAATTAACTCGGTTTTAAAATCATGAAATATAAAGGAAATGTAATTTTAATTAATGTACCAAGCTATCTTCTGCGTTCTTGGTGTTTAGCACAGTCTTGTAAGTTTGAAGCATTGAAGCTTCAATATCTTGAGCGTTAGCATTCTCTTGTATTTTGAAGTAAGAATTTCCATATCCTACAAATCATGTGTATAATTACGTATTAATTAATTACTCTTCCTATTCATAAAAAATGAGATATTTGTTTTTTACACTATTAATTTGTATTTTATTCTTAATCTAAAAATTAGAATATAGTCAAGTGAGATATTGTTTGATTCGTCTCAATGCAAAGATTATTAATATTCACTTTTTATAATATTTTAAGAGATATTGAGCAATGAATAATTGTAATTGTTATGAATGGTGTGACTTGAGTCCACCAAAATATATCAAGTGTGACTCTTAGGATAATATCCTATGAGAGTAAGTTAATGGGTAGATTAAAAATGTGGTTTAATTTAGTGTTTAAGTGTAATTTAAATGTGGGAGCTAAAATGTGACTTAAACACAATAATTAAGATGGCATATGAATGAGTTAATGAAGAAGTGCAAGGGTCCCTAAACAAGCCTTGATCGAAGTACTTGAAAACAGAATATGCTGAAGGGTATATGCTCGAACGAGCGGTTGTAAGCTCGAACGAGCAGTGCACAGGATGAAGGTCAGTAGCTGTCTTCGTGAAGTGCTCGAACGAGCCATATTTATCCTCGAACGAGCACAAGGTTGGAGCTGTCAGAATGCATTGAATTATTTTGTGACGATTAGCTTGTTAGTGGAGATGTTACAATTGATTTGTTTTCATCATTAAGAAATGTATTAAGGTTGTGTTTGGGAACTAACATTTCATTTCAAATTAATGATTTCAATTATGAAATCATGAATGTAGAATTTGAGAATGACAAGATTTGGGATGTCATTCTCAAATCCACATCTTTAAACCATTTTGATAACAATTGTGGATTTGACTCAAATCCAAATTTGAAATTCTAGTATTTGCCAAACACTAATTTTGAGTCAAATCCATATTTTCAAATGAAATCCTTATTCCCAAACATAGCATAAGTGTGTTTCATCATTAAATATACCTAGCACTATATAAAGAGCTCAATTATGTACATAAACTATCCACAAATCAAACACATAACCCATAGCCTAAACACTTAGCCTCATCTCTTCTCTAATTGTAATTTCTCAATTTGTTATAATATAAGAGAGATACTACACCACGGGGGACGTAGCCAATATTGGGTGAACCTCCTTAAACATTTGTGCCATTTTATTATTGCATTTTTCTTACAAACATTGAGTTATATAATTTGTGTAATTTGTAAACACAAGACTTCACATATTTCGATCTTGGTGGTATTAGAGATTGTAACACATCGTTCGATCTCTAATACGTCATCGTTTTCAATTGGTATCAGAGCCAAGTCGTTATTATCGTCGTGTAGAGGTCGTATTGGTGTGACTTGAGTCCACCAAAATAAATGAAGTGTGACTCTTAGGATGGTATCCTATGAGAGTAAGTTAAGGGGTAGATTAAAAATGTGGTTTAATTTAGTGTTTAAGTGTAATTTAAATGTGGGAGTTGAAATGTGACTTAAACACAATAGTTAAGATGGCATATGAATGAGTTAATGAAGAAGTGCAAGGGTCCCTAAACAAGCCTTGATCGAAGTACTTAGAAACAGAATATGCTGAAGGGTATATGCTCGAACGAGCGGTGGTAAGCTCGAACGAGCAGTGCACAGGATGAAGGTCAGTAGCTGTCTTCGTGAAGTGCTCGAACGAGCCATATTTCAAATTTATCACAAAGGTTTTATTAAAAAATAATCTAAAGGTGAAATTATTCATAACAATTAATATCATAACATATAATACGTACCTTCTAAGGAATTGGCAAGTTTATCTATATTGTTGGCAATTAGGTTATGAAGATCTTCACCAGCCCAAACAGGGAACACAAAGATAGAAATAAGGAGAGAACTAAAAACTCCAATCACAATTGTTGCCCATCTATTCCTAGCCAAATCTATAATCTGTTGTAATCGAAACCCAGAGACTGAGATGAATGCGAACGTCAATATGAATATTAGGAATCCATAATCATATCTCGCCTTTATCTTTGGAGAAAATCTTGCAAATGTTGATAATGCAGCTGCATTAACATCCACGTTTTATTAGCATTTATTTTTATATTCATAATATAAAATTATGTATTTCAAACACTTATAAATTATATTAAAAAAGCTATTTAGAAACAATCTATTAGGTTTAGGACACTATAATTACCAATTACAATTTGACCACTAAAACTATGTACAAACTAGTAACTAAAACCGATTTAATTTATAATACGTAAAAATGATTTTTATTGATTGTACATTATAATTACCGAATAAAAATTATTTTTATAAATTAAATAAAATTATTACTTATTATTTATTTTAAGACGAACTAAAAGCATACAAACATATCATGTTCTTAAAACTTAGGAAAGAAAGTAACAATTAAATTTGAAATATATTATCCGTCAAATTTATGATGATAAAGTTAAAGTGTCTAAAAGTAATTGAAATAGGTTTAATTTGTTGGGCATTACCTTGAAGGAAAACAAAGATACTAATAAGAAGAGGTTCAGCAATATGGCCACATTGTGTAGCCAATCCATGCACCCCAACTGCTAATATTCCGCCTAATAATGTTGCCATTACCCGGTTCAAGCCTTTTCCCAATGTCGCTCCTGCATCACACATACAGCAAAAAAATAAAAATGATCTTAGCTTGAAAATTAATGACCAATTTTCAATATGATTTTTTGCACAAAGAGCATTTGAGAGAATTGTAACAATACAGCCACAGATAGGAGTTGCATAAATGAATGGGTAAATAGTTACCTACAGAATACTCGAAAACGACGACGACGGTGAGGACAGCCCACAAAGTAGAGGTACCAAAATCATGGAAAAGGGGTTGAAAGAAGTAGAGTAGTGACACTAATGTTACTGCTAATCCTACTTTCATTGAATGAATCACTCTCCTTGGATCATCTTCAGCTACCTTTGAAACACTCTTTACCACATTTTCAACAATCTTTGCCATTTGCATTTCAATAAGGATTTAAACAGATACTCAACAATGCAATTCATCTCTTTATATTGTTTTTGTGAAGTAGGCAGCTTTTAAAAGGAGTACCTTTCGCAAAAAGAAGTACTATTATACAATGCAACGCGTGCGGGGCTGCTTGACTGCTTCAAACAAATTTGACTAAATTATGAACTACTTTTTAATTTAACTATATTCCGTCATCTATTTATTGACTTAACCACTATCATTGCCATTTGCTTTTTCTCATATTCTTATTAATTCTTTTTAGCTATCTTGAGTGCCCTTCATTAAAAAATAAAAACAAACATTCAAAAATTAATTATATATTGGTAAGGACACCTCAAATAAACATTTTTTAAACCTTACACTAATTTTTTACTTTATCAATATATTTTTTTAGTTCGGACTAAACAAAATTCATTGAATGGAAAATAGGGAGGGTATTCACAAATTTAATAATCAAAAACCATTACCCACTCAATCAATTAAATCATAATAATTTAATATATTTGATTCTCCATTTATTTCGATCATAAATTTACTTTTGCATAAATTATATTAATAAATACTTTTAGTGTTACTTTTGCATGAATCAAGTAACATTATTCTCCATTACCCACTAATTTAATAATCAAAAAATCTTGGCTCTAGCTATTTAATAAATACATTTACTTTTGTATAAATTTTCACATGTTAAAATTATTATTATCAATAACTATATGTTACTTGTACTACTATGAAATAATGCTTTAATGAGTACTCAAACTAAAATGAACAGCCTGGCTCTAAATTCGATGCATGCACCATCAAACAAGTTTACTACTCCCTCCGTTTCTTTTTGATCTTCCACTTTGGGTTTTTCACAATTATTAAGAAAGAAAGAATCTTTGGTGATAGTGTGTATTATTTTAATTATATAGTAGTGGAAAGTAATGATTGTATTAGAATTATGAGAGAAAAAATAATTAAATAGTAGTGTGAAGTAATGATTGTATTGGAAGTATGAGAGAGATTATAATTAAATAGTAGTGTGAAGTAAGGAAAGTGGGGTTTTAAGGGGTAAAAGTGAGATAAAAACTTTCCAAAAATAGAAAGTATTCTAAAGTGGAAGAACTTTTGAAACTACCCGTTATAGTAAGGTGGAAGAACATAAAGGAACGGAGGGAGTATTTTATGGTCACTCATTTTATTTTGTTGCTAATATTTTATTTTTTATTAAATCTTTATGTTTGGCCCTTGTTTTTGGAAAACTTCATTAACTCACTTTATCCATATGAGTCCTCTCTTTAATGAATCGATTCTAAATTTAAACGTTGGATTACAAGCCAGACCCTGGAGTAGGCTACATGCACTACAAAAAAAACCCAGATGGCTACGACACCATTTAGAAGCCAATCAGAAGCCATCCGCCATTTGGCTTCTCAATGGCTACTAATAGAAGGCAAAGCGAAAACAATCGTAGCCAAAGCAAAAATCAGACGCGATTTAGATGCCATAAATTGCGTCTGATATCTAAACCAACGCCATATTCATTGCCTAGCATCCAAATATAATTACTTATTATTAATATTTTAATTTATTAATTTATTAATATTTAATATTAATTTATTGCGCAGCCATCCAAATAATTTAATATTATTAATTTAATAATTATTATTATTATTTTAATATTAATTAATTAATTAAAATTAAATTCATAATTTAAATTTTTATGATGTGAGGTTTTAGTTTAGATTTGAAGTTTTATTTTATTTAAAATAACAATAAATAAATAAAAACACACAAAACTAAAATAAAAAATAAAATATATATGACAATATAATAAACTAGTTAATTTTTTTTTTCAATTTCAAGCAAGATAGAAAATGTTCACAAATATATACATTACAAAAGTTCGAAAATAATTAAACTTAATTAGAAATTATTTTGATGAAATATTCAACTACATATATCATCTAATATTGTTGCTATTTCCTCCACCCCGCCTTATACGAGATCTGCCCGAACCGCCTAAAGCACATGTATTATGAGATCCATGGGAACCACCTGGACTATCACCATGGACCCCTGAACCACCCGCTTCACCCGCGCGACTAGATTCTTCAACAAGTTCAGATTCTAGTCGTCAAATGGCCTCTTACATTGATGTTAATCAAGTTCGCATATCTTGCAGCTCTTTAGCATTAGGGTTGTTCTCGGTCATTTGATCATTTATGTACGTTCTAAACTCATTAGTGGCGGAATGGAGCTCATCAAGTTCTCTCCTTAGATCAGATTGAGGAGTATGGAAAATAGAGCGTTCGAGATAGAAAACCTCATCAGAAGTCACTGATTGTCCACATCAAAGCAGCTCTAAGACAAAAGTTACTCCTTGTGGACACATCATAAGTAACGATTCCATCCCTCCAAAGCGTCTTAAGCTCTTCGATTAAGGGTTGCAGGTAAGTATCGATGTTTTGCTTTGGATTTTCAGGGCCAGGAGCAATCACTGTTAGGAACATGTAAGGTATTTTCATGCACATCCACGGAGGGAGGTGGTATGGTGTAAAAATCACAGGCCATGAAGAGTATTGCCGTCCCGAGTTCCCGAATGGGTTGAAGCCGTCCGTACAAAGACCGAGCCTCACATTTCTCGTCTCAGCGGCAAATTCTGGATGTTTGGCGTTTAAAGTGATCCACGCCTCTGAGTCTGATGGGTGGCACGGAAGGATATTGTGAAAGATATTGCACCCTACAACAAAAGCTCCCTACGAACTACATATTATTATTATTATTATTATTATTATTATTATTATTGTTATTATTATTATTATTATTATTATTATTATTATTATTATTATTATTATTATTATTATTATTATTCTTATTATTATTATTATTATTATTATTATTATTATTATTATTATTATTATTATTATTATTATTATTATTATTATTATTAGTTGGGTCTCACAAGAAAATAAATCTAGATAAGTAATTAGATAAATAAAAATAATAACATTAATATTGGATAAATGTCTTCAAAACCTTAAACTCCCAAAACCCAAGCCGTCATTCCTTCCCTCTCATCTCCTCCTTCCTCCCTCTCTTCTTCACTCTCTCACTAAAGACCCACGTCGGCCACCGTGACCACCGGCCGCTGCCCAGACGACCACCCTCAGACAACCGACAACCGCTTCCTTCCCCTTCTCCCGCGTCAGTCAACCGGCTGCACAGCAGCCAGAGCCTGCGCTGCAACACCGTGGCAGCCCAGAGCTGCCTCCTGCACCACCACAGTAGCCTTGATTCGTGGCTCTTTCCACCGCCACTAACCGCCTCTTTGTCCACCCTCTTGCTAGATTATTTATTGTGAGCGATGCCCTCTTTTCTTTAATTGATTTTCTAGTTTTAATTTGAGTTTTATTAAGTGTTTTGAGTATGATATCTTGATTTTTGTTATGGGCTCGATTATTATGGTGATTTGAAAATATATAAGTTAGCGTTTATAATATGGTGAATTTAAAATGTAGTATTTTAAGTTAATTCATGAATCTTAACTTAGATTAAGTTATATTTTGATAGAATTTAAAGTGGGTTAGTATTAGAAAGTTTGAATTGAACTTGAATAAATTAGGATGATGAATTTAAAAGTAGTATGTACTACTTTTGTGGCTTGGATGGTGTTTTAGTAACTAAAAATCTTGAATAAGCTTGTGATGTGACATTGTGGATGAATGGTGGCTAGATATTCTTTATATGACTTTACTCATGGTGGTGTGACTAGTATTGTTGATACCCATTGTTGTAGAGTAAATGATAATAATAATTACTAAGGAAGATTAAGGTCGCGATTGTCATTAATGAAAGTATTGTCGTGGTTATAGCCGTTTGATGAGGTGGTTAGTTTGAGCTTGGTTGTTATATTGATATGTTCAATTGTGTTGCTAAGTTTTGTGACTTTGACCAAAGTTATACGAATCGTTATTAATTCGTCAAGCTGCAAATTTATTTTATTCTTAATCGTTTTACTCTAAAAACCTTGGAAAAATAATAAATCACTACTACCATGAGGGATATGATTGTTATTAAGTGTAATGTCATGCATTACGTGTTCTTAAACTTTGCAATGAATAGTTTGACTATAACGCACAAGCGTATGGTTGTGCCCCTTTCACTTAAACATACCTTGATATAAACTTGACTAAAATATATTATAGTTTGATTGGAATTGATGGTGTGGTTCATGTGTGAACATGAGTTGAATTTATTGCATGAGTGCGTTTAGAATGCGTATTAGCTTGAATCGAAACTTGTTTGACTAATAGTGTAGTTGTATGAAGTCAATACTTCTTAAATGATGTGAAGTAGGCTTATTAGTCTTACTTTTAACGTGTATAGGTGTCCGGTTCATAAGAGGGGCTTAAGAACCTCCTTGAAAGTGACTTTTGCGACTTATTATCTTGCAGTTACGGGTAAGTACATGCAGTAGCTAATTCTTGCATCTTGAATATGTTTTCTCTGCGTAGCAATATTACATGAGCTATGTTGGATATGGTCTGCTATTAAATATTTTTATGTTAGTGCTACAAGTAAGAATCAGTCGTAGAGATAGTAGAGAATGAGTTCTGATATCGCAAGACTAGAATGTTGATTGTGTGAAATTGGAATGGGAATGAGTCCCCTATTTGATGAGATATTAAGTTGGATATTTACTATGACTCCCACTAGTGGAAAAAACCTTAAGGGCTGCGGTTTTTTAGCCCCTATGGGCTGCGTATTTCGACCCCAGCCTTTATTGGAGCAGCCCAAAATAATAATTAAGGGCTGCGGTCAAAATACGCAGCCCAAAATAAGGAAAGGGGCTGCGGACATGTCAAAAACCGCAGCCCTTAAGTGCATTATAGGCACATTTATAAACGCACTTTAGGGCTGCGGACAGGGCCAAAAACCGCAGCCCTTAGCACCATTTTAAAAAAAAAAAAATTTTTTTTTCATTTCATTTCATAACTTAATCAAACAAAACTGATATGTTCTAAAAATTAAAGAATAAAAATGATGAACATCAAACATCAAAAAAATAACCCAGAAAACGAACCAAACAACCCAGATCTAGAAATTTCGAAACAAAAAATAACCCAGAAATTTCGAAACAAAAAACAATTAAGATCTATTACATATAACCAAATTTTACCAAATTACAATGAACAAATTACAATAAACAAAAAACAATAAATAAAATCTAGATCTATTACATATAACCAAATCTTACCAAATTACAATCCAAAAAAAAAAAAAAACAAAATAAAAGAGATTTACACACAAGAGAACTCGAACTCTCGAACACAAATCTTCGAAGAATGAGCAGCAAAGTTCGAGAATGAAGCAAAATCGAAGATCTGGAAATTTCGACTCTTCAACTCATTATGGTCTTCAACTCTGAAAATCGAATTTCTTTAAAAAACCCAATCGAATTTCTCTAAAAACCCAATCGAATTTCTTTAAAACCCCAGAAAATCGAATTTCTTTAAAAGCAATTTCGAATTTCTTTAAAAACCCAGAAAATTTCGATTTGAGTTGACGAGTTGAAGATCTTAAAAACCCAGAAAACTCAGAAAATTTCTTTAAAAATCCAAAAAACCCAGAAAATTTCTTTAAAAACCCAGAAAAGCAATTTTAAAAACCCAATCAAGAACTCATGAAACAGAGAGTTGACGAGTTGAAGATCTTAAAAACAAAAATAAAATTAAAATTAAAAGCAAAATCGAAGAACCCAGAAATTCGAACATCGAACATCAACCCATGAAGAACCCAGAAATTCGTGTTGAATGCTTAGGGCTTTTTCAGATTTTTGAGAAGAAGAATTTGTGATTAATGAAGAATTAAGAAGAATTCTTGTTGAATGAAGATTTTTTCAGAGGAGGGAGAAAGATAGTTAGCGCCGTTTTGAGACTTAGTCTGCAGGGAAGAGGGAGACTTAGTTTAGGGTTTTGGAATGAATATCAGGAGAGGGAGAAAGATGAGTTAGAATGCGCCGTTTTTAAGGGTCATAAAGAAGACTTAGCTAGGGTTTTGAAGAAGACAGCTTTTGGGCTTAGTTTAGGGCTTTTTTTTTAAAATTATATGGATAAGGGCTGCGGACACTAAAAAAAACCGCAGCCCCTTGTGATTAATTTTTTTTTTTTTGAATTTCTTTGTTATTTTCGAATGGTTAAGGGCTGCGGACACAAAAAAAAACCGCATCCCTTTCTTTATCATACTTTTTGAAACACTTTTGGGCTGCGGTTAAGGCTAAAAACCGCAGCCTTTATTTATTTTTTTTTTTCAGCTTTTTATTACTCATATTGGCTGCGTGTTCCTAAAAACCGCAGCCAATAAGCAGCAGCCAATAGCTTTTTTTCCACTAGTGTCCACTGGATTGGTACCCTAGCTGGATTAGTTCCCGGAGGCATGGACCGTCTATATATGGTCACTGTACGGGGGTATGATCATACTTTTCCATTGGGCGCCGGCATGGCCGTCACTGTCCTTGGCTGAGGTGTTACCATGTGGGTCTTGCAAACCCTAATATGGTGGCCTCTAGTCACATAGGAGGATATATGAAACTTATGAAGAGATGGAATACGGTGAAGACATTGAGAAGTATATAGAATTGAGAAATAGATGGAGTAGGTGCTTGCACATTGGAGTAACTTCCCCACCTTGTTTTGTTGAATTTAATTGTTGGTTACATATACATAACTTAATGTTAGTTACTGAGGTGTACTGTATGTTTCCTTGTTGATGGCTTATCTTTGATGGCCCTGCTATGACACGTTGGTCTATGACCTTACGTTGAGCAGTAGGGGTATCATAGATAGCACTTGCAGGTTTTTGGAGTTTCTTTGCATTGCATACGGGGGGTTTTGAGTGAGAACCTTGACGCGTGCCATTTCTAAATATTTTTTTGGCGATACATGTGGTTTTTGAATTGTAATTGAGTATGTTTTTAGTTTGAGGCGCGTGCCCTCCTTTTGATGTAATTCATTCTGCTGCAAAGATTTATTTCGTTTAATATTTCGATATAGTATCTTGAATGGCTTGTATAGTTGGTGATGTTTTTGGAGAACCCTAGTGTTTAAATGAGAACCACGATCCATGCTTGGCATGTTGACAGAGGTTTTGGCGATGATCTTTCCGCCGTGATTTTTTTACAAGGCTATTAATGCCTCTTCTTCATGATGGGTTATTGTTTGTTTAATTCTTTTGGTTCGTTAAAATTTAAGGCATATGCTGCCGAAATTCTCGTAAGATTTTTTTTTCCTATAACCTCTTTAAATCAAACCCTATTTATCTTTTTATTTTCTTTTATTTTATTTTAATTGTAACACCCGAATTTCCGTCGTTCTCTTCAGTTTTGGTTCCGTTCAGAGGGTCGGAAATTCAGGGGTTTTACATGTGGTTACCAGAAGCCAGTGGTTCCTATCTTTCCTAAACACTTTGTGTTTTCTCTAATACTTATTTTTGGTTTGTTTTCGAAGTTAAACAACTTTGAGAGTATGGGTATACATGGGTTAGGTGCATTCATATAAACATGCATTTTTAATATTATTGCACATGAATTTATACGCTTATGCCTACGTTCCTTGTGATGATTAGAATGAATCTTTGTAATGAATTTGCAGTGACTTAACAAATGACATTTTACTAATTGTATGTTTAAGCATGAATTATAGGATTAAGAGTAAATGTTGCAAGTTTTGGGTTGCGTAAAAGGCTACATTTTATTTTGTAAAGCCTAGTTAAGCTACGAGTTACCGTACTTACCTTCATGTGGATGGTTATATAACCTCCAACCTTATATTAGTGATTGTGTGCGTATGTCTCATAGGTTAGTAGTTTATTATGTCAATAGTATTTAGATAAGCTTATTAGTTCATTTTTTTTAGTGAAGTTAAAACTAGCTATTTCAAAATAAGGTTGAATTTCATGCAAAACAAGAATGTATGCCTAGTTGAAAATTATATACAAAGTGTGTTCTTGGCGATGAAACATATTATCTTAATTAATCGTGAACATCCCTTGATTTTGAACTTTTAATTGCAGGGAAATGCCTCTGTTGTCTAGTCAACGTTTGAAGAGACGCTCGACAAATAAGGCTTACGAGATCTAGTACATGGAACTAGCCGAGGAAAGGTGATCTAAGTCTGCGCCTGAGGTTGAGACGGCAGCCTCCATGAGCAAGAGCATCTCACAGAACAAACCCCCTGTGTTTACCGAAGCTGGAGAACCAGCAATTTTAGAGAACTTGTTACGAGAATTTGATAAGATTTTCAACGTGGTGCAATGCCCTGAGCATCTGAGAGTGGACCAAGCCGCTTTCTACCTACAAGAAGATGCTGATTACTGGTGGTCCAATACCAGAGATAACTTGATGAGTGACCCTCATGAGCCGTTACAATGGAAGGAGTTCAATAGGGTTGTTCTGGAAAAATTTTACCTACCTCATATCAGGAAGCAAAAGTCCAATGAATTTTCAAAGCTCGGGATGGGTGATTTAATAGTTGATGAATACTATAAGAAATTCATGGAGTATGTGAAATATTACCTCCCTACCGAGGAGCAACAGATGCAGCGTTTTGAATTAGGGCTGAGGAACGACATTCAAGTGCATGTTGACAGTGACCGGTACACCACTCTGGATGCAATGTACCAAAAAGCTGCTCAAGTGGGGTGTCTACTACATAAAAATAAAGGAAAGAAGCCTAAAACTAGCGGTGTGGTTGTTAACAGGGGGATAAGAGAAAAGAGAACTTCCAGCAGCAACACCATTCCCAGTAGAATAAGAAACACATGGGCTTTTCAAGCTTCGAATAGGGGGTTCAACGATCAAAAGAAGAGTGGAGACCGTAATGGTAAAGAAAGAGTTTACTTCTGTCGTAGGTGTCCGAACAACCACCCAGGGAAGAATTGTGATGGGAACTTGGTAGAATGTAATTTTTGTGGCAAGTTAGGGCATCGTGGCTTCGAATGTTATGCCAAACATGGGCGTCCGAATCAAGAAACTGGGGGACAACAAATTGTTAAACAAAAGAATTTTGTGAATCAGAGGAATGGGAGTGACTACCGTGGTCAAAGCCTATATCAGCCGAAGAACGGAAACGGATATCGGTCTAATCCAAACAGCTATAAACCCGGAGAGTCTAATGGTCGAAATACTGGAAGTGCGGGGACCAGTGCGCCTTCTACTCAATCAACACCGGTGAGATTGACCGCCATCAGCACAAGGGAAGCAGAGGAGGCAAAGGATGTGGTGACAGGTACGTTTCTTATGAACTCCGTGCCTGTCAACGTGTTATTTCATACTGGAGCATCAAATTCTTTTGTATCTGCATCAATAATCGAAAGGTTAGGATTAAAGGATCCCGAACCTTCTTTGTACGCCGTAGCAGTTCCTTCAGGAGAGTTGTATCAATGCACTAGAGTTTATAAGAGTGTTCCTTTGACCATCGGGGGGACCATTTTTCCTAGTGACCTATATGAGTTAAAGATGTGCGACTTAGACATTATTCTTGGGATGGTCTGGCTAGGTCGGTTTAAAGCAATTGTTGAATGTGAGAGGCAAAAAGTCAGGCTTGTGGGGCCCAAGGGAAAGAAAGTTAAGTATTCAATACAAAAAAACATGGAGATTCTTGACACTTTATTTTAGACGCTTGAATAACCGTCTAAAAACATAAACGGAGCTTTTAGACGCATGGTTAAAAGCGTGGAAATAACTGATTAAAAGCGTCCAAAAAATTAGTAAAAAAAAAAAGCAAATACAGGAAATGGAACCGTGCGCCTCTTAAGTTGCCCAAAAAATTCAAAAGCCCGCTTCAAAAAAAATACTGGAAATAGAACCGCCTTTGAAACAGTACACTCTTCTTCCCTTTCACGCTCACGCACAACCTTCTTCCTAAACCCTAACAGCGATTATCTGAGTTACTCCCGACGGCCCAGCACCATCCTTCTCTACCGGCGGCCTGAGTAGTTGTTCTCCACACCCATTGTCGGCCTACAACAGTACCCAAACAACCCACTATACTGTACGACCTGCAGCAGAACTACACCTTTAAACCCACGCATCAAAACTGTCGGCGCCTTAAGGTAGTTTTTATGAGTTCTTTTTCTTTTATTTCTTGTAAATTTCTGTGAGTTTGTTTAATCTTGATTAAGACCAGGTTCAGTGAGTTTATTGGATCAGGATCCAAATTGATTGTGTTTTGTGCTAATTTCTAGAATTGTTTTCTGTTTGTTTTTTGGAGTATAATAATAATATTGGGTGTTAAAATACTATCTTGGAATTTGTGTGTATATGTTTATGCATTGTACTAATGTTAAAAATGCTACTATATTTATATTTTTCTTTGTATTTATACTTATAATAGTATATAAAACTTTCCCTCACTTGGGTTCCTTGTTTTGAGGGAATTCAGCAGTTTGCACATTGCCAAGGGCTATATAAAAGTTGGTTACTTGAAGAGGGGTTTGATGGGTTGAGGCATATGTTCAAGCAAATGATGGATACTAGCTGTGATGCGTGGGAAGGTTTAGAGTTTAGAGTTTAATATCTTTCAATTAAATTTACCCATTAGGGGGTGTAGCAGATTGAAAGACAATGAAATTTCTGATTTCAATTTGTTTTGTGTCTTTCAATCTTTTCTTCCATTCTCATATTCATAAAGGGTACAAATTAATGGAAATCTCAGTCTATAAGGTGATTAATTTCAACCCTCAAAAACACAGTAATACCTCTTAATTCTAACATTAACCAAAGAACAGTGTCCTTAATCAACAAGCCAACAGGCGACAGTTTAGGCAAATACAAACGTTCACGCCCACATGCCAGAATTGTTATCTTTGAATTTTTATTTTTATTAACACTTACCAATATGTTATGGTTCTAATTGCTTGGATATTGATGATGTAGGTTGTTCTTGCAGCTTCTATCATCAGTAAGTTTGGAAAAGGTTAGATGATTTTTCTTTATTTAGTTATCTTGGATGTGATTGTTGAATTTTATGTGTCATTGTTAGTTTGAATGTTTTGTGATGTTTAAAATTGTGTTAGTCTATGCTTGCACTTAAAGTTTGATTCTTCATGATAATAGTGTTTGGGGGTTTTAATGTTTTTGTGATTCAAGTCTACATCTTTATTGGTTGTACTCAATTATGGAATGATGTAATTGAGATTGACTTGTTCGAGGGTGGTAATCTTATGGTGGAAAATGAATAGATTTGAAAATATTAAACAAAAGACAATAGATATTTAATTCTTAGATTTGAAAATATTAAACAAATTAAAAATTTGTTAGAGTGATTAATCATCTATATTTTAGCTGTTTGAATATGGAATATTTTAATCTTACTATTATATAATATTTATTCATAATAAATTTGAAGATATTAAACTATTTGAAAATTTGTTAGAGTGATTTATCATCTATTTGTTAATTGTATGCATATGGAATTTTTTAATCTTACTATTATATAATATGCATAGGATGTCTCAATATATTGATAAGAGTTGGATAAATAAACCAAGAAATTCAGAAGCTTATATGAAGGGGGTTAGTGACTTTATGGAATTTGCAAAAAAAGGGACACAAAATGGTTTCATAAGATGCCCTTGTTGCAAGTGTCAAATTGATAGAAAAAAAATCTTACCACTAGAGGAGGTTGAAAGACATATTTGTTTAAAGGGTTTTATAAATAATACAAGGATTGGATATTTCATGGACCTAAGACTGTTGCAGAGAATGTGTGTAATCAAATAGGCATTCCATTTATAGCTTCCAATGGATCAGAAATCTTAGGTCAAGACGATATATCAGGATTACTTCGAGATGCTTTTGGGTCAAATATTTTAGGTGGTTCTGAGTTTGGTGGTGAACATAATGATGAGCGGTTAGCTAATGAGACAATAGAGGAACCTAAATTTCAATATGAATCTAATGAATTTCCTACACAACAACCTGATGTGAACTCTTCTTTTGAAGAAGTAAAATTTAGCAAGCTTTATGAAGCTTCCAATGAACCTCTTTATGAAGATTGTACTTCCTTTTCAAAGCTATCATTTATCTTGCACCTTTTTCACCTTAAGTGCTTGTTCAAGTGGCCGGATAAATCATTCTCGATGTTGATTGATCTTTTACTTGAGGCATTTCCACAAATAAAAAATTTTCCTTCTTCATACTACCAAGCCAAGAAATTGATCATGGATTTAGGTTTGGGATATGAAAAGATCCATGCGTGTCCTAATGATTGCACATTATATTGGAGTGAGATGGCGGGGCTGGATTCTTGCCCTAAATGTTCTTGTTCAAGATGGAAGAGTGAAACAGATAAGGGTAAGGTTCCCGCAAAGGTGATGAGATATTTTCCTTTGATACCTCGATTACGAAGGATGTATATGTTATCTAAGATATCTAAGGACATGAGATGGCATGATGAATATAGAAATGACGATGGAGTTCTTAGACACCCGGCTGATGGAAAAGCATGGAAGGAATTTGATGTTCGATATCCAGGGTTTTCCAATGATGCTCGTAGTGTTAGACTTGGTCTTGCTAGTGATGGGTTCAATCCTTATCGTCTAATGAACACAACCTATAGTACATGACCAATAATTTTAATTCCTTATAACTTACCTCCATGGTCGTGTATGAAACCATCTTCATTTATTTTGTTCATGCTCATTCCTGGCAAGGAAGGGCCAGGGAATAATATTGACATTTATATGCGTCCACTGATACATGAGTTGAATTTGTGTGGAAAGGTGTCAATGCTTTTGATTCGTACACTAATGTGAATTTCAAACTTCAAGCAGCTTTAATGTGGACAATTAACGACTTTCCAGCTTACGCCATGTTATCAACATGGAGTACTAAGGGTTATAATGCTTGTCCAGAGTGTAATTACGCAACACCCTCTACCCGAGTCGGAAATAAGATATGTTTTGTAGGTCATCGTAAATGGTTACCTAGGGATCATCCTTTTAGATTTCAAACTAGTTTGTTTGATGGGACTGAAGAACATGGTATTGCTCCTGCACCTATGACTGGCTCTGATGTTTTAAGAGAGCAAGAAACTTTAGAGCATGAGTATGGGAAAATTCAAAAGTCATGTAAAAGAAAAAAACGACAATCCATAGGTGATATTGATGTCAATGATCCTAAGATTCTTTGGACTGAGGAGTATATTTTTTGACCTTCCTTATTGGGAGCACAATATTCTTCGTCACAACTTAGATGTCATGCATATAGAGAAAAATGTGTGTGATAATCTACTTGGAACTTTGATGAACATGGATGGAAAAAGTAAAGATGATGAATTTGCTCGCATCTTTTTTGAAAATAGAAACGTGAAGCCACATCTTTGGCTACAACGTCATAGTGACAATGAATTCATCATGCCACTCGCACCATATTGTATGACTGGGGTAGGTAAAGAGTCATTTCTACATGTTTTGGCAAATATTAAGTTTCCTGATGGATATGGCTCAAACCTTTCAAGATGTGTGAACTTGAAAAACAAGAAGCTAATGAATCTTAAGAGTCATGACAACCACATATTAATGCAAGATATCCTTCCAATAGCATTGAAATCATCTCAAGCCTCCACAGTTATTGATCTTGTTGATGATCTATCATTATTTTTTAAGTTTCTTTGTGCCAAGGAAATTGATCCTAATCATCTTGATGCTTTACAATCCAAGATAATCGACGTCTTGTGTCGAATGGAGATTGAATTTCTTCCTCCTTTTTTCACTATCATGGTTCATTTGTTAATTCACCTTGTCAAGGAGGTAAAGCTTGGAGGACCTGTTCACTATAGATGGATGTATCCAATTGAAAGGTATACATAATTTTGACATTGCAATCCTTACTCTTTTTAAAACTAATTACTTTTATTAATAATAATGTTCTCTTTTTTAAAGGTATTTAGCCCATCTCAAAACATTTGTGAGAAATAGAGCTCAACCAGAAGGTTCTATTGCCGAGGGTTATATTCTTGAAGAAACAATTACCTTTTGCTCAAGATATTTAGAAGGTGTAGAAACACTCTTCAATCGACCACGTCGCAACGATGATGATAATGAAAATGCATCTAGTTATTTGTTCAATTCTTGTGGTCGGCCAGTTGGGGAGGTGAAAGTGACTAATTTGAACCATAAGAGCAAGATGCAAATACATCGTTATGTGCTAACACAATTTCAAGAGTTTCTTCAACCATTTGAAAGGTAAGTGCTTAGCTTAGTATCATATTGTTGGACCCATTTCAACTATTAGAGTTATGGTAACACTTATATTATTTTTATTTAATCACAGAGAATTCTTATCTCAAAAGCAAAGGGAAAATCATAGAATTGTTGTTACCAATGATTTGTTGATAAAATGGAAGTTGGAGGAATTTCCAGATTGGTTAAAGTTGCAGGTTATTGATTAACAAATTTTATCAACTTTCAATTTCCAGATTATATTTTTTATTGATTCATTCACTTAAACAATATATTTTACGTAGGTACCAAATATTGATGAGGCCGATCCCGAAGGAAGATTGTTGATAGCATTGGCTTGTGGTCCAAGTCCATATGCAAAAAGAATGAAGGGCCATATGATGAATGGTTTTAAGTTTAAAACTTTTGCTAGTGAAAGAAGTCGTAGAACTCAAAATAGTGGTGTCATGGTGGAAGCCGATGGAAATAAGTACTATGGACGATTAACAGATATACTTGAAGTTGACTATCATGGATCGTATAAAGTTGTGGTTTATCGTTGTGATTGGGTAGACATAGTAACTGGGATAGAATATAGTGGTTCGAGAACTCGAGTGAGCTTTTCAAAGTTGATTCACACCGGGCGATATCTAACGGATGAGCCGTTTATTATTTCTAGTCAAGCAACACAAGTATTTTATGTTAAGGATAAATCAAAAAATTGTTGGAATTATGTAGTTGAAACAAAGCCTAGGGATTTGTTTGAAGTTTGATGTAATCGACTATTTATGTGTATTTTGAGATGTGATAATCTATTTGATCTTTCTTTGTCGTTGCTCTCATATCTTAATTTTAATTTATGATTATGACATATTTACCATGTTTTATTTGAATGCCTTGTTGTAAGTTTATGATCATGATATATTCTCATCTCTTTGTTGTCATTACAGGTTTCATCATCCTGAAATGAAGGCTTTTCAAAGTAAAGCTACATCGATCAATGCTGAAAATTATGCTCAAGTCAAACAAGAGGCTTATGCAAACCAAGCTCATAATACTAATTTTGGACCTTTTCAACCCAAAAAGTCCAATGATACTCCAGCACAAGATCCCATTACAGTCACCAAGAAGCATGGTCCCAAGGGTTTACCTCCTTGTAAGAGGTTCATGTCTCGAACCTTCAAGACTTCAATTAATACTCTAGCACAAGATCCCGCTACTAGATTGGTACCTACAGCTACCAAGAAACATGATCCCAAAGCATTACCTCTTAACAACAGGATTATGTCTCGAACCTTAAAGGCTTCAGTTAATACTCTCGCCCAAGATGAGCCTTCAAAGAGAAAAGAGCAAGATGAGCCTTCAAAGAGCAAATATATTGTTGAAGAGACATGTAAGGGAAATGAAGATCCAAAAGAGCAAGATGAGCCTTCAAAGAGCAAAGATGTTGTTGAAGAGACATGTAAGGGAAATGAAGATCCAAAAGAGCAAGATGAGCCTTCAAAAGAAATGGAGATAAAACTTCCCGGGAGAAGAAAACAAGTGTGGAAGCCAGGGGGTTATGTTCATTGGAAAGAGAATATAGATGTGGATCCAGACGAGGTTGTCCAAGTATAAGGTATACATACTTTAATGATCATAATATGCATGTATTATATGAATTGTGTATTTTTAATTAATTCCTTTTTTGATTGACCAGAGATAACAGAGAATGAACCTCCAAAATTAGGAATAATGGAGGGGACAATAGTTGCTAAGCATGTTTGGTGCTTACCATCAGGAAGAAGGATCATTGTTCATTTTAATGAATATGGTCAACCAATTAGAAGGGGGGGACTTGTACTTGTTCATTTTTTGTCTGAATTGTCAAAGGATGGAACCTTTTGTCCACTCGGAGCACAAAATTGGAAGCGTGTTGATGATCATTACAAGCAAAGGATCATTAAAACGGTTTGGGTATGCATATAACTTTCTTTATTATTATAATTTGGTATGAATACTCTTACTATACGCTTATTTGACAAAGGAGATTCTTACCATATATATAGGATAAATTTGTGTTACCTGATACGAAAGAGATACATCAAATGGTATTGTCACATATAAATATGAAGTGGAAACAATACAAGTGGGAGCTTCAAAAACGCTATTATCAGCCTAATGTGTCAAAAGAGAAGATTATTGAGAATATGCCCAAAAATGTGATAAAAGAGCAATGGATTAGCTTGGTTTCTTACTGGGCCTCAGAAAAATTCAAGGTATTTGTAATAGTTATTATAGTAAATTTATCATAAATTTGAATTTTATATTTACTAAGTTAGAAACTAATAATTTAACATTGATATAAATTATCAACACTGGGAAAAAGAGCTCGAGAAATGCATACTCAGGTACACACCACGGGGTCAAAGAGTTATGCTCAATGGAAAATTGAATTTGTAAGTATGAATACAATTGCATTTGAATTTACCAAATTAGTTATGTGTTATTGCATATATTTGTAGCATTGTGTTAAGTTTGTTTCTTTGTGGTATTGCGTATATTTGTGGTATTGTGTTAAGTTTAGTTCTTTGTGGTATTGCGTTGCTTTTATATAGGCTAAGTTGAATCAAAGAGAACCTAGCGGGTTAGAAATGTGGAAACGCACACACACTACAAAAAGTGGTGGTTATGTTGAGGGTACATGCACTCAAGAACTCATGGTATATTAAAGTATTGAATTGGAAATACTTATCATTATAACAATTGTTATTGCATAATTCATTTATACTTTTGTATTGTAATAGGACATTGCCGAAAGTAGGGTTAATGAACGTTCACGTGATTCGGAACAACCTCGTGAAGTGATTGAGACGGAAGTTTTTAACGAGATAATGCATCAAGAAGACAAACCTAATAAACGTGTGATTGGTTATGGTCTTGGGGTTAATAGATCTCACGTGTTTGGTATTGAAGCTCAATTACGAAAAGACAAGATAGGTGATTGTGGTGGTGGTTCAAGTGATGTTATGGGGCTTAAATCCTACCTATTGTCTATTGAGAAAAAAATGATGAGCTTATGAGAAGTAATGATGAGGTTATGAGACAAAATGATGAGCTTATGAGAAGAAATGATGAGGTTATGAGAAAAAAAGATGAAGAAGTTGAAGAACTAAGAGCTCAAAATCAAAAAATTCTTTCTCAACTCGCATTAGTCTTTGATCAACTACAACAAAATCAAAAGACAAGTAAGAATCATTATCGATTTTATCATCAATTGAATCTTTAAATATTACTTATTAGTTCTTATGGTAGAAGCATAGTTGCTAATATTTTCATGTAATGTAAATGTATAATTTTGTTTGCAGTTGGATGATAGATATGATGATCACTAATATAAACTTTTGTATATTCATGGGGAGTTTGGTAAGTAATTTCATACATGAAAATATTTGTTGAACTTGAATTACAAAGTGTGTATGTATTTTGGCTAAAATTTGTGCGTTTGTTTGATTTCTTGCAGATTTTTGCTACTGATATTTATACTTTGACTAACAAATCATTTTTGCAAAGGTCTCGACACTAAAGTGGATGATGCAACAAAATGACAACATATTTGGAAGCCTTTAACTTTTGACAAACATTTAACACTATATATTTTGATGTATTTAACTTCAATGAATGTATATGAATATATATTTTGCCTTTTGCTACATCCACGAATATATATGCGTGTATGAACATCGAATTCTAATACTTTTGTGGAAATGATTGATTTGGTATGATATTTGTTGGTAATTATGTATGTGTGATGAATTTTATATAGTATGGAAAAGATTAATGCATGCTGGGGAAATGATAGATAATAATGACTTTATTTTCATTTAGACGTATAAAAGCGTCTAAAATATGAAGCATTTTCGACGCTTAAAAGCGTCTAAAATATTAAGCATTTTCGACGCTTAAAACGTCTAAAATCTCATAAATATACGTTGCAGATTTAAGGAGCAAAGTTTTTTCGACGCTTTAAAGCGTCTAAAATCTAATAAATAATACGTCGCAGATTTAAGGAGCAAAGTTTATTCGACGCTTTAAAGCGTCTAAAATCTCATTAATAATACGTTGCAGATTTAAGGGGCAAACTATTTTCGACGCTTTAAAGCGTCGAAAAATGCAAAATAGTAGTTTATTTATAGGGCGCCAAATCTTATTTTCTACGGTTAAAAGCGTCGGAAATACATGATGATTTAGACAAAAATAAGCGTCGAAAAAAAAGCGTCGAAGATTTGTTACGCCATTTTTTTCGACGCTTTGTTAAGTGTCGAAAAAATATTTTTCGACGCTACAAAGCGTCGAAAAAACCAATGTTTTTCCGTCGAAAAACTCCGTGTTTTTTTGTAGTGATTGCAAGGTTACTTCCAGGATGCAAACGAAGATGGTATCGTCACTGAAGATGAAAACCCTATTGAGGAAGGGATTGCCAAGTTATCAATGCCATGTGCGTAAGATAGAAGACGAGATTTTGACTCCCGAATCAGTGCCAATTGTAAATGAGTTCCTAAACGTTTTTCCAGAGGAGATACCGGGAATGCCACCTGTTAGAGCTGTTGAGTTCACCATAGACTTAGTACCAGGGGCGAGACCTATATCAAACGCACCATATAGGTTGGCACCAGCTGAAATGGAGGAACTTAAAAAGCAAGTTGAAGAGTTATAAGAAAAGGGATACATTCGACCGAGTGTTTTGCCATGGGGAGCACTTGTCTTGTTTGTTCGTAAGAAGGATAGGAATATGAGGCTATGCATTGATTATCGGGAACTAAATAAGATAACTGTGAAGAACAAATACCCTCTTCCGAGAATCGATGATTTATTTGATCAACTTAAGGGGGCAGGGTTATTTTCCAAAATTGATTTGCGGTCTGGTTATCATCAGCTGAGGATTGCGGAGCGTGATATTCCAAAAACAGCTTTTTGGACTCGATATGGGCACTTCGAGTTCACAGTGATGCCTTTTGGGCTGACAAATACACCTGCAGCTTTTATGTGCATGATGAATCAGGTGTTTAGTTCGTGCCTCGATAATTTCATGGTGGTCTTTATTGACGATATCTTGATGTATTCGAAGGACAAGGAGGCACACGAGCAACACTTGATGAAGGTATTGCAGATACTTCGGGAGAATCAGTTGTATGCCAAGTTTTCTAAATGTGAGTTCTGGCTTGAAAAAGTGTCATTCTTGGGTCATTTTATCTCCAAAGAGGGAGTTTCCGTTGATCCAGCTAAGATTGAGGCAGTGAGAGATTGGCCTGCACCAAAGAATGTGACTGAAGTAAGGAGCTTTTTTGGGTTTAGCTGGTTACTATAGGAGATTTGTGAAGGATTTCTCAAAGATCGCTCGCCCTATGACCAATCTGATGAAGAAAGACAAGAAGTATGAGTGGACTGAGGATTATGAAGTGGCCTTTCAAACGTTGAAGGAGAGATTGACTACCGCACAAGTATTAACTCTTCCGGACAGCACATCTGAATACCTCGTGTATAGTGATGCATCGAAAAATGGGTTAGGGTGTGTGTTAATGCAGGATAGAAAGGTTATTGCTTATGCATCCAGGCAACTGAAAGCACATGAAGTTAATTACCCGACTCACGACCTAGCGCTAGCAGCCATTGTGTTTGCTTTGAAAATTTGGAGACATTACTTGTATGGAGTGAAGTGCAAGATTTACACTGATCATCAAAGCTTGCGATACTTGTATACGTAGCAAAATTTGAACATGAATGCGTAGATGGCTTGAGTTGATTAATGACTATGATGTGGAGTTTGATTACCATGAGGGTAGGGCGAACGTGGTAGCCGATGCTCTGAGTAGAAAGACCAATCATTATATATCTTCCTTGACTATCCCTAGAGAGTTGCAAAGAGACAGAGAAATTAAATCTTGAGATTGTGCAGCATGGAGAGCTTAAGTCCAGATTAGCAGCCTTATCCATTCGACCGTCAATTTTCGAAGAAATTTTAACAAATCAAGTGAGTGACTCCTTATTAGAGAAAACGAGGGAGCAAGTTAAAGAAGGAAAAATTGAAGGATTCACAATACTCGAGGATGGTAGCATTCGATACAAGGGTCGATGGTGTGTACCTTCTTCTTGTATAGAGCTCAAGGATAAAATCTTAACAGAGGCTCATAGTTCGATGTATTCTGTCCACCCCGGAGGAGATAAAATGTATTAAGATCTGAAGCAAACATTCTGGTGGTCTGGGATGAAAAGAGATATTGCTGAGTTTGTTTCCAGGTGTCTAACACGTCAGAAAGTAAAGAGTGAGCATAAGAGGCCTGCAGGTTTACTCCACCACTTGGATATTCCTGTATGGAAATGGGATGACATCTCCATGGACTTTATTTTTGGTTTACCGAGGACTAGGTCGGGAAATCACACGTTATGGGTGATTGTGGATAGACTCACCAAGAGTGCAAGGTTCATTTCGATGAGTAATCAGTTGAGTATGGAACAGTTGGCTCGAGCTTACCTTAAGAATGTTGTGCGATACCATGGTGTCCCTAGGTCTATAGTTTTTGATCGTGATACTATGTATGTGTCAAAATTTTGGGAAGCCTTCCAGGTAGCCCTGGGTACTGAACTTCTAAGGAGCACATCTTTTCACCCTGTTGCCGATGGACAGTCCGAGCGCACTAACAGGACTCTTGAAGATATGTTGCGAGCCGTAGCCTTGGATAGGCAAGGATCTTGGGATGAGTGTCTAGATTTGGTGGAACTTTCATATAACAATAGTTATCTAGCAAGCATTCAGATGGCACCTTTCGAGGCTTTGTATGGTCGTCGATGTCGTAATCCGGTATGTTGGGATGATTTCAGCGAGTCTGTCGCTCTAGGCCCGGCTATGTTAGAGGAGATGAGCGATCACGTAAAAATGATTCGAGAAAGACTTAAGGCGGCCCAGGATCGACAAAAGACCTACGCATATCTTAAAGGAGACCGGATGCGTTTGCTGTCAGGGATTATGTAGTTTTGAGAGTTTCACCGATGAAAGGAGTCATGAGGTTTGGCAAGAAGGGAAAGTTGAGCCCAAAGTTTATAGGACCATATAAGGTCACAGAGAAGGTAGGAAAGGTTGCTTACAGACTAGCATTACCCAATGAGTTAGGTAAGGTCCATGACGTGTTACATTTCTCACAGCTGAAGCGATATGTTCCCGACAAATCTCATGTGCTAGACTCCGAATGTAACACATCGAGATTTTAACAACGTGATTATTTAATATTTTAAGGATTTTAGAGATTTTATAATTATATTAGTTTAATTTTATATTGAAATAGTTTTAATAAATTCCTATCATATACCAATTTAAATATCAACCTATATTTACATTAAAAATACAATTACGACTTCTAAAATAAAGAGGTTCGAATCAAATTATTTCATTAAATGTGTGAGCACATGAAGGTGAGCCTCCTAGGTGGATCTCAGAAGAAAATTAATCTAGAAAATAATAATGATAATAATAATAATAATAATAATAATAATAATAATAATAATAATAATAATAATAATAATAATAATAATAATAATAATAATAATAATAATAATAATAATAATAATAATAATAATAATAATAATAATAATAATAATAATAATAATAATAATAATAATAATGAGGAAGAGTATAAACCCTTATTTTTGCTCAAGAGTCACTACTAGCCGTCATTACCATCTTCACTCCTTCTCTTTATTCTTTCTCTTACTACCTCTTCTCCCCTATAAAAGACCCATCCCCCACAGACCACCGCCGGCCAGCAGCAGCCCAGACCACCGCCGGCCAGCAGCAGTCAAGACTGCCGCCGGCCAGCAGCAGCCAAGACCACCGCCGGCCAGTAGCAACCAGCAGCAGCCAAGGCTGCGTTCTTCTCCCACGGCAGCCAGCAGCAGGTGTTGGCCCCTCTCCCGGCCGGTTTTAGGCCTTGTGCACCACCCCTACAACCTCCACTCACTGCTTCACCCTCTTGCTAGTTTTATTTTTGTGAGTCATCTCCTTTCTCCTATTTGATTTTATCTTGATTTGCAATTAAAATTTATAAGGTTTATGAGTAAAGTGTTGAAGTTTATATTATTTTCATTGAATCTTGCTATGGGTATGAATTTTATTGATGATTTGAATGTACTTATGAATTAGGTTTTTGAAATATGAATGAAAGTGTTGAACTTTATATTATTTTCATGAAATCTAAGAGTTTAAGTGATGATTTGAATATGTTCACAAATTAGGGTCAAAATATGAATGAAAATGATGACGATGGTACTACTTTTGGGTTGAAAATGTTTTTGTAAATTGAATCGAATGGTATAAACTTTGAATGGGTGATTATATGTTGAATGGTGATGATAGCATTTATAAATGGCTAGGATTTTTATTTAGTCGCTAAAAGTGATGGTGAATTGTCACTTGCTTCATAAAGATGATGGTGGGTATTGTTTATATTATTTAGTGTCAATATTAGTCAATTGTGGTATCATCATAGTCATTAGGGTGGGCGTTGTCGTACTAAGAATGTTTGACATGGTTGATTCGTTAGTTATTGTAAGCGGTGTAATTGTAGCCAAACCATATGTTGTTGTTAAGTGTTAGTACTTTACTAATTTTCATTGTAATGAGGTTTTATAACTTGAGTCTCGTGGTTTATAGAAATAGTCATAACATTCATTTTTGTTGTTGTGAAAGCCCACTTGATTGTTGGTTTAGTGGATGTGAAAGCCTATTTGAATTATTGAATTAATTTCATAACTTACGAATAAGTATGGATTGAGTATGTGAATTGGTTTAGTATGCATTAAAGTAAGTAGAAGTTGCTTTAGATGGTGAATGATAACTTGTTCTAGCATTTAGATGCTTTAAGTTGAGACAACTAGGCTTATTAGTTCTACTCCAAACTTGTATAGGTTCCCAGTTCATAGGACGAAGATGGAACCTTAGTTGGGTGATTATTGTGTTTTGTGTCTTGTAGTGACGCTTACAGGTACATATACGCAGTAACTAATTCTTATATGCAATTTTCCTTTAAGAAATTATTGTTCAGTGTTTATTGTGATATATATGCATTGTATCAAAATTATGAAATATTAGCGAGTAAGCCTTGTATGAAGAGATATCGATTACGAAATCCTTGAGCATAAAATAGTTTAGGGAATGAGAGTATTAGTAGAAGGCGGGGACCATTCTCCCCTCATTTATTTAAGAATTAGATTATGCCTTACTTGGAGTTAGAATGACTCCTTTATAGGTGAGTTTCATATTTCATTTGAGTTGCTCAGTGGGTATCGGCGTTCTGCTATCCTAGGGCATTCATTAATAGTTAAAAGCGGGAGTTATTCCCCTTTGATAAAGTACCAGATTATGATTAGTTGGCGTGACTCAACTGGATTATATCTGGTTGATTTAGTAGTCATCTAGGTGAGGTTCGACGGGACCAGCATAAGGAGGGTATGAGCATACTTTGTCAATTTGGTGTCGGGTGGCCGATAATGCCCCTTGACCGAGGTGTCACTATGCCATGAAGTGAAGAAAAGATTTACCGATAGAATGTTACTCATTGATAGAAAGCTTATTCATTCATAGAAAGCTTACAGAATAATAGAACGTTTACTCATTGATTATTCAATGATAGAGTAGTTTATGCTAGTGAGAAGTGTGCCTAAACTAACTTACCTCGAAGGAGTTACCAGTCCCAAAGATGGGCTATGAATAAGCTTACTCTAAATAGACAAGCTCTATAGGGTCACGTGTTAGATAGTCTGTTAATGCCTTGATTGAGTTGATACTGCGCGTGTTCTGCAAGAGTTTATGTTTTGAGAAGAGAAATGTGAAGACCTGCTTTCTATACAAGAAACAGAGGTGGACGGTAAATGGTTATTATTTGTACTTATATCCTATGAAATCATCTTATGTTGTTGTATAACCTAATTTAATCTATATTATATTTGATGCTAGTTACTGACGTATACATGTTTGTGGTTATGTTTGATTTATTTGATGACTTTCTATGATTGTCCTAGTATGACACATTGGCCTTGGTCTGATGTCGAGCAGCAGGAGGATCATGGACAGTCGTAGCAGGTATTGAAGATTCTTTTTGCATTGCATTGCATTGGGGAAGAAGAGTGACGAGGGCGAAGAATAACTTGTGTCATATCGTTATTCTTTGAATTTGTAGTTCTTATGTATGTTTTGTAAACTTTGGCTGTATACGTTTGTTGTGAGACCTTTGTATATTTGTATTTCCGCTGCGAAATTTATAACGTTGTATGGTTTTAAAGTGTTAAGTCATCTTAAAACGCACGCGTTGACATTGGAACCACGATCCACTCTTGGCATGTCGATTTGAGAAGTCGGCGATGAGCTGTTCCGCCGTGGCGTGAATTTTTTTTTTAAAAGTTAAGGTGCTGTCAAATTTTTCCCTCACCTTTTTAAAGTTAACCGTTTGACATTTATTAAAATTTATTTCCTTTTTCTTATATGTAACACCCGAATTTCCTCCCGTCCTTTACGGTTTTGGTTTCGTACAAGGGGTCGGAAATTCAGGGGTGTTACAGGTGGTATCAGAGCCAGTGGTTCCTATTTTGACGCCTTGTCTTTTTTAATTCATTTCAAATAGTATTGAAAGTTAAAGTTATTCGAGAGAGTTGGGGTAGACTTGGGATAAGAGCATCACATGTGTTATATGTTTTATTATCGTTGCACGTGCATAGATACCGATATGATCTGATTGGTATGCTATAAGATCAATGATCATGTGTTTTATTATTATAATCAATACTCATGGTTTTGGTTCTACTGTTGATATGATCTGACAAATTGGTAGATTTAAATTATGTATTCTTGAGCATTGATGACTATTATTGAATATTTGGTATAATCAATGAGTTGTAACATATGTATTAATTACTGGGAAATGAAGTACAAATAATATTTTTTTTTGTTTTTTTTTTGAGAAATTAATTGCATTTGGAATTTTCTCTTGGTTGTGAAGATTTTATAAACTTCGGTCTTATGTACATGGATATCCGTTTATGGGAACAGGTTTTCATAAAGCTTTATGAGTTTCGATATGGTAACATACAAATATTTTCAATCTTTAATTATCTGGTTGAACATTTTCATGATCCTAGTGGATTTGTTCATCATAGTATTTATAGTGGTGATCTAAATTCATTTTAATATGGTTTATGAGCATGCAAGTAGGAATGTAAGCAGTTTAAAAAAAATAAACAAGGAGATAAAGTGTAATAAGAATTCAATATGATTGTAAATGAAAGTTATCTACATGATAAAAAGGGGTCGTGTATGCAATATCTTTCAATTAAAGTTTTAATCATCAGTTGATGATAATATACAGTCATAGCTAAAGAAGCTTGTCAAAATCTTAATATTGAAAAGAGTATGGTAATAGTTCATGGTCTGAGACTTGAATTTTTGATTTCGGGTCATGATTTACAAGAGTATTGTTATTATAGCCATTATAATTTGTTAAGTTGAAGTTAAGAGATTGTATTCTATGTCTCTAAGTGTTTTAAGGTAATGTCATATTGGTTGGACTAAATTATCGCATCAAGAGTATTGTTCAAACTGGTATTGATTCAATATCTTCCTTCGAAGTTTTAATTATTCTCAGATGGCTTTGGAGTTCAAGTTTTGTCAAATTCAAGCAAGTCTTGTGTTAATTGTGATTGCGGTTTAAGCTTGCGAAATTAGTCATAGCAAAATTGATGGTAAGATTTATTGTGGCATGATTGTGTTTATTGATCGATGTTTTCAAATTTCTACAACGAATGTATTTAATGATTTCGTGATGCATATTCAACTTAATTGGATCATTTAATATATATTTTTAGTTCTAAGCCTAACATCTTATGCCTGTAGTGACACCTTAAGAATCAGTTGAGAGTGAAAGCTGTAGTCAACCTATTAGCTTGAGTTAATCACTTTATATATATGTTGATGAGCTATATACTATAAGGGTCCCCTGTCATTGATTTTGTAAGCATCCAACTCTCATCATAATGAATATTCATGTTTGTTAAGTGATAACGACCTTTAAATCACTACTTTTTGTCAAAAAAGAGTTGAAGTGGTTCTTTGGATGAAATATTGGTGTTTTTTTTTTCCTTCTTAAAGACACATAAGTTTGAGTATCAAAGGAAATAAATAATTCGTTCGCAAATCCTTTGAGTTAATTTGTATTTCGTTGATACATGGGATATCATTTCATACATAAGTTGGTAACTTTATATTAAGGTGGATAGTTAAAGAATAATCATCATAAACAACTTGCATGTGAAGGGCCTATGGATCGATTCGAGAGAGCACTATTAATGAGTTAAGACTGATAATTGTGTCTTAATAAATGCTTATATGGAGTGATGAATGTTTTAATCAGATGATAATGTGAAGAAGAATCGTGATGGTTTTTAAAGCGTTAACTAAATAGAATAATATTTGAAATTTAAAAAGGATTGAGTGATATTATGAATTGTCTTCTCTTGGCCTTCTGGGGAGTTACGAGACATAAGGATAAAATAATCTGATGATGAGGTAAAATGAGCGTCTCTACGCACATAAGATATAGGTAAATATTGTAAGTATTTAAGAGTATCTCAGTGATCACCAATTTAATAATCCTGCCAGTGTGTTGAAATGATAACACTCAGATAAGATTCCAAATGAAGTTGGTTTTACATATGTTAATATTTTTAATAGTGATTGATGTGATACGTGGTAAATTAAGGTTGGAGAGTGACTTAATGAAGACAATGTGGTGCTAATAAAAGTCAAAAGTGTTTAATATCTAAACATCGAAGAAACGACAATGAATATGAGAATAGTTATAATTTGAGAGATGAATCGAAATAAAGGATCATGTCTTAAACTATTATTTTACAAAATCATTATTATGCGATAAATAGAGTTAGATAATATTAGCACTTGTGTCAAAAAGAGTTTTAATTTGATGTTACTAATTCATTGGATCGTAATAGGTATGTGATGAAAAGAGTTTTGAAATTTCGACGTGTTTGATACAAATATTTATGTTATAGTTATGTTAGTTCTATGTTTCGCATCTTAGGTCGAAGGGTGATTGAATCCTACTTGTTTGCAAAGGAATAATTGTGATGCATGAATTGTGTTGCATTATTTTGTTAGCTTTGTATTGTCATACTTTGATATAATGTTAGAATTAATAACGTAACAGTCATATTGTGGTGAAAATGTTATGGTGTAGATTAGATATTGTGAAATTAGTATCAGTATCCCAACTTTATCAAACTGGTATGATTGATGACTGCTTTGCTATTGATATTGGAAATTGTGGTGATGTAGTTGTGTTCATCAATTATTTTAATGTTGCATTTTTTTTATGTATACATAAAATGCCATCTTCAGCACTATTGTTATATATGTACATGATGCATTACTTTAGTCATACATTAGTTTGCGATCTTATCTTGAGATAAATCATATGCTTTCAACAAATCTAGTCGTATGGTAAAGGAATAGCTTAAAAAAATGTTGGTGACCTCTGACGTTGCGATTCATGATTTTAAATCATCGTCATATTATTCGTTATTAGAATTTGATATTATGATGGATAAAGGAGGTTATTGTTAAACAATTATGATATGTGTATTAGTATCATGGTTGTGAACGTATCGTTATCAACTACAGTAACTGGCCAAAATGTGTTATATATTCTTTTTTGGTTCGTACAGTTGAAACATGTATTATGTGAGTTATTAATTTATTTTGTTAATCTATTAATCGACTCAATGGATGATTTAAAATGTTATATAATTATTTGATCATGTATGAGTAATGAAAAGAGCATTTCATGTTAAGTAAAAGATTAGGATTATTTTCTGATAAGTAAAGTTAGCGGTGCATCAATTTAGGGTTGATAACCAACCAGTTTTGTAAGATTCATGTACCCTTAGGTTAGGGTGCTAATTGTAATACGAGTTAAGTGTTGAGCAACTTCGTGCACTTTACTTTAGGACTTTGCTGCTTTGATATCTTACCCTTATTTATGATTTGAATTACAATAGTTGAATAATTAGTACATTGCAAAATTATCACAGAGTACGACCTTAGATGATCACGTAGAAGTAGAAAAGTTGTTTAACGAATTACACTCGATAACAGGACATTTCGTGTTAGTACGAGCTCATGTGATACACTTTTTATAGGCTACATGTGCTAGATTCTTTACTTTTATAAACATGGCGGAGAGTTGTCTTACTAAGAGAACATATTGAGACCTAGATACTAAGGTGTGAATTATTGAGATCAAAGTTATTAAACAATTAAAGTTCCATGGTCTACCCAAACTACTCTTATTTTTGCTCAAGACTCACTACTAGCCGTCATTACCATCTTCACTCCTTCTCTTTATTCTTTCTCTTACTACCTCTTCTCCCCTATAAAAGACCCATCCCCCACAGACCACCGCCGACCAGCAGCAGCCCAGACCACCGCCGGCCAGCAGCAGCCAAGACTAACGCCGGCCAGCAGCAACCAGCAGCAGCCAAGGCTGCGTTCTTCTCCCACGGCAGCCAGCAGCAGGTGTTGGCCCCTCTTGAGGCCGGTTTTAGGCCTTGTGCACCACCACTACAACCTCCACTCACTTCTTCACCCTCTTGCTAGTTTTATTTTTGTGACCCATCTCCTTTTTCCTATTTGATTTCATCTTGTTTTGCAATTGAAATTTATCAAGTTTATGAGTAAAGTGTTCAAGTTTTTATTATTTTCATTGAATCTTGCTATGTGTATGCATTTTATTGATGATTTGAATGTACTTATTGAGTTAGGTTTTTGAAATATGAATGAAAGTGTTGAACTTATATTATTTTCATGAAATCTAAGAGTTTAAGTGATGATTTGAATATGTTCACAACTTAGGCTCAAAATATGAATGAAAATGATGACGATGGTACTACTTTTGGGTTGAAAATGTTTTTGTAAATTGAATAGAATGGTATAAACTTTGAATGGGTGATTATATGTTGAATGGTGATGATAGCATTTATAAATGGCTAGGATTTTTATTTAGTCGCTAAAAGTGATGGTGAATTGTCACTTGCTTCATAAAGATGATGGTGGGTATTGTTTATATTATTTAGTGTCAATATTAGTCAATTGTGGTATCATCATAGTCATTAGGGTGGGCCTTGTCGTACTAAGAATGTTTGACATGGTTGATTCGTTAGTTATTGTAAGCGGTGTAGTTGTAGCCAAACCATATGTTGTTGTTAAGTGTTAGTACTTTACTAATTTTCATTGTAATGAGGTTTTATAACTTGAGTCTCGTGGTTTATAGAAATGGTCATAACATTCATTTTTGTTGTTGTGAAAGCCTACTTGATTGTTGGTTTAGTGGATGTGAAAGCCTATTTGAATTATTGAATTAATTTCATAACTTACGAATAAGTATGGATTGAGTATGTGAATTGGTTTAGTATGCATTGAAGTAAGTAGAAGTTGCTTTAGATGGTAAATGATAACTTGTTCTAGCATTTAGATGCTTTAAGTGGAGACAACTAGGCTTATTAGTTCTACTCCAAACTTGTATAGGTTCCCAGTTCATAGGACGAAGATGGAACCTTAGTTGGATGATTATTGTGTTTTGTGTCGTGCAGTGACGCTTACAGGTACGTATACGCAGTAACTAATTCTTATATGCAATTTTCCTTTAAGAAATTATTGTTCATTGTTTATTGTGATATATATGCATTGTCCCTTTAAGAAATTATTGTTCATTGTTTATTGTGATATATATGCATTGTATCAAAATTATGAAATATTAGCGAGTAAGCCTTGTATGAAGAGATATCGATTACGAAATCCTTGAGCATAAAATAGTTTAGGGAAGGAGAGTATTAGTAGAAGGCGGGGACCATTCCCCCCTCATTTATTTAAGAATTAGATTATGCCTTACTTGGAGTTAGAATGACTCCTTTATAGGTGAGTTTCATATTTCATTTGAGTTGCTCAGTGGGTATCGGCGTTCTGCTATCCCAGGGCATTCATTAATAGTGAAAACCTTCTCGTGTTATTAGAAATATAAATTTCAAGATTGTCCTCTTGTAACCCTAGTTTCGGGGACGAAACTCCTTTTAAGGGGGGTAGTCTGTAACACCCCGAGTTTTTCGGACATCATTAATTAATAATACAATAACCCCTTTGGGAATTTTATATTATAATAAATTAATTTTTTTTAAGTAGTTTAATAAATTTATTTTATATACGAATTTAAATATTAACATATGTTTATATTAAAATAAAATTACGATTCCTAAAATAAAGAGGTTCTAATCAAAATGATTATTTTATTAAAATGTGGGAGCACATGAAGATGAGTCAGTTGGGTCTCACAAGAAAATTAATCTAGATAAGTAATTAGATAAATACAAATAATAACAATAATATTGGATAAATGTCTTCAAAACCCTAAACTCCTAAAACCCAAGCTGTCATTCCTTCCCTCTCATCTCCTCTTTCCTCCCTCTCTTCTTCACTCTCTCACTAAAGACCCATGCCGGCCACCGTGACAACCGGCCGCTGCCCAGACGACCACCCTCAAATAGCCGGCAACCGCTTCCTTCCCCTTCTCCCGCGTCAGTCAGCCGGCAGCACAGCAACCAGAGCCCGCGTTGCACCACCGCGGCAGCTAGGGGTGTTCAAAGAAATCCGGTTTGCAAAACCCGATCCGGTTTATCCGGTATCCGGTTGTAAGAACCGGATAATTAACCCGAATAATGGAAATCGGATATTCCGGACTGGGTACCCGGTTATAAACCGGATATCCGGGTCGGATCTGGATACCAGTTTTATAAATCCGGATACCCGGTATCCGGTTTTACTATTTTTTTATTTGTTATTTGTATGCGTGATGTCTGTCCATTGTGCAGCTCTTGATTTGGGCAGTGGGCCTCTTGAGTCTTGGGTAAAACACTAAGCACTAACCCTAGGTATTTAAAGCAAAAGTTTAACCTAATCTAGTCCTCACTCACTCTCTTCCTCTTCCCTTCTTCTGAGTTCTTTAGCGCCGTTCAAGGGTATTGTTTCCCATCTTCAATTTTCGACCTTCATCGCCATTTTTATGCGTGATATTCTAGATCAGCCACCTCCATCACCATTTTCGTCCTTCATCAATTATCACAAATTTAAACTTTGTTTCATTGTAATATTTTACAGTGTCAGATTGTATTAATGAGTGTAAACAACTTAGAATCGATTTTCCAGTTTATGATGGAACTGCTCTTGTATGTTGTTGTGATCTTGTTCCTAATTGATTTTCAAGTTTTAGACTATTTTATATTTCTATTTTTTGTTTCCTATTTAGGTTGTTAAAGATGCAAAATTTAGTCAGACTTTTTATTTTCCAGTTTCTATTTTATGTATGTTTTTAATTTTGTTTCAATGTGATTATTTTAAATGGAGGAAGGTTAGCATAAATTTTAAATTATTATTCAAGTGATTATTTTGAATTTTAAATTAAAAGAAATAAAGGAAAAAAAACATAATTTTAGAAGACAATCAAAAGCGGGTATCCGATTTCTGACCCGGTTTAAACCGGGTACCCATATTCCGGGTATCCGGTTTAAACTGGGTCGGAACCGGATCGCAATTTTAGGTATCCGAAAAAGCGTCAACCCGGTATCCGGTTTTGAACACCTCTAGCGGCAGCCCAGAGCCGCCTCCTGCACCACCACAGCAACCCTGATTCGTGGCTCCTCCCAACGCCACTAGCCGCCTCTTCCTCCACCCTCTTGCTAGATTATTTATTGTCAGCCATGCCCTCTTTTCTTCAATTGATTTTCTAGTTTTAATTTGAGTTTTATTAAGTGTTTTGAGTATGATATCTTGATTTTTGTTATGGGCTTGATTATTATGGTGATTTGAAAATATATAAGTTAGGGTTTATGTTATGATGAATTTAAAATGTAGTATTTTGTGTAAATTCAGAATCATAACTTAGATTAAGTTATATTTTGATAGAATTTAAAGTGGGTTAGTATTAGAAAGTTTGAATTGAACTTGAATAAATTAGGATGATGAATTTAAAAGTAGTATGTACTACTTTTGTGGCTTGGATGGTGTTTTAGTAACTAAAAATCTTGAATAAGCTTGTGTATGTGACATTGTGGATGAATGGTGGCTAGTTATTGTTTATATAACTTTACTCATGGTGGTGTGACTAGTATTATTGATACCCATTGTTGTAGAGTAAATGATAATAATAATTACTAAGAAAGATTAAGGTCGCGATTGTCATTAATGAAAGTATTGTCGTGGTTATAGTCGTTTGATGAGTTGGTTAGTTTGAGCTTGGTTGTTATATTGATATGTTCAATTGTGTTGCTAAGTTTTGTGACTTTGACCCAAGTTATACGAATCGTTATTAATTCGTCAAGCTACAAATTTAATTTATTCTTAATCGTTTTACTCTAAAAACATTGGAAAAATAATAAATCACTACTACCATGAGTGATATGATTGTTATTAAGTGTAATGTCATGCATTATGTGTTCTTAAACTTTCCAATGAATAGTTTGACTATAACGCACAAGCGTATGGTTGTGCCCCTTTCACTTGAACATACCTTGATATAAATTTGACTAGAATATAATGTTATAGTTTATTGGAATTGATGGTGTGGTTCATGTGTGAACATGAGCTGAATTTATTACATGAGTGCGTTTAGAATGCGTATTAGCTTGAATCGAAACTTGTTTGACTAATCGTGTAGTTGTATGAAGTCAATACTTCTTATATGATATGAAGTAGGCTTATTAGTCTTAATTTTAACGTGTATAGGTGTCCGGTTCATAAGAGGGGCTTAAGAACCTCCTTCAAAGCGACTTTTGCGACTTATTATCTTGCAGTTACAGGTAAGTACACGCAGTAGCTAATTCTTGCATCTTGAATATGTTTTCTTTGCGTAGCAATATTATATGAGCTATGTTGGATATGGTCTGCTATTAAATATTATTAAGTTAGTGCTACAAGTAGGAATCAGTCGTAGAGATAGTAGAGAATGAGTTCTTATATCGCAAGACTAGAATGTTGATTGTGTGAGATTGGAATGGGAATGAGTCCCCTTATTTGATGAGATATTAAGTTGGATATTTACTTTGACTCCACTGGATTGGTACCCCAGCTGGATTAGTTCCCGGAGGCATGGATCGTCTATATATGGTCGCTGTACGGGGGTATGATCATACTTTGCCATTGGGCGCCGACATGGCCGTCACAGTCCTTGGCTGAGGTGTTACCATGTGGGTCTTGCAAACCCCAATATGGTGGCCTCTAGTCACATAAGAGGATATATGAAACTTATGAAGAGATGGAATACGGTGAAGACATTGAGAAGTATATAGAATTAAGAAATAGATGGAGTAGGTGCTTGCACATTGGAGTATCTTCCCCACCTTGTTTTGTTGAATTTAATTGTTGGTTACATATACATAACTTAATGTTAGTTACTGACGTGTACTATTTGTTTCCTTGTTGATGGCTTATCTTTGATGGCCCTGCTATGACACGTTGGTCTATGACCTTACGTTGAGCAGTAGGGGTATCATAGATAGCATTTGCAGGTTTTTAGCGTTTCTTTGCATTGCATACGGGGGGTTTTGAGTGAGAACCTTGACGCGTGCCATGTTCTAAATATTTTTTTGGCGATACATGTGGTTTTTGAATTGTAATTGAGTATGTTTTTGGTTTGAGGCGCGTGCCCTCCTTTTGATGTAATTCGTTCCGCTGCAAAGATTTATTTCGTTTAATATTTCGTTATAGTATCTTGAATGGCTTGTATAGTTGGTTATGTTTTTAGACCCTAGTGTTTACATGGGAACCATGATCCATGCTTGGCATGTCGACAGAGGTTTTGGCGATGATCTTTCCGCCGTGATTTTGTTACAAGGCTATTAATGCCTCTTCTTCATGATGGGTTATTGTTTGTTTAATTCTTTTGGTGCGTTAAAATTTAAGGCATATGCTGCCGAAATTCTCAAAGGATTTTGTTTGGAAGATTTCCTGTAACCTCTTTAAATCAAACCCTATTTATCTTTTAATTTTCTTTTATTTTGTTTTAAATGTAACACTCGAATTTCCTTCGTTCTCTTGCGGTTTTGGTTCCGTTCAGAGGGCTGGAAATTCAGGGGTGTTACATTTGAGGCGTACAATCTTTGTAACCTTGGACCTATAGGATGGTAAAAAAATTGTTGTCCCACATACCTTGCATCGTTTTAAATTCATAGTTCGACCCCAATAGATCATGCAACCTTTAATACAACAATCAATCCTTTCCGCCGGTAATCCAAGCGCCGCTATCTTCTAGTTTGGTTGTCATCAAACCTTGTTGTCCCACATACCTTGATGACAATCCTTTGTGTCGTAAAACCCGGTTGCCATCAAGTTTGGTTGCGGTAAAGCCTCTAGCAGAATAGCACAAAATTCATCGTACAATCTTTCAGAACAATCAGTCTTCAAGTTCGTCATTCGCCCAATCATTGACACTTGAGAATATGTTAAACATCCGAGATAAAGTGGATTATATTGTTGGCGGCCCTTAACATTTTGAAAAATTGTTTTACCTGAGGGTTCGGTTCTTCGAATAAATATACGGGTGATAGTTCCTCAGATGGCAAATCATTATGAGGGCTATCGTGGTGAGGAAAAAAGTTGTGGTATGTTTCTGGTAATGCACTTGCAGCAGCATCGTGCACCATACGCACATATGGATTTTCCTCATGGTCTCTCACAAGGGAAGTATTGTGTTGTTCCTCACAAACAAACGCATTACTACAGCCCTCTCCAGCGAGTATATCATAATGGTACCTCCAATCGTAATAATCTCCAACAAACCCCTTTCGCAAAAGATGATCTCTCACTTCATTCGGTTTTTTGAAATTAAAGTTTTTACATTTAACACAAGGACATCTAATTTCCAAACTTTGACTTTTACTAATAGCGAAATTCAAAAAAGCTTCAACCCCTCGTAAGAATTTTATATTATATGCCCCATCATCAAACTGTCTGTTATACATTCAACTTCTATTGTATAAAAAATATTCATCATCATCCGCCATTATAACAAATAACCTATGATAAGCAATAAATATTATTGAATAAATTTAAACTATATTTATGTATCTAAGTAGGAAAACAAAAACAAAAAATCAATTAAAAAAATAGGAAAATAAATTGAAATTGAACAATAATAAACATGATAAATTAAAGTAATTAAGTAATAAGAAACATACCTGGAATTTTTCTGGTTATTATTCTTCAAATCAACAAAAAGAAAATTTTTAAATGGATAAAGAATTTTTTGTGAACCGAAACTAAACCGATGAAATATACTTTAAATACAAAATCAAATGGATGCATTACAATTTATAGACCGTATGTAAGCTCCAACGGTCATTTTATGGGTTTTGAATTTTCAATTAAATGGCAATGGGTAATATCAGTAGCCAAAATCAGTAGCCAATAGATGGCTATGGCCTGGCTTCTGTATTATTGCGTAGCCAACAGATGGCTACGGTATGGCTATGCATTGATACCATAGCCAACAGTGGCGACTATACTAAAGAGAAGCCATCCCGTAGCCATACTTTGCTACGGATGGAAGCCAAATGGATTATTTTTTGTTGTGATGGATCACCGCCAAAGGCTCAATCTTATAGAGAAGAAATACATGGAGTAAAGGACACCGTTGAAGAATAGTAAAAACAATGGAAATATTAAAAGTAGGATTAATTATTGTGTTTGTATTGAATTAAAATGAATTACGGTACTAACAACCAACCTATTCTAGAAAAGAAATAAGAGAAAAATACATATATTCCTAAAATACAATATTTTAAGAATAAACAATATACCGGAAATAAATCACTGATTTCCTACAACCGTAATAGTAAATGTTGAAAAGGAAAAGGAAAAATTGATATTAATAATCCAATCTTTCACTAATTTGCTATGAATAATCTCACTTTTGGATTATTTTCTAATAATTCAATCTTTGTGATAAATTTTCCCACAACATAACGAATTACGAATAAGAGGTAATGATAGGGTATGCTGCTAGCAAACAAAAATAAAGGTTGGATTATTCACAACGAACTAAGCGCAAACGTTGGATTATTAGAAAATAATCAAAAGGTTCGATTATACCCGACAAATGAGCAAAAGATTAGATTATTAATGTTAATTTTTCCAAAGGAAAAAAGCTAGAAAACTACAAGGTAATGAAAATAACACTAGTAGAAAAGTTTGATAGACCTAAACATTTATGAAATAACAAGTATGCCATTTGCCAATGCCATGTTATTGGGAAACCCAATGGATGAAAAAAATGTCTTTTCAGTTTTATGGTATCTTTCGATTGATCTAAGGTTTAGGAGACTTTTTTTCGATTCTAGAGGATGCCGAGAAGTTGGTTTAGCATGATGAGGAAAGAAAGAAAGATGGGCTATTAAGGCGTCCAACTGATTCTAAACAGTGTAAGAACATCGATAAAGAATTCCCGATATTTGGTGATGAGGCCAGGAATTTTAGACTTGGATTAAGTACGTATGAGATGAATCTGTATAGGACACTTAGTATCCAACATAGCACATGGCCGGTTTTGTTGAGCATATACAACCTACCTCCTTGGTTGTGTATGAAGCGTAAGTATATATTGTTGCCACTTCTTATATCAAGCCCTAAATAGCTTGGGAATGATATAAATGTTTACTTGGCTCCTTTAATGGACGAGTTGATTTTCTGTGGATCGGACGTGTGCCGATGTTTGAAGCACATACCGGTACAAATTTTACAATACGTCGTAAGATAATTTTCACCATAAATGATTTTCCTGCATATGGAAACGTTTTGGGGTATAACGTTAAAGATGCAAAAGCATGTCTGATTTGCAATGATGAAATGAAAAAAGATCGGCTCCTTTTTTTTTTGGTAAAAATGTGTTTAGGCACACTAGATAGTTTCTCCCTCCGTTTCACCACTATCGAAGGATGAAAGCACAATTCAATGGCAAAACTGAAAAGTGTGTAGCTCGACCGCCATTGTCTAGAACCCAATTGTATGAAAAAAATCTAGAATGTGGAAAAAACGGTCTAACTTTTGGGGCGTACCTTATTGGATGTCTTTAACGGTTAGGCACTGTCTTGATGTTATGCATATTGAAAAGAATGTATGTGACTCGATCATTGGGACTTTGCTAAACATGTTGGGAAAGACAAAATATGGTCTCAAAGTGCGTCAAGATATATGGAGAAATAAAAAATTAGACCCAAACTGTGGCCGAAATACGATGTTGATGCAAAAAGAGCATATTTGCGTCGTGCTTGCTACACCTTGTCGAAAGATGAAAAAGGGATATTTTGCGAGTGTTTGTATGATACAAAATTGCCTACTGCATATTCTTAAAACATGAAACGTTTTGTATCCCTTGCAGATAAGAAGATGATTAGTATGAAATCTCATGATTGTCATGTTATAATGCAAGTGTTTTTGCCCATTGCACTTCGAGGCTTATTGCCAAAACATGTTAGGCTTATTCGCCCGAATGTATATGGGCTTTGCCCAAATGGGGGCCAAAAGTCCTTCATTTTCCTTCGAAACATATCCTTGAAGTGTCTGAAGGTCTTGGAATCATGCGAGGCACTCGTGGATGGCTTAAAATGCTCGAAAATGCCTCGATACGCGTGTCTCATCTTCGATTCAAATGTCGAAGTCTCGTACGCAACGAAAACACCTCAAAATCTTCTCAAAACACCTAAAAACACCTTAAAGCACCATGGAGATAAGATCAAGGTACATCATGCGTAAGATATGTAAAAACCGATATAAAATGCAAAACTAGGGGTGAGCAAAATTGGATATCCGATCCGAAACATGCAGTCGGATCGGATATCTGATATCCGAAAATCACTATATTTGATATCCGATATCCGATTCGATACGACTCGGATATCCGATATCCGGTATCCGACAATATTCGAATCGGATATTCGAGATATCCGATATCCGATGCCTATGAGAAAAAGTTGAAAATTTCCAGTCGGATATTCGAAATATCCGATATCCGATATTCGAATTTAGTCAAAATAATTTATTTATAAAAATATAATTTTATTCTTATGAAAAACGGATATCCGAAACTACTTATAATATGCGGATAACCAATATCCGAATATCCGAAATAATTTCGGATATCCGATATCCGATATCCGACAATTGAAAAAAATGTCGAATATTCGGATATTCGAATCTACAAATATTGATATTCGAATTTGTATCCGATATCTGAATTTTCGAATCGGATATTTGATCCGAATTGTAACTTCGAATCGGATATCCTAAAAATCGAATCGGATATCAGATTGAATCATCGGATAATCGGATCATCAGATAGTTTTGCTCAGCCCTATGCAAAACTCCACACTAAAATGAGGAGATAAATGTGCTCTTAAAACGAGCACATCATTATGCCCCTATCGGTAATGGTAGTCATATATGGGATATTGGCTACGCTAGTAGTCGGCCATGAATTGATCCTGCTTTGCCTCTATTTGCTTAAACCGGTGATCAAAACCGTCCATACGTTGATGCAAACGCACGAAAGAGGCCAGGACGGGATCAGTGTTGGTATTGTTGAGTGAGGGTGGCAGTCAAAGAGCTTCATGTGAGGTGGCACCAAACTCATAGGTAGAGGATGGTCCTCCTCGCTCAAAAGTAGGTGAAAGGGCGACGTTCCTCATGTGCGGAGGAAGAGTCACCCCGTCCTCGACGGGCGTACTGATTGTGGAAAGGCATACTGACTGGGCAGGTCATCGAGATAGTAGAAAATCAACTTTTGGATATTTCACTCTTGTAGGAGGAAACTTGGTTACTTGGAGAAGCAAGAAGCAAAAAGTAGTGGCACTATCAAGTGCTGAGGCAGAATTTAGAGGTGTGGCTAAAATGATAACGGAGATACTATGGCTTAAGAAACTCTTATGTGAGCTGAACTTTCCACTAACATGAATACGGAAATCATTATGTGACAACCAAGCAGCTACCAATATCTCAGAGAACCCAGTTTAACATGGTCGAACAAAACATGTGGAGATTGACAGACACTTCATAAAGGAGAAACTCGAGATGCAAATCAACAGCATCCCACACATGAAATTTGAGGATCAACTAGCTGACATTCTCACAAAACCTGTGAAGTCTTTGAGAATACTCTATCCAAGTTAGTCATCGGGAACCCTATGATGACCTAACTTGAGGGGGTGTGTAGGAAAATATTTGTATATTTTATTTTATTCTCATGATGTTTTATTTCCTTAATTAACCTGTAATATTAGAGTAATATGCTTATTCCATAGATTAGTTATTTCCTTATTTATCTCCTAACAGCTGTATAAATTGGGGCTGTAACATTCATTAAAGGTAATACAAATAGTATTGGTAAACCAAATTCCACATTCTTAAATTCTTCATAGTATGCTTCTTATTGTTGTTATTTGAACACTCTTAGTATTGAATTCCACTCCTATATATACAGATAAAAATACAATGTTAAAAACTGAGGTTTTCATATTCTTAGCTATATAACACACGAGCTAGAATTACACAGCAAAACTGACGAAGAGGACTGCTAGTATTAGAACTTATTATGAATTTTACAGAAATGTGACAAAAATATTACTCAGCAGTGTTCTGAGACATAGATAAAGAGGATGGCTGTTTAGAAACAGAGATTTTTGGAGACCCAGCTACTGACGAACTCTCAATGTTAATAACATGATTAGCAAAAGAACGTCGTTTAATGGAACCTTGATTACTAAAATTAGGTGTTTCAATCCCTGATGCAACTTTGGTATCCTTAACATCCTTGAACTTTGCAAGGGTAGCTAACTCATTAACTGCATCTGCAATATCCTCGGTGTAGCATACCATATCAACTAGCAGTTTGCCAACTGTAATATCTGATGTTACCTCTGAAAGATTAAGGTTTTTCCATATGTTTGCACTTAACAACAACTTCAGATTTTGAGCTGCTTGTTTAGCATTTTGAACGTGGGGTTTTGCCTTTGAAGGTTGGATCATTTTTTTTATGGCTACTGATAGTTCGTTCAAGGCTTTGCTTGATTCTACGCTCATCTTTATACATGCTTCTTGGAACTCCGCCTTCATTTCTTTTCGTGCCTTTACATCATCAACAAAATTATATTCAGTATCTATCAATTTAAACAATAATAATCAGTTTCAAACTGTAAAAATCAATTTCTACCAGTAAATTTGATAGAATTTAGAAAATGAGTCTAGGCAACAAAAACAAGGAGGAGAAGAAGTAGTCTACTCATAAAATCAAAGAAGATTCACTACTGAAACCTTGATTTATAAAGCGATGCATACTCTTCTCTTTCTCCGATGTGGGACAACTCATATGTGGGTAACACATGGACACTTCAACAAAATTTAATTGAGTTTGGCTCAGTAAAATGAAGTTATAATTTATACCTGGGGTTGTTGATAATACATGATGCTGTGGAGTGCTTGAGCTCTACAAGCACAATGTCGAGTCAATTCACCAATTTTCTGGTACTGAGTCCATGGATGGCTGCGTTTAAAACGACCGTGACGAGGCTCCCATTTTGCAAAATTTAGCTGCTTTCACGAAATTATAGCGTGTGAAGAAGAATGATTGAATAAATTAATTTAGGTTTTATTTTAATGAAGATAAATGTAATAAGGGATATTCTACATGGTAAGCACCAGGCATAGTGAAATTCACAAACTAGCTATTCTTGTTTTCGATTCTACATAGTAAGCACCAAGTTAAGGAAAACTAATTGCCGTAGCTATATTAGGTCAAAAACGTTAAAAAAACGTTAAGTTGTGAAATTACTAAATTGCCCTTGTTTATTCTCCATCATCTTCTTCCTTTAACTTCTTCCTTCACCATTAATTCACCTTCCTTCACCATTAATATATTTTTGCAATCACTAAAGATCGAAGCTTAAACCCCTAAAATCAAACCTTGAGCTTCATCTCCAATCTTAAAAAGCTAAAATTGTAGGACAAATATAATCAAATTAATGCTTATTTATATCTTGTTTGATTCCGATTAAATTTACTCTCTTTGGAGCTCATGAAAGAAGGAAAGCAAAGAATGATTATTATTGTTACAGAAAAACTACTTCTTACAGACGGTATTACAAAGTATATATTGAAGCAAGAAATCAAGAAAGAGAAGGAGCCTAAATAACAACTTTGGAAAACAGTTAAGGTGGGTTCTCATGAGTCATGTGATGTGCACATGTAGGATTATTAACAAATACTAATGATCAACTTCGTAGTGAAATGAAAGAATCAACATTATCCAAGATATTACCCTTACAGGTACAAGAAACAGATGGGGAAATGATTTTTCTAGTTTTAGTTATTAATTAAACTTTACAATCATAAAATGTATAGTTCTAATAGCGGAATTTCATCATGCTATTGCTAACAAAATAATAGGAGTATAAATTTACTAAATCAGGTGCTGAACTTATTGTTGAGATTTCTTTTTATCTAAGCACAGAAAAAACCTGAGAGCAGCAGCTAAACTACATAAACAAACTGACAGTAGCTCTGTAACAAATTTCATACTTATATTTTACCAATTGTTTCGAAAATACCATGTAATTTTAGCTTTTTAAGATTGGAGATGAAGCTCAAGGTTTGATTTTAGGGGTTTAAGCTTCGATCTTTAGTGATTGCAAATATATATTAATGGTGAAGGAAGGTGAATTAATGGTGAAAGAAGAAGTTAAAGGAAGAAGATGATGGAGAATAAACAAGGGCAATTTAGTAATTTCACAACTTAACGTTTTTTTACATTTTTGACCTAATATAGCTACGGCAGCTAGTTTTCCTTAACCTGGTGCTTACCATGTAGAATCGAAAACAAGAATAACTAGTTTGTGAATTTCACTATACCTGGTGCTTACCATGTAGAATATCCCATGTAATAAAAAGGAAACAAATTAAAAGAATGTAAGGACGAGGAACAAACCAGAGAATCTATGCTATTTCTAGAGTTGAGCACATTGTTTAATCTGTGAAGTAACGCTTCACTATTGTCATTCGAGGTTGTATCAACTGTAGTTTTAAAGTATTCAACTCCAAATTCTGCCACTCAAATAATTGATTAAACTCATCAGGATCTTCATTGATTTCAATAAAACATAACATATACTAAAAGAATTGTAAATTACTTCCTATAGCACCTATTGTTCATCAATTGATGTAATTTGGTATATATTTCTGCATGTATAACGTAAAATATAGTCAAATGGGATCATGTTTCATTCGTTTTGATGCATATTTTCATCATATTAAATATCAGAACTTTTTATCATACAAAATTTAAAATAATAAAAAATAAAATTGTGCATTGAATAGCGTGAAAAAAAATGTAACAACTATTAAAAAGCAGAAAAAGTAACAAATGACAGCTCTTAAGAATTTTGTCAAATGTAATTTTTTAATATTATAATTCAATTGACATATATGTCATTTTGTTTTAAATTTGGCAACTCTAATACTTTTTTAACTAAAAGTGGTTGCAAAACTGATAAAATTAAGATGTAATGTTCCATAAAATCATTAATTTGACCATAAGTTAGGATAATCCATTTATTTTTGGACTACAAAATTGATTACAAATTTTAATGAGGATGTACTCTAGATTTTCGTTTTTTTATGTTCTTCCACCTTATTATAACGGGTAGTTTCAAAATTTCTTCCATTTTAGAATACTTTATACTTTTGGAAACTTTTCAACTCACTTTTACCTTTTAAAACCTCACTTTCTTTAATTCACAACACCATTTAATTTTTTTTCTCTCTCATACTTCCAATACAATCATTATTCCACACTACTATTTAACAGGCCCGTCTATCAAGCTGTGCAATCTGGGCCATTGCACAGGGCCCCAAGTTTAATCGTTGAAAATAGGGGCCTCCAAAAGACGATGAATATTTAGCTAGCAAAGTAAAACATTAATAATTGTGGCTCAGTGGCAAGTGGTGCTGCATGTCGCATGCCATTAGATTTTGTAGATTGAGGGATCGAAGCCTACTAACTATAGCATGTTTTTAATTCATTTTTTTTTATTTTTTTTTCTTGGTTATTATTTAATATATATTAATTGATTATAAATAGACATAATGCCAATTGAATAACTTTCTTAAAAAATAATTTCCGTCTTAGAAAACAGTTATTTCTTTTCAAAGTTTTTTTTATGTATTTTATATATTATTTTGATGTTATTAAAGATTTTTAGTTCTTAAATTTCAAATTATATCAAAAGATATTTGTTATAATATGATGCATTTTTACAAACAAAAACATGTGACATGTTCATACTCACAAAAAATTATTTTTTTTTTCGTAATTAGTAGGTAGTGTTGACAAAGAAAATAGATTTTCAAGTAGTTTTTGACAAAAAAAAATTGTTAAGAATATTTTTAAGAAAAACTTAATCTTTTTAAGTATTTTTGGCAAACAATTTATTCAAGATAGTTGATGATAAAAATCAATTTTCATAGTTAATTTTTAACAAGTATTTAATTTTTTAATCTATTATTTTAAACTTAACTTTATTATCTTATAGATAATTATTTTTTTTTTAAAAAAAAATTGTAATAGAACAATGAGATTTTTTCTAAATATAAGTACGAATACTTAAATTAATTGTTACTAGCTAGATTATATTCAACATTAAATGGAGAAGGGCCCATTTTCCATTGTACGAACAGGGCCCTATTTAATTATTTTTTCTCCCATAATTTCAAAACAATTATTACTTTCTACTACTATATAATTAAAATGATACCCAAAACCACCAAAGATTTCTTCTTTCTTAATATTTGTGAAGAACCTAAAGTGGAAGATCAAAAAGGAACGGAGGGAATATATGATAGTATTCAGTTTAAGCAGTGTTTTTATTTAATCTCGAAATGTATATAATAGATAGAGCAGCAATCTTACAGTGCAAGTTAGATTATTTGAAATTCATTTGTGCAATCTATCATTGATTAGAAGTATTTACTTTTAAAACTGATTTACAGATTCTTTACATGATGTTTATTACAATGTAAAACCAATAACAGCATCAATCTTACTTATTTTATAAATCAAAGTCGTAGTAAAAATCATATTTAAATCAATTATTTTTTTTTTGAAAGAATAGTTTAATATTTTAATTATATTTTTAATCAATAAAAGAGATTTTTTGTGAAAAAATAAAAAATAAAAGAGATTGAAAGATTTATTACCTGCAGGTCATTAGATATTTCTAAAACAACTAAAATCAAAATATTTAATGTGGTGTTTAGGAATAAATATTTTATTTAAATAATGAATTTAATGTAATATTTGGGAACAAATATTTTATTTTAATAATGAATTTCAATTATGAAATCATAAATGAAGAATTTGAGAATGACAAGGTTTGGGTAGTCATTCTCAAATTTTCAACTTAAACTACTTATAAAAAAAATGTTGAAATTTGATCAAAATTCAAATTTGAAATTTTTTCATTTAGAAAAACAACTATCAGAATAACACGCGCTAAGTAATCCTATTTTGAGTTGGTGATATAACCTATCAAACTTGGTACTATAACCTATTAAAGTTGGTAACTCTTAATAGGTTATAATACCAACTTTAATAGGTTATAATACCAACTCCAAGTACCAATTTAATAGGTTATAATATCAAAGTTAATAGGGTATAACACAGACTTCAATAGATTATAACACTAAATCCAAATTGGCACAACCGCACGCGTCAACTTTTAGAATTTTTTTCTTTTTTAATTCTTCTCCTGACCATGGAGACACATCTCTAATAAAGACGGTCTTAAGAGAGGCGTTGGACAAATGACTTTTTACTTGACTTTTTGATTGACTTGATTTTACAACTACTAGTTGGTAAAATACCCAGAAAGAGTGTTTAGTAATTGTCTAAATGATTTTTCAATTAACTATAAAATGGTCTATTAACCTAATTAGAAAAGCTTCGATTTACTTTTTCCATGAAATTTAGTTTTGTTAACCTTACGTTTTCTCTAATAAAAAATAAAGAGCCAATGTTAAATTTTGTTAAATATCTCCTTCAAAAATTTTATTGTTTAACTTGCTTAAACGTCAACAAAGCAATTGTATTAAAACCATTAATTAGTCAAATAAGCTACAAATTTAAAATTGACAATAATTTGCCACCTACACTATTTCTTTTATGAGGGTATTATTAATAGTTTGATGCACAGTAAAATAACACTTTTTTCATACTTCTTGAAGCATGTAGAATATTTTATGTCCGATCCAGCTTGTTTCATTACTTATACTTCTATGTGAAAGTGCTATTTGTACAAAAGTTACTTTCAGATTCCGTATGCAAGTTCTTCCACCCTTGGTCTTTTGGACACTTGTTAGTATTAATTAAAGTAATTTAACAATTAAAGTATGACTCACTATATCACCAAGTAAGCTGTCATCAAAACAAAGACATCATCTTTTTACTAAAGGTTAAATGTATAAAAATACTCCTTCCATATTCTAATGTTCTTCCCTTTTAGAATATTTTATTTTTGAGAGAGAATTTTGATTAAGATTTTTAAGACATATATAAATGATAAATTTATATATCCATGTGAGATCTCATTATATTCGTTTTAATATACACTTTTGTATTATATATTTTTTATAATTATTTTATGATGCGTATTTAGAGATATTAAAGACTCAAAATATACTTTGAAAATTGTGCAAAAAGTAGATGAGAAGGACATTTGAAAACAGAGGGATTATTAAGTTTTATAATAAAAGACGTTCTTCCGTTTTAAAATAGATGTGCATGAAGATTTTTACACTATTTATCCGTGCCATTAATTTTTGTTATACTACAATAAATATAAATTTTTGCGTCATTAAATTTAGTGACATTAAAAAAATGTCACTGTTTTATATTTAAAAAAATTACTTAATTCAATTTTTTAATGATTTTCCAACAATAATTTCACGTATTAATTAACCATGAGTAATCTCAACTTTAGGGGTATCAACCTAGAGTAAGCTTGAGTAATCCGATGACCTGCTATAGTAGGTAATTCATCCAAAACGTAAATTGAAAATTAATGTAAAATTGGAGAAAAATTTTGAAAATTCACATAAGAAATTAAAAAATCAGAACTTTTTTTAACATTTTGTTTGATATTTTATTTTAATCAATCTTATTTTAAAAAAAAATAAAAGTTGATATAACAAGTCATCAGTTTACCGGTATTACTCTAACGGTCCGTTTGGTTAATGGTACTATTAAATGGTAGTAATAGGAATGAATTATAGTGTAAAATTTCTTCAAAAATTTCATGTCATTCCCATGTTAATGAAACGTTGATCACAAAAAAATATTTTGTTCACAAATTTCCATTACCACCTAATACCACCTCTCCCAATGGTAATGCATTGGAATGAATTTTATGAACAAAATAAGATGATTGAAGGTTGTCAAGCATGGCCATCTAGGTAGTCATGAGATTTTTCAACCAAAATTTTACTAATATTTCATTCTCATTACCGCGGTTTATTACCACTTACCAAAAGGGCCGTAAGAGTATACCCACTAAAGTTGAAATTATTCATGGTTATTCAATAGATGAGATTATTGTAGGAAAATCATAAAAGAGGTGGATTATTCCAGGTAATTTTTCCTATATATTTTTAGTGTAGTAGTAATTGTTTTTTTAGGTTCCATTATAAAGTGATTTAGTCATACTTAATTTGGCTTTTAATGACATATGTAATTGTTATTATAGTCTATAGTTGCATTTATGAGAAATGTCACTAGATTTTATATCGCGAAAAGTTTTACTATAATTTTTTATTATGCTGCTAAAGGGTCTAATAAATATAACTAAATTTACTATATATCTATTAAAAAATTGAAATAGTGACATTTAAATTAAACGTAGCTTAATTTTAATCAATTAGAAAAGAAAGCAAATTAAATTATTTCAAAAATCTATACATTATGTATGCACCAAATTGTTTGATTAAACTATGACAATTTAACTAGCTTGTATAGAAGTAAGCAATCACAATGTCATGAAATGGGTGATAATGAATTCATATTTCCAGCTGAAAATTAAATAGTAAAAGTAAAAGATAGTAGGTGATACCTTGAAGGAAAACGGAAAGCGTTAAAATATTAGTTGCAACCAACTTATGTAGATCAGTGCCAGCCCAAACAGGACATATAACAACACATATAATCACAGCTGTAGAACTTCCAATTAAAATGGTGCTAATTCTTCTATGAGCCATGTCTATTACCTCATCATCTCGGTACCCCGATACACATATTAGACAAAATGTTAATATGAATATTAATAATCCATAATCAAATCTCGCTTTCATCTTTGGGAAAAATCGCATAAATGTTGTAACTCCAGCTGCATTTTCAAATTTTTAAGTCTTAATTATAAAACTGATGTATAATTGGCATATATATTACCAAATGAGACAATGTATACTCTTTCCGTTCCTTAATAAAGTTTTCATAAAGAATGTTCAAAGGAATTAAGTAATATAGAATCTTTTAGACAGTAAAAATACTATTTTATTGAATAATAAATTTTATGAAGGAAAAATGTAGACACCATAAAAAGATAAATACACTAACCCGTTATGAAGACAAAGAATCCAAGAAAAATAGGCTCCAATTTCTCTCCAGAAAGGGTGGCTAATCTATGAGCTCCAAATCCACACATAGCTCCTAAAATTGTAGCCAAAACTCTATTCACTCCTTTTCCAAGCGTAGCACCTAATTCAACATTGTATCTGTTAGAGTATACAATATATAAGTGGATTCAAACATCAGTTTAAACTAATTGAGTCGTATACACACTAGATGTATATACAATCTCATAAAGGAGGTGAGTAGGTAGTTTAAATTATTAGTACCTACTGAGAACTCAAACACGACAACTACAGTGAGAACAGCCCACATAGCGTTGACACCAAATCCTTGATAGAGAGGATCAAAGTAGTAGAAAAGGGAGACTAAGGTTATAGCAAGTGCTACTTTCATTGAGTGAACTATTCTCTTTGGATCTTCTTGTGCAAGCTCCTTTGTTAACTGGCTAATATGATTAATATCATTCTTAATCTTATCATATTTAGCCATGATTAAGCTGTTTAGTAGGCTTGATTTTTCTTCATTTACAACCTCCATATCTTTCATTGATTAATCAAGGGTATATTAGATGATCGTTTGTTGGTGAGTGAAGGGCTAACAATATGTGGTATTTTCTAGTAGTGGGAGATATTGATGTATCAAAATCATGTATCTTTATAGGTCAACTATAGTTTACAAGTATTGGACAAAGACAAAGAAAACACGTCAAATAGAAATATATGCTAAAGAGCAAGTTTTCAAGTTCGACAGTCTCACTCTCACATACTTCTTCCGTCCGGATGAATTAGTAGTATAGAGAAAATGGGCAAGAAATTAAAAAAGTAGTAATAAATGAATAAAGAGAATGAATTGAGTGGATGAAATTAAAAGATATAGTTAAAATGTATGGATAATATAAAAAGAAAGTGGTGGGCCATAGTCCAAAAATAGAAATACTGCAATTTAAGTGGGACGGATAAAAATAAAAAATGTTGCAAATTATAAGGGACGGAGGGAGTAGATGTTGTAGCTCTTTGCTAGATATTACCGACCGCCACAGAGTTCGCACGTGCTACTTCATGTCACCTGCCTTTTTGTTGGGTTGGATCTTTTGATCAGAAGAACCTTCTTCGTGTATATGCTAATTTTCCGATCTAAGACAAAAATAGATCTGATTATTAATTCAATAACGTCGTTAGATTTGATTATGCAACACTTTTTTTTAATAAATTAATTTGAAGTTAATTAAATTAGAGTAAACTTTTAATTTATTAACTTTTATATCTAAATCAGAATACAAGAATAATAAAATAATATTTGTATACTTTCTTTATAAAAGAATATTTTTAGGAAAATCTAATATAAAGAATTTCAACTATAACCCGTTCGCTTGAAATCATACCAGCTTTTAGTTAAATTAACTCAAATTTTCTTTGTTTTTGTTGGTGACATGCTTAGTTTAATTTTTTACTGGTTATTGCAAGTAACCTAGATTTTAACTCTTATTTTTTTTAAAATAAAGTTTGATGTTAATTAAATCCCAAGTTCCCAACTTTATAACCATTAGTTGGAAATAATCTCAACATTCGATCAATTCTAAATAATCTAAATTTTTAAATTGTGTTACATGTGGTCACCGATTAAAATTGGATATGGTATTTCACGAGAATAAAAAGCAAAGAAAAGTTTGAATATCTAGGATAATTATATAAAAAGGACGGGTGAAACTAAAGATAAATAATATCAAGTTATCCTATTTTTTATATGATTATATATGAATTGTAATTCCATTTAAACTATTTATAATATATCCAATCAATTGATAAATATAAAAAATATAATTATAAATTATTTTATGATTAAAAAATACTTTAATAGAATAATTTATTAAATATAATTCTAAATTATTTTATGATTAAAAAATACTTTAATAGAATAATTTATTATTCTATTTAGCTTTCATATACAATCTAGTGCAAAGCATTTGTTAAACGTAACAAAACTAATTACTATACAATATTATATTCATTTATAAAATGGACATATAGTGTTGTACATTAGAAATAGAGTATGTACATATTCAAGATTTGATTACGTGTATTTTGTATTGACTAGTTGGTGTGGGGCGCGCACTATACACGCGCTCTCCCAAGTTATCTTACATGCCTTTAAAAACCCGATTTGAAGCGAAGTATTTGCAATGCAGTACTCTTTTTTACAGGCAAATAAACTTTTTCTATATATTCAAATAAACGATTTGAATTACTATGTAGTGGTTTAAACTTTTTCTGTCAAATATATGTTGCAATTCACTGCTCTCTTTTGTTTCATTGTTTTTACCCTCACCCATCTGCTGCTGCTTTGCTCCAAGAATCTACAACAGGGGTGAGAGTGCTCTTATGTTGCAATTCTCGTTGCTCTGATCAGTATATAGCTTTTTCTGAGCACCTCAACCTAAACCACCAAAAGAACCAGTATCTCTTCAGTACGTTTTCCATTTTTTCAAACATCAGGTTGGCTCTTTTCAACAGGTTCACTACTCCAATTGTTTACTGCAATGGTATTTGCCTTGTCTTGGTTTGAAATCCACCAGCATTCCATTATAGCCTCCATGATCCTCAGTAGGAAGTTAACTATGAAGGATAAGCAAATATCACGTGACAACCTCGTCAGTCCCCAACATGAATATCTTTTTTGCAAGAATCAAACATAAACAAACATCTGTTGGAAGCTTTTACCTTACACTAAATAGCAATATAATATATTTTTAATGTTAATTATGAAAGTCATTGTTTATCTATAAACTATAGACAAAACAAATTATTCACTATTTGTTGAACATTTACTATATAATAACATAATAATCCTGAATATTTAATCACCAAGTACTACTAAGGTAGTGGGACAGTTTATAAGTCCGTATTATATCAGTTAAAGCTATTCTAAATAGTGGGACGATATACGTATTAATTTACGTGGTCCAATTAAGGCATTATAAGATAAGACAAGGAAAAGAGCAAGGGGCGCCTTGTTTGGCTGACAGCCGACTCGGCGGCACCCCAGGAAGAGCCTTAGCCGAGTCGGCTTTTGCTCTATGGAAAATGGGATTTTTGTCAGAACATAAAGCCGAGTCGGCGGTCCTTTTGGAGGACCCATCGCCGACTCGGCGGTTGGGGCTGGATTGTACCGTTGGCTTTTTCTTCCCGTTTTCTTTGTAGTAATTGTCTTGGATTCCTCCTTAATGCTCATAATCTCTGAGATTATGATGGAGAATAATGCTAATTAACTCCTAATATTGAATTGGATGATAATGATGGTATTGATTCACATTCAATTGGGTGATTATGGGTGATTATGATCAAAGGCTGCTCATATACTCCTTGAGTATAAATAGGTGCCTTGGGTGAAGAATGAGACACACCTTTTCTTACTCTTCTCCTGATTTCTAAGTCTTTCTCATTTGTTCTTTGCATACAAAAGAGTAATTAACTTTTGTTAGTGCATTTCCACAACTTATAATTCCTCAAACACTTTGTTATTTCATAATACAACCTAAGTACTAAGGTTGTGTTGTAATCGATTGTATCTCGTTGTGAATTTCCAAACATCAACCCAAGTACCTTTGTGGGGGAAATATCACAAAAGGAAAGTGAGCACACGCCTTCGATTTGTATCAAGTTTCCGGGTAACGTTCATCGTTACACAATTATCTTCAATTCATTTGTTACATTGTAATCATCTTGTAAGTTTATTTTTGTCATCAAACAAAGGGGTTTATATAAATTCCCGAGTTGTAATTTGTATTGTAATTATATACATCGTAATACTATTGCCATGTACAAACTTGATATTTCAGGAAAAAACACTTAAGAATAAATAACTCCGTTTTTTTTAATAATCTACATGAATACGTACATATGTATTTGTTTTCCTTACAACATCAAAACTAAAGCAGTCATTTGGTAGTGACTCACATATTAATGGCAAGAAATTATATAATATTTTTATATGATTAATAAATGCTTTAATTGAATAATTTATTTTTTCTATTTAGCTTTCATATGTAATCTAGTGCAAAGCATTTGTTAAATGTAACAAAACTTACTATACATATTATATTCAGTTATAAAATGGACATATAGCGTAGTACATTAGAAATACAATATGTACATATTCAAGATTTAATTATGTGTATTTTGTATTGACTAGTTGGTGGGGTGCGTGCTATGCACGCGCTCTCCCAAGTTATCTTATTTGCCTTTAAAAAACAATTTGAAGCGAAGTATTTGCAATGCATTAGATTTTGTCGATTTAATGCTATAATGGAGTTATTAAAGTTTCTTGATGAACAGCCTTGTAAAAGTACATTATTGTTACTTTATAATTTTAGGCTAATATTTATAAGTTCTGCAAACATAAGTTGATAATTAATTTATGTTAAGTATCATGTAAATTGAGTGTTTTTTCTTACATTAAATTCTTGCACTACATTTGTTGTTGTTTTGTTTTACTCTTTTTATGATTAGATGAATAGAAAGCTTTGTATTTTTACTATGTAGTGGTTTAAACTTTTTCTGTCAAATATATGGCAATTCACTGCTCTCTTTTGTAACATTCTTTTGACCCCACCAATTGGCTGCTACTTTGTTCCATGAATCTATAGTAGGGGGCGAGATTGCTCTTAGCTTAGGTTGAATCCATAAAACAAATTATTCACTATAATTTCCATGTAGAAACTTGATATTTCAGACAAAAACACTTAAGTATAAATAACTCTATTTATTAATAATCTATATGAATACAAATGCTTTAGTTTTGTGCTTTCATTTTCCTTACAATAGCAAAACTAAACCAGTAATTTGGTAGTGACTCACATATTAATGGCAAGGAATTTAGCACAACACAATATTGGTTAGAATATGTTTTTGTCTCCAATGTAAACGCGATTCCACTTATTATACAACCTACTAATCAACATTAACTATATTATTTAATAAACTAATATATATCTTTAACATCTAAAAAAATTCACACATTAGATAAGTTATCCTATTTTCCTTTAAAAATCAAATTTAAGTTGAATATTTATAATACGTTAGATTATATCGATGTCATGTTAATACGGAATAACAAGAAATAGTTAAGAAACTATTCCAAAATTAAACAATAGTGATCGTGTAATGTGTTGAATATAGTCATTGCTAGCTTAAAGAGCATCACATGGCAAGATCAACTTAGCAAACGAATCTCCACAAATATCACAGGAATGAGCACTGTTTAGAGTCTCTAATCATAGGCTGATTATAATTTATTTTTCAATAAGGAAGGATACTGAAATGTTATTTGTTCTACATATTATAAAAATAGATATTGTAATGGTATGAAAACACAATGATCGGATGTGTTGGTGGGTTGTGAGTTGTTGTGAACTACATTGGGTTCACTTTACCCTCAATTTTTATCATCAATAAGAGAAGATTAAGGGTGGACTCCTCAAGAGGTCCCGTGGTTTTTATCCTTCACATCGAAGGGGTTTTCCACGTATAATTTGTGTGTTGTTTGCATCTTATTCAACTTATTATTATTGATGCTTTGTGACTAAAATATTGCTTTCCATATTTTCATATTCTTGTTGTGTGATATTTGGGTTGATTGGTTTGGATATTTGAAGGATTGTCTTGAGTGGGTGATTTAGTTAGTGTCATAGTGACCTATTCCGATCCCTACAACTTGGTATCAGAGCCGTGGTTAATATAATCACATTATGGAGTCGAGTAGTAGTAGCTAGATGGTCAAATTGACATCAACTAACTATTCAATTTGGAGACCTATGATGGAAGACTTGTTATATTGCAAGGACTTGTTTGACCCAATTGAATTGGTCACTAATTCAGATGGTAGTATTTCCAAACCTTCTAAACCGGATAAAATGGAAGCTAGAGATTGGGAAAAGTTGAAAAGAAAGACTTTGGGCACAATTAGGCAATGGGTCGATATTAGCATTTTCAACCATGTGTCACAAGAGTCCGACCCTTATGAAGTGTGGAAGAAGTTGGAAGGACTTTATCAAAGAAAGACCGCTCATAATAAAGCTTCATTGATTAAAAGACTTGTTAATTTGAAATTGAAAAGTGGAAAGTCTGTTTCTGAGTGATAACCGGTTTTTAACGCGTCGTTTAACGCTAAGAACCTAAGTTAATCAAACACATTTATAATCACCCAAAATAGAACTACAACAAGTGTAGCGGTAAGTCGGGGGTCGAACCACAGAGAACAAGGGATGCTAGACTAAAGAATTGGTGTGAGGGAAAGGTTGATGGTTGGTAAGAAGGTGGGTGAATTAAACTAAGGGTGAAAACAAACAAAGAAATAAAGCGGGCTTAGGCTAGGTCCACCCTGGGTAGGTCTATTGGAAATAGAGATAGGCTAGGTCGAAGGAGATCGAACGAAGGTCAATCGAGACACTCTAGATGACATGGGGAAGTTGATGACCTATAGTCAATACGAACGACCCATAATCGCCCTATGTCTCACCAAGGAGTGGCATGACAAGATATGTATCGAATATCAATCAATCAAACCAACATCATCCTCAATCATCTTCCTAAACATTAAACACAAGACCAAAGCTCTAGGATTTCTCTAACCCAAAACCCTAAAATCTACTCTAACATATGAAAGGAAGAAACAAGAAGATAGAAAGCATTAAATCTATTCTAGAAAGCATTAAAGAAACAAAAGACATGAAAACACTAAAGAGAAAACATTAAAGAATGAAAAGACATGAAAGCAATAAATCTACACTACAAAGCAATAAATGAAAACATAAAGAAAGCATCAAATGAAAGCAATGAAAGATAAAAAAACAATAAATGAAAGTAACTTACAATAAATGGGAAGAACAAAGCAACAATTGAAGAACAATCTAGAATTAGGGCAAAAATTAAAAAGGAGAAAGCATAAAATTGATGAACAAGAAAGAGAGGGTTTCTCCAATCAAGTCATAGGGTTTATGTCCCTAAAAGTGCCTTTTTATAGGCTACAAAAGTTGGGGTTAAAAGCCCTAAAAGGTCCCACGAAAATAAGCTTAAAACGAGAAACGTGCTGCGCTGAAATCAGGGGATTCGCCCGAAGCTAGGACTCCATTCGCCCGAATCCAGCCCATTAATGTGGCTTGGATTCGGTATTTCCAGAAGATATGCTCTTGTTTTGGTTCTAGGGACATTCGACCGAATTTAAGTGTCCATTCGCCCGAATCAGCAGCTTCGCTCGAATGTGTTTGGGGTTCGCCCGAATTGACTGCTGTGAGCTGCTTCCTTGGGCTGTGAGGGCTGGATTCGACCGAAGACTGTTCACATTCGACCGAATGTGAGCCTTTTGGTCACTTTAAGCCTTCAAACCATCATCAATCGAGCTCCGATCTTTCCGATACTTTCGGGGATGACCCGAAACACTTGTGGGAGCCTCGAAACGCGTGTCACTTCCTCGTTCTTGACGTCTAAGCCTCAAACTAACCCGAATCACCTCGAAACGAGCTCCGATCATCGTGATATCTTCAAGGATGACCCGAAACACATGTGAGCACCTTGAAACGCGCGCATTATCCTCGACTTTGATGTCTAAGCCTCGAACTCAACTCGAATCACCTCGAAATGTCCCGAAAACACCTAAAATGATCTCTAAACACCATGGAGACAAGATGAAGGTAAAATCGAGTATATAGAGCATAAAACCAATGTAAAACACCGAGATACGACACCAAAGTAGGGCTATAAATGTGCTCTAAATCGAGCACATCAACACCCCCAAGCTTAACCTTTGCTAGTCCCTAGCAAAGAGACTAGGTAGGAACAACATGAAAGCACACGGGCACCCCAAAACAACTAACTACAAAAACAAAACGAAACTAAACTATGATAGCGATAAAACCTAATACTCACTGTCGTAGGAATCACGGTCGCACTTAGCACGTACGACAAGCCCTTTAAACCTCAAGGTCTCTCAAAGAGGACGAGTAAGGTCTCGTGAGGGTTTTTCAGAAGGAGACCCACAAATCCTATGCAATGCAAATGCAAGGATGAAAACTATATGCAACTAAAAACTATAATGCAAGACCTAACATGATGCAATGCAAGGTGAGCGGAAATCAAAGCAACGCGAGCTGTGTACAAGCAAAACTCTTCCCTAGCCATAGGCGTGCAAGTACAATGGTCTCAAAGAGCGCAATACCGGAGAGAATGACCAAATCCACAAACTCGAGATCACTAGGGTGAGCTACATCACAGGCTATGCCACCCACTACCTAAAGAGGTCACAAGTCTACGCTCCCCGGGTAATTTCTCAAAAGATGTGAGAAATATGCAATTACGCTCATGTGTTTGATTTTGGTTCGTGTTTCGCTCAAAATCTTCCGACTAAAGATGAGTCGGGAATCAAACACCTAATAGGGGAGAATCATGGGGATTGTGTCATATCTAATTCCAGCACAAAACAAACTAATCGGATCAAGTCGAACAAGTTAGCACAAGGGTTGTAATGTTGGCTTAGGGTTAAGGTGGGATACATTTGGGAATGTGGAGCTAAGTAGAGGATAGCAAGTGACCCTAAACAAATAACCACAAACATCTCATGACAAACCAAAAACCATATCCAACAACCATAAATAACCCAATAACATGTACGCACAATGATCTCCATCATCAAACACTATCAAAACATGTAAAATCTCATAAACACAAGTGTTTCCAAGCTCATCTCCCAATAATATAACGACCTTCTCACTCACATGAATGTGTATGTGTATAAAAACTCAATGAAAAACACGAGAGAGGTCTCCTCAAAACATAAAATGTGTATGGATAATATCAATGAAAGCATGGGAGGAAATAGGAGAGAAATAATAAGAGCTGGATAAGAAATGAATAGAGTCATGAAAACCAACAACCAACAACATAACCAATAACCCACAAATCACTGTAGCGAATGACAAACCCCACTATCACAAAGCTATCCTCTAGGTAAGAAGAGGGAACAATTTGGCTCATGTGGAGGTTAAATAATGTGGCTACAAAAGAATAGGAAAGGCAAAAACTTGGCTTATCCTAAAGTCAATTGCGTTCAAGGTAGGCTATTTGGCTATGTAGTTCAATTCTAGCGAACGTGTTATCATCCCTGGTCTCAAGAAAAGCCGACTATACTGGAGAAGAACCGACACAATACTTAGATCCCCTAACTAGCACACAAAATGAATGGAACTCGCAAGGAGTCCAAGAAGGCTCAATACTCACAGGCTAGTCGAAATGCGCCTCTAAAGGTAGTCATCCAAGCCACCAACCAAGCAAACCCCAATTCCCCCAAGCTATGTGGAAAATAGGTCAAACTCTAGGTCCCAAAACATGCACATGGCTAAGGAAATATGAGTTTGCATAAGGTCAGACCACAGAAGTACACACCAGAAGCAAGCATGCCAGTTTCACAACTCAACCATCTTATTGAAAACTCAACATGAATATGCAATATCTACACTATGTATGAATGCAAGATGAACATGCGAAAAAATATACAAAATGATGCATGCTATGAACAAAACTATAGCTACATGGAACTAAATGCACAAACAAATGGGTGGAGCGACAATGGAGTTGACCATCCCACCCCCAAGCTAAAGCTTTGCTAGCCCCTAGCAAAGGAGGAGAGGAGAAAGATGAAACATTAAAAATCATGGTCAACAAAATTGTCGCAACACCCAACACACACAAAAGCTAGCCAAAAATAGAGAGAGAAGAAGGTCATACCTAGGCTAGGAGAGCATTCACTCCTAGCATTACCATCACCACCATGAAGTGGTCTAAGAACTCTCCGCCCCTCAAAAGAAGTGGAGGCATGAAGCGCGAAGCTAGGGCAATCGCCACCCCCAAGCTAGGGTGAAGCTATAGTCTTCATGTTTGGCTCTTAGGCACTTTTGAGCCTTCTTTCTCTTACTCACCCTTGTGGGACCGTTAGCATTGACCCTCTCAAAATCGTCGAATAAAACACAAGCAAAACTTGTGGAGGGTCAAGTCTAAAGGTCGTTTTAGTCTGCAAATACTAACAAGCAACACTACAAACCAAACGTGAGCAATGACTAGCAAAAATGCAATGTAATGAATGCAATGTAAAGAGTGCAAAACAAAATGAAGCAAAAAGAATATCTACAGTTGGGTTGCCTCCCAACAAGCGCTTCTTTTAGGTCTCTAGCTAGACCCGACTCACTACGGGGTAGCGAGTCAAACTCCGTAGGAGTTTATCATATTCACTTCCCACAACAGCTGAGGTTGGGGAGTGAAAGATGGAGAGAAGAGAGGGGGAAAGAAGAAACACAACAAAAACCGACTTTTCATAACATGATGAAAAGTCGGGGGAAGGATGAACGGAGGGAGGGGGGAGGAAAGCAAGAGGCAAAGCAACACAAGCATCAAAGCAAGCATGAACATGAACGACCGGGAGCTTCTCATGACAAAGAGGTGTAAGGTGAGACTCAACAGAAGGCACAACAAGGGTATGCACTTGAGACTCCTCAATAAGGGGCAAGTCTACCTCTAGGTCATCGATTCCACTTGCTAGATGATCGTGCACATATGTGAGGGGTGTGTCACATTGAGGTGCGCAAGGGACCTCATCATGAACCTCATCGGCGTGTGGTGCATCAACACAAGAACATTGATCATCTAGAGGAGAAGGGGAGCTAATGATAGGTTGAGGGGAGTCTAGGTCACGATAGTGGGACTCTAGTCTAGCTTCAAAGACCTTTCTATACATATTAACGCTCCATATTCTATCCAACTCGGTCCCCACTTGAACCAAAGGGTCACTAGAAGGGAAAGTTGGTGGAATCTCAAGGGGAGGGAAACAAGGGTACTATTTCCCATAGAAATGTTTGGCCATCTCTTTAAAGAAGTGCAAACAAGTCACAGGGGTTTGGTCAAGAAACGTGTTATCGTGATACTCATCCACGAGCTCCCTAGTTTCACTATTCAAGCCTCCGTAAAGATGATGACAATTTGCCACATTTTAACATAATACATGCGGAGGAAGAACGTCTCATATCTAAGAAAATAGCTCCAAAAAGATTCATGCTCAAGTTGATAAATGTTGCAATCCATAGAGAGAAAAACAAAAATAACAAAAACAAAGACTATGCACAAAACACACCAAAACTAAAATCTAAACAAACGCCTTGTCCCCGGCAACGGCGCCATTTTGATAACCGGTTTTTAACGCGTCGTTTAACGCTAAGAACCTAAGTTAATCAAACACATTTATAATCACCCAAAATAGAACTACAACGAGTGTAGCGGTAAGTCGGGGGTCGAACCACAGAGAACAAGGGATGCTAGACTAAAGAATTGGTGTGAGGGAAAGGTTGATGGTTGGTAAGAAGGTGGGTGAATTAAACTAAGGGTGAAAACAAACAAAGAAATAAAGCGGGCTTAGGCTAGGTCCACCCTGGGTAGGCTATTGGAAATAGAGATAGGCTAGGTCGAAGGAGATCGAACGAAGGTCAATCGAGACACTCTAGATGACATGGGGAAGTTGATGACCTATAGTCAATACGAACGACCCATAATCGCCCTATGTCTCACCAAGGAGTGGCAGGACAAGATATGTATCGAATATCAATCAATCAAACCAACATCATCCTCAATCATCTTCCTAAACATTAAACACAAGACCAAAGCTCTAGGATTTCTCTAACCCAAAACCCTAAAATCTACTCTAACATATGAAAGGAAGAAACAAGAAGATAGAAAGCATTAAATCTATTCTAGAAAGCATTAAAGAAACAAAAGACATGAAAACACTAAAGTGAAAACATTAAAGAATGAAAAGACATGAAAGCAATAAATCTACACTACAAAGCAATAAATGAAAACATAAAGAAAGCATTAAATGAAAGCAATGAAAGATAAAAAAACAATAAATGAAAGTAACTTACAATAAATGGGAAGAACAAAGCAACAATTGAAGAACAATCTAGAATTAGGGCAAAAATTAAAAAGGAGAAAGCATAAAATTGATGAACAAGAAAGAGAGGGTTTCTCCAATCAAGTCATAGGGTTTATGTCCCTAAAAGTGCCTTTTTATAGGCTACAAAAGTTGGGGTTAAAAGCCCTAAAAGGTCCCACGAAAATAAGCTTAAAACGAGAAACGTGCTGCGCTGAAATCAGGGGATTCGCCCGAAGCTAGGACTCCATTCGCCCGAATCCAGCCCATTAATGTGGCTTGGATTCGGTATTTTCAGAAGATATGCTCTTGTTTTGGTTCTAGGGACATTCGACCGAATTTAAGTGTCCATTCGCCCGAATCAGCAGCTTCGCCCGAATGTGTTTGGGGTTCGCCCGAATTGACTGCTGTGAGCTGCTTCCTTGGGCTGTGAGGGCTGGATTCGACCGAAGACTGTTCACATTCTACCGAATGTGAGCCTTTTGGTCACTTTAAGCCTTCAAACCATCATCAATCGAGCTCCGATCTTTCCGATACTTTCGGGGATGACCCGAAACACTTGTGGGAGCCTCGAAACGCGTGTCACTTCCTCGGTCTTGACGTCTAAGCCTCAAACTAACCCGAATCACCTCGAAACGAGCTCCGATCATCGTGATATCTTCGGGGATGACCCGAAACACATGTGAGCACCTTGAAACGCGCGCATTATCCTCGACTTTGATGTCTAAGCCTCGAACTCAACTCGAATCACCTCGAAATGTCCCGAAAACACCTAAAATGATCTCTAAACACCATGGAGACAAGATCAAGGTAAAATCGAGTATATAGAGCATAAAACCAATGTAAAACACCGAGATACGACACCAAAGTAGGGCTATAAATGTGCTCTAAATCGAGCACATCACTGAGCATCTTAATGACTTTCAGGATATTATTAACAAGTTGACCACTATGAAAGTTATTCTTGATGATGAGTTGCAAGCTTTGTTCTTGTTGAGTTCTTTGCCAGATAGTTGGGAAATCTTGGTTGTGACTATTAGTAACTCTGCTCCGAATGGTGTGTTATCTTTGGATGTGATCAAAGATAGCATGTTTAATGAAGAAATAAGAAGGAAGGAGATGGGAGTTAATAATTCACATGCTCTTGTTGTTGAAAACAGAGGAAGAGGAAAGAGTAAGGGTCCCAAAGGTCGTGATAACTCAAGGAGTAGGTCTAAATCTAGTGATGGAAGAAATTTGACTACATGCCACTATTGCAAGAAGCTTGGTCATATCAAGAAGTATTGTTTTCGCTTTAAAAAGGAACAGAGAAAGAAGAATGATTCACAAAAGGAGGGAGATGATAAGAATACTGCAGCAACAGCTTCTAAGAGTGATGATGAGGTTACTTTGATTTGTGCAGCTAGTGAGTGTCATCATGTTGATGGTTCAGACACAGAGTGGTTGGTAGATACAGGTGCTTCATACCATTGTGTTCCCAAAAGAGAGTACTTTATGAACTACAAGTCTGGTGATTTTGGTAGTGTGAAGATGGGAAATCAGAGCTCAGCAAGCATTGTTGGGTTGGGTGATATTCGTGTGAAGACAAGTGTTGGTTGCATGCTTACATTGAAGAATGTGCGCCATATTCCTGATCTACGCCTTAATTTGTTGTCTGCTAATGTTCTTGATTTAGAGGGTTTCCGACATACTTTTGGTGATGGTGAGTGGAAGTTGTCTAAGGGTTCGATGACAATTGCACGGGGTGATTTGTGTTGCTCTTTGTATAAGACATATTTGAGTGTATGTTCTGGTGAGCTTAATGCAGTGGAAGAGAAGAACTCTCCTAATTTGTGGCATCGAAGATTGGGACATATGAGTGACAAGGGATTAAAACTTTTAGCAGGTAAAACATTGATTCCTGTTGATAAAACTCTTTCTCTTGACCCTTGTGATCATTGTTTGGCAGGAAAGCAACATAGAGCTTCTTTTTCCAGGAAGTCTACTAAAAAGCAAGCCAAGTTGGAGTTAGTACACTCCGATGTTTGGGGTCCCATTGAAGTTGAATCCCTTGGTGGCAATAGATATTTTGTTACTTTCATCGATGACGCTACTAGAAGAACTTGGGTGTATATGTTGAAGACAAAAAGCCAAGTGTTCGAGGTGTTTCAGAAATTTCAATCCATGGTAGAAAGGGAGACAGAAAGAAAGGTGAAGCGTCTTCGAACTGACAACGGTGGTGAATATACTTCGAAAGAGTTCAAGTATTATTGCTCACAGCATGGCATAAGACATGAAAAAACAGAGCCCGGTACACCACAACACAATGGAGTTGCAGAAAGGATGAACAGAACCATTGTGGAGAAAGTGAGATGTATGCTTAGAACGTCTGGTCTTCCTAAGACATTCTGGGCTGAAGCAGTTCAATGTGCCGTGTATTTGATCAACCGTTCTCCATCAGTTCCTCTTGGTTTTGACATTCCTGATAGAGCATGGAAGGGGTGTAATCCTTCATATACACACTTGAGAGTCTTTGGATGCAAGGCATTCATGCATGTGCCGAAAGATCAGAGATTGAAGCTTGATTCCAAGACTAACCCATGTGTTTTTGTTGGCTATGGTGATGAAGAGTATGGTTTTAGACTATATGATCCTGAGAAAAAGAAGGTCGTGAGAAGCAGAGATGTAGTATTCTTTGAGCATGAGAAGGGTGCAGATCTTCTGGGTACAAGGTATACTTCTACTTCAGAATTGTCTTTTGATACTACCTATGATGTTTCTTCTCCTACACCTCCTGTTAATCAGCTAGCAAATGAGAATGTTGAAGAGAATCAGGAAGATGTTGGTGAGGTACAACCTGATGGTGATGTACCAGTTCATGATGATGATGATGTTCATGAGGATGATGATGTTGATCGTGATGAGTCTTCATCAGATGAGGAAGAAGTACATGATGAAGAGGTTCATGAGCAGGGGGAGCAACCTACCCCTCATGTTGAGGATACACAAGTTAGAAGGTCAACTAGAGAGCGAAGGCCTTCAACTAAGTATCCAAGCTCATAGTTCATTTTACTCACCGAGGATGGAGAGCCAGAAAATTATCAAGAAGTGTTGTCTCTTGAAGAGAAAGATTTGTGGCTCAATGCAATGAAGGAAGAAATGGAGTCCTTACAGAAAAATGAAACTTATGAGTTGGTGAAGCTTCCCAAGGGTAAGAAAGTCTTGAAAAACAGGTGGGTTTTCAGGAACAAGAAAGATGGTGAGAAGATAGTAAAGCGCAAAGCCAGACTGGTGGTAAAGGGATACAAACAGAGAAAGGGTATTGACTTTGATGAGATCTTCTCTCCTGTTGTCAAAATGACTTCTATCAGAACTGTGCTAGGATTGGCTGCAAGTCTTGATCTTGAGTTGGAGCAGCTTGATGTTAAAACTGCTTTTTTACATGGTGACTTGCATGAAGAAATCTACATGGAGCAACCTGAAGGGTTTGAAGAAAAGGGGAGAGAAAACCTTGTTTGTAAGTTGAAGAAGAGTCTTTATGGGCTTAAACAAGCACCAAGGCAATGGTACCGAAAATTTGATTCGTTTATGATAAGTAATGGTTATAAGCGGACTTCTGCAGATCCTTGTGTGTACTTCAAGAGGTTCCCTGGTGACAAATTCATTATCCTTCTTTTGTATGTAGATGATATGCTGATAGTTGGGCAAGATTCAGAGATGATTAGCAATTTGAAGAAAAAATTGTTTAGTTCATTTGACATGAAAGACTTGGGTCCAGCAAAGCAAATTTTAGGCATGGAGATTGCTCGTGATAGGAAGGCTGGAAAGTTGTGGTTATCACAGGAAAAGTATATTGAACGGATTCTTGAAAGGTTCAATATGAAGCATGCCAAGCCAGTTAGTACACCATTAGCTGCTCATTTTAAGCTAAGTAAGAGAGCTTGTCCTACAACAGAGAAAGAGAAAGCAAGTATGTCTACTATTCCATATTCTTCTGCTGTTGGTTCTTTGATGTATGCAATGGTTTGTACTAGACCAGATATTGCACATTCTGTTGGAGTTGTGAGCAGATACTTATCCAATCCGGGTAAGGTTCACTGGGATGCAGTAAAGTGGATCTTTAGGTACTTGCGTGGCACCTCTAAACTTTGTTTGTGTTATGGAGGTGGAAAGCCTATTCTTGAGGGGTATACAGATGCAGACATGGCTGGTGATCTCGATAATAGAAAGTCTACCTCGGGTTATGTGTTCACTTATTCAGGGGGAGCCATATCATGGCAATCCAAGTTACAAAAGTGTGTGGCTTTGTCGACTACTGAGGCAGAATATATAGCAGCTGTGGAAGCAGGCAAGGAAATACTTTGGTTGAAAAGGTTTCTTCAAGAGTTGGGTTTGAAGCAAAGTGAGTATGTAGTACTTTGTGATAGTCAAAGTGCTATGGATCGGGTTATATGTTCACTTATTCAGGTAAAATGAACCCAATGTAGTTCACAACAACTCACAACCCACCAACAACTACAAACAATAAGAGATTGAAATTAGAGAACAAAAGGAGTAGAAATCACCCAAACAGCACTTCTGTCCAGAGACCACCGTGACCAAACGAGAGCTCAAAACAACGATCCAACCGTTCAAAATGAAGCCCTTGGTGTCAGGAACAAGCTGTCGAAATTTGAGGATGATCCAACGGTGCGATTTCCGGCAACGGGCAAAATACTGAATGCTGCCCTAAAACCTCCGTTTCTTTCTCTCTATTTTGTGTGTTTTGTTTTTAGAAAACTTCTCTCACACCTTGGTCACATGTTTTCCACAATATAACCCATCATAAAGCTTCTAAGAGAAGCCACATAATAAGTCTTCAAATTAGACTTAAACCAAGCAAGTAAAATGTAATAAAAAAGCACCAAGTAAATGGACCAAAACAAGTTACACTTTACTACAATTGGGCTGGACCCATAACAGGATGAACATCACCATATTATTTAAAGAACTTAATAAATCATCACTATACCTTGCACTACATTGATGTTTACTTGATTACACGTTGTAGAAATTTAATGTATAAAGATTTAGCATACACATTAAAATTAAAATAAAGGTTTAGTATACTAAGTTTGATGATTTTGGTATTATTGATCATTGTGTTTAGTATACTAATTTTACTTAATTAGTTGGTAATATTATATTTACATATGAGAAAATTAGTTTACTTAATTAGAAGTTTGAAGTAGCTTATGTCATCAAATGATACCTTTTACATAAGATGTTAATAAACATAGATATTCATATTTATTTATGCTGGAGATATCCGCGCACATATAAGTATATAACAAGCTCTAATAGCTAGTAAATGCATCAATAATTAAACTAAAGAGTATATAGAACTTGTACCCATAAGATGTTAATAATTAAGCTAAGTACATATTCGTATTTGTAAATTGATTAACAATATAATAACATAATGATATAAGAACATAATGAATATCCATGTTCCTAAAATTTTTTCCTTTACAAATTAATTTTAAGTTAATGTATTTTTATGCACATGTTATTAGCGATTGTAATATGTAGTAATATATACTTAGAAAAAAGTAATATTTGTAAAACATTCTTATCATTGTACGTAATTTCTCTACATTATGATTGGTTGTTATTTTTTTTGAATCGGGTTTATCATCAATAAAGCGAGAATTGTTACAACATTATATTTTAAATATATATTTAATGTAGCATTAATATTTTAAAACACGTGAGTCAATTGTATAATATTTTGTACAATATGAATTGCACATCATCCATTCCTATCAACTGAGTTTTTATAATAAGGATAACTTGTGCTTCATTTGAAAATTAGTATTAAAAGCCGCATAAAAGGTTAAGGTAGTCTCAGCACAAAAAATTTAGAGTAACTATTGCAAATATAGAAATATGTATGTTTTGTTGTTTTGTGACTTGACTTTAATGTAAGGATTGATACTATTGCTTTCTATCTATAATAAAAAATTATAAATATTTAATACTCCCTCCGAATCAATTTAGTTGTCACATATTCTTATTTGGCAAATTCATATTAATTGTCACATTTCTTTTTTGTCAATATTTTTTTTTACCTAAGTACCTGATAGCCGGGTTTCTAACGCGTTGTTATACGCTATAAACCTAGGCTATGCAAACTATATTTATAATCACCCAAAATGCTTCTACAACGAGTGTAGCGGTAAGAAGGGGGTAGAACCACAGAGACAAGGGAGCTAGACTAAAGGTTTGGTGTGGGAAAGGTTGTATGGTAGGTAAGAGGATGGGTGAACTAAACTAATGACGAAAACAAGCAATGAAAGAAAGCGAGCTTAGGTTAGGTCCACTCAACTAGGTAGGTCTATTGGAAATAGAGATAGGTTTGGTCGAGGGAGATCGAACGAAGATCGATCGAGACACACTAGACATCGAGGGGAAGTTGGTGACCTATAGTCATGTGAACGACCCATAATCGCCCTATGTCTCACTTAGGAGTAGCATGTAAAGATTCGACTCGAATATCAATCAAGCAATCAACATCAATCTCAACCATCTTCCTAAACATTAAACACAAGACCAAAGCCCTAGGGTTTCTCTAACACAAAACCAAAAAACAACTACTCTAGCATATTGAAAGCAAAAACAATAAAGGAAGAAAGCATTAAATCTACTCTACAAAGCATGAGAATGAAGAAGAACATAAAAACATGAAAGAAAGCATAAAGGAATCAAAAGACATGAAAGCATTAAATCTAGACTAGGAAAGTAATAAATGAAAGCATTAAATAAAGCATTAAAGATAGTAAAGCATTAAATAAAGAAAACTTACTTAAATAAATGTGCTTGAATGAAGAACAAAAGATAAGAGAAAGCACAAACTAATCTAGGGCAAAAATGAAGAGAAAAACAAGTAAAGATTTGATGAACAAGTTGGGAGGGTTTCACCCAAGAATGCCATAGGCAAAACATTCAGATTAGAGCCTTTATATATGTTATACAAGATGGGGGTAAAAACCCTAAAAGAATCCTACGAGGCTAAGCTTGCGAAGAAAAGATCTGCGGTAAAAACAGGGCCCATTCGCCCAAATCCATGAAGCATTCGCCCGAATGGAACCTCATTCGCCCGAATGAGGTTCATTCGGGGTTTCCAGAGAGTTAAAGAACCAAAAACACATTTTCATGAGCCATTCGCCAAAGTGGCATGGGATTCGCCTGAATGTGCTTTCCTTTGCCCAAATCAGCTTGAGATTCGCCCAAATCAGCATCTTTGAGCATTGTATGTTGGTGCAGCAAGGCCATTCGCTCGAAGGGGCTTTGTATTCGACCGAATGTAGGGTCATTTTGGCCCATTTTGCTTTTCTTCCATCTTCGAACGAGCATCGAAAGACTTTCGGGCTTCGCAACGTCTACGGGGATGACTTGGGCCACTCGGGAATGCTTCGATATGTGAGTCTCGTCTTCGATCCAAGCGTCTAAGTATCGTACGCAACGAAAACACCATGAAATCTCCTCAAAACACCTAAAAATACCTTAAAGCACTATGGAGACAAGATCAAGGTAAAATCATGCATAAGATATGTAAAAACCGATATAAAACGCAAGACTTGACACTAAAATGAGGAGATAAATGTGCACTAGAAAACGAGCTCATCAATACCCCATATTCACACAATTAAAGACCAAAATACCCTCACTTTACTAACTTACAATACTTTAACTATCACCTTTACAATTAATATAATCAATTAAAATACGCCAACTATCACCTCTTTAGAGGACCCTACACAACCCTTAATAACTGTGTCCAAGCAAATGAGACAACACTATTGATTCATGGGAGTATTGATAATATTTTATATTAAAACATAAAAGGTAAATTTATAATTAGGATGCTTTTTATCATTAATGAAAGGTGTATAAACATAAAAGGTAAACTTTATAATTAGGATGCCTTGATGAAGTATATTTAAATTATTTTTTCATTAATTTAAATTCCTATTTTTTTTTTATTTTACGAAAATAAGATAAGTTTATTATTACTTTTTTATTATCAATATTTGTACTTAATATATTATTAGTAAACTTAAAATTTTATTATCACTAATATAATACTATTATCATAACCTACACTACTATGATCATAGGTTTCATCATTACACTATAGTACATTTTAATTTTACACATCATTTACCATCTAACTCCATTTATATACTATTTCCTGTCATCTTCCCTACAACATCCCTGTTTTGGTTGAAATCGTCAAACAAACAGTTCATCTTGCAAATGGGTAAGAGAAAGACTAAATCATCTAACAAAAATCAAGAAGCCCATGTTTCAAACGCTAATCCAAGAGCAAATATTTTATGTAAGATTTTCTGTTTAATTTTTCTCAATTTGTAATGTCATTTGATTTTTATTTTGGTGTATTTTTGTATTGATGAGTAAGAGTGATGGTAAATCAGTGAATCTGTGGTATATTTTTGGGTTGGTTGAGTGTTGCATGTAACATTAGTTTTTTTTATGCGCCATTTTGTTTACTATTTTGTAAGTGCAATTTTGTATAAGCGTCATTTTTATGAAATCTTTTTTTGATTAACTTCTCTTGAATTTTTGTTTCCTTTTGTTTTTATCCCTATTCTTGTTGGCTATTCGAAGTTTAATTTGATGCACTTTTGCTGTGATTTATATAAGTTTTTTTTATTTGATGACATTATAAATGGGTTTTAAAGTATTTATTCATTTGTGTGTAGTTGATAAAGTTTCATAAAAAATTATTGATTTTTAAGATCATCATAGAACTTAATTGTTATTTTAAAGCCATTGTTTGAGGTTTGGTTTACAAGAAATCAAGATACTATGACCGTTAACCGAGAAAATACTAAGGATAAACATCTTATACCTTGCTCTGCATCATCTGTATCGAAAGTTTTTGTAAAACATTTAATGATGCATAGTCAGATATTTAACCATCACCTAGAGTATGTTATCTCTTCATATCCAAAGGATTGGTTTATTTGATACGCCTATGATGGTAAGTTATCATTTTTGAACTACCAAGAATATATAAAAGAGCATTCCAACAAACTGCATGAAATCATTCGATTAATCCATTGGCAAGTGAAACCAATGGGATATGCATTCGTTGCTGTCCGGGCCACCACAAATTGATTTCTTGGGGTGATTTTTGTGCGATGTGAAGACTAGAGAATATTCCAACCTTTTTTCGAGGTAGATAGGCTTATTCGAAGTATATAGGCTTATTGGGTGGATCAATATAGCAACCCAAGGCTTATTCGAATTTTCAGATTTTAATATCACATTTTTTCAGAATTTTTGTTTCCCTCCTTATTTCATGTGTGTGTGTTTATCAACCAACCCATTGCAAGAGATCGTTAGATTGTGGAACAATCTCTTATTTACTAAGTTGTGGAATAATTTAGATTACATTCTTCAAACCACTGAGTGAAACTCAAGATAGAAACGAGGGAATTAATCCGTTGGCGATTGAAACCAATAGGATACGCATTCGTCGCTGTCCGGTCAACCATGAATTGATTTCTTGGGGTGACTTTTGTGTGATGTGAAATCCAACCTTTATTTGAAGTAGATAGGCTTATTAGATGCAAAATTGTCACTCCGAAAGCCCGATCTTGGTGCAAATTGGTATTAGAGCACGAGTTGCGAGAGGTCACAAACACCACTATTAAGGGCGGTCAATTTTTCCCCAAGAAGGAGCAGTTGAACCATATGTACCCCTATCACACAATGGTTCAGTTCAAAATCAGGATGTCCCAATTAAAAATAAGGATAATCGAGAACATGATCATGGTGGATCAAGCAAAGATCATAAGGACATGAACACATTAACAAAAACCCATGAAAGAACGAAAAATCAATATAGCAACCCATGGCGGCTAGCCCACCTTGTGATATACGAGGAGCCCTCATTTGAGCCTATTTCAACGACTATTTTTAATTCGCATTTTGTGTTCTTTTTTTTTTCTATTATTTCGACTAGCCCACCTTGCACATAGACCTCCCTATCATGGCCCAAGAACTCTTTTAAAGATACTCACTTCATGAAAAATCAAGGCTAAGGTCCCATGGTCAATAACAAATTTGAATAGGAGCTGTTTTTTTTTTAATTCGCATTTTGTGTTCTTTTTTTTCTATTATTTCGCACATGTACTTGGGCAAAAACATTAAGCCTATTTAAACGGCTATTGGTATCAGAGCACGAGTTGCGAGAGGGCAAATACACCACTGTTGAGGGCGGTCAATTCTTCTCCAAGAGGGAGGAGTTGAACCATATGTGCCACTATCACACAATGGTTCCGTTCAAATTCATAATGGCCCAATTCAAAATAAGGATAATCGAGATCATGATCATGGTAGATCATTCCAAGATCATAAGTACACGAAAACATTAACAACAATCCATTAAGTTTCAAAAATTAATATAGTAACCCATGGCAACCAGCCCACCTTGCGACCAACGAGGAGCCTTCATTTGAGCATCAACGACTTGGACAAGGGGAGAAACGTGATCCTTGCACATAGACCTCCCCATCATGGCCCAAGAACTCTCTTAAAGATACTCACAACATGAAAAATCAAGGCTAAGGTCCCATGGTCAATAACAAATCCGAATAGGAGCTGTACTGTTTTTAATTCGCCATTTTGTGTTCTTTTTTTCCTATTATTTTGCACATTTACTTGGGCAAAAACATTAAGCCTATTTCAACGGCTATTTTTAATTTGCGTAGCCTATAAATATGTCAAACTCTCTCATTGTATAGGACATTAGATTTACATTACATTTTTAGATTTTAATAACACTTTTTTTCAAAATTTTTGTTTCGCTCCTTATTTCGTGTTTGTGTGTTCATCAACAAGCCCATTGCAAGGGATTGTGGAACAATCTCTCATTTTCTAAGTTGTGGAACAATTTAGATTACATTCTTCAAACCATTGAGTGAAACTCAAGATACACTAGTGGAAAAAAAGCTATTGGCTGCTACTTATTGGCTGCGGTTTTTAGGCACACGCAGCCAATATGAGTAAAAAAAAATCTGGTAAAAAAAAAATTAACAAATGCTGCAGAATTTACACTTAACCGCATTCCAAATCTGTTTCAAAAATTAAGATAAAGAAAGGGCTGCAGTTTTTATTCTTTCCGCAGCCATAAATAGCAGCCAATAGCTTCAAAATTAAGAAAATCAGCAAAAAAAATAAAATTAGGGAAAGGGCTGCGGTTTTATCTTCTGTCTGCAGCCATCAACCTTGCTCAATTAAAAAACGCGCCCAACAACGTTCATTTTCTTCTCAAAAGCTTCAAAAACCTTCAAAGTCTACTATTCGAAAACCTTCAAAAACGCGCCCAACAACGTTCTCAAAACCTGCTGTCATCTTCTTCTTCAACCCACGAAAATTATCCTAAACTTACTGTTCTTCTTCTTGTTCAAGGTACATCTACTGTTCTTCAAGGTATTCCTACAATTTTTTTTTAATTCATTCGAAATTTTAATATGTTAAAATTGTTAATTTTGATGTTAAAGCTTTAAGCCATATTCTTGTAAACCCATATTCATTCGAAAAAGCTCACAAAACCCACGAAAAATTTTGAACTCACAAAACCCTCAAAAAACCTCTTTATCTTCTTCATTTTCTTTCCAAACCCACGAAAATTAACTAGGTATTTGGGATTATTTTCGTTTTTGTTTTTGTTATATGTAGTTTGGTATTTGGGATTATTTGGGATTATTTTCGTTTGGGATTATAATTTTGTGTGTTGGTTTTTGTGTGTTAGCAAGAATATGGGTTAGACCCATGAAATTCTTATGTGTTGTTATTGTTGCTCTTCTTAAAACAACAAAAAAACCCATTGTTGCTCACCCTAAACCCATTAAAAACTCAAGCCCTTATATAGTTAGAATTAAGACTTTGTCATTGTATTATTGTTATTGCTTGAAATGCACTGTTGTTTTGATTTGAATGGTAGGCAGTGAATGGTAGGCATTTGTGTTTTGATTTGAATGGTAGGCAGTGATGGTAGGCATTTGTGTTTTGATTTGAATGGTAGGCAGTGATGGTAAAACCCACGAATTAAACCCACGAAATTTGGGTTTAATTCTTGCTCATCTTTAAGGCTATACGAAATTTTTGTTTGATTCTTGTGTGTTGTTATTCTTGTTCTTCTTTTTAAAGCTTAGTTTTTTTATACTAAAATTTATATTTTTATTGTGTAGACCCACGAAATTTAGGGCTTATTGAGTATTTTTTTGACAGTTCTAGACCCACGAAATCCAAGGTATAATATTGATATTTTTTTCATTGTGTTTTAGGGCTTAGTTTATTATTTATGTATTTTGTTTTTGTACTAATTTTGTTTTTGTTTTACATTGTAGAGATTACACTCATCTAAACCCACAAAATCTCAAGGTATTATTTTGATTTTAAGTTTTCAAGTTCATCGTCTTTTAGGGCTTAATTATTTATGTATATTGTTAAAATGTGTTTAGTTATTGTACATACATATATATATATATATATATATATATATATATATATATATATATATATATATATATATATATATATATATATATATATATATATATATATATACTTCCTCCGTTCTTATTTACTTGCTACATTTGCATGGGCACAAATATTAAGGAGTTACTGTGCAATGATGAGTAGTAGGTGGAAAGTTGCTTTTTTGGAATTTTTTAATATTATTTGTTGAAAAATGAAAAAGAAAAATAGGATTAATTAGATATAGAGTAGGATAAAAGTAGAAGTAGGTATAACTTTAAATGATTGGTTTTTTACTAAAAAGGAAATGTAGCAAGTAATATGAAATTTCCCAAAATGGAAAATGTAGCAAGTATTATGGAACGGAGGAAGTATATATATATATATATATATATATATATATATATATATATATATATATATATATATATATATATATATATATATATATATATATATATATATATATATATATATATATATATATATATATATATATATATATATATATATATATATATATATATATATATATATATATATATATATATATATATATATATATATATATATATATATATATGTTATTATTAGTATTAGATTGAATATATGTATTTCTATGGTTAAATGATTTATTTTTATGAATTATAGAATTGATGAAGTTTGGTTATAGATGAATAGATGAATTGATGAAGTTTGATGTATGAAATATATTGATGGCGTATTAGAATTTTGTAGTGTTGCGGTTGAACATCAAATTAGGACGGGGGAGTTGGTTTTTATTGCCCATATGTCAATTGTGGCAATGTATCAAAGGTAGATTGTGTTTATATCTTTAGGGAGCACATACTTCGACGTGGGTTTAGGCCTCAATATCATGTTTGGGTTTGGCATGGTGAGGAGGGAGTTTACAAGGAAAATAGTGTTGTTGAGGATGTCAATAATGTGGCCGATGTCAATGAGGATGTAGTGGATGAAGAGAATGTTGATGAGGATGTGGATCGTGTTGATGAGATGATGGAGGGAGTTGAGGATGAGTTAGGAAAACGTCCTCGTGTATTTGACTTGTTGACAGAGGCTTCTCAAAAGCCTTTGTATCCTGGATGTACAAAGTTCACCAAACTTACAGCAGTTTTGACGATTTTCAACATTAAGTCAAAGTTCAATTGGAGTGACACTAGTTTCACAATGTTATTAGAAGCGTTAGGTGAGATCCTTCCTGAGGGAAATGAACTTCCAAAGTCGACATACTATGCCAAAAAGCTAATGTGTCCTTTCGGGTTAGAGTACCAGAAGATTCATGCGTGTCCGAATGATTGTGTATTGTATCGGAATGAAAACGAGAACTTAGAAGAGTGTCATAGGTGTGGGTTATCACGTTACAAGCGTAAAGGGGCTCGAGATGCTAAAGGGCCCCCGTCTAAGGTATTGTGGTATCTTCCAATAATACCAAGATTCAAGCGCTTGTTTTCTATAAAGAAAGATGCGTTAAATTTGAGGTGGCATGCAGATAGGGTGAAGAAAGATCACTTGCTCACACATCCATCCGATTCTCCGGAGTGGAAGAGTATTGATAGGTTGCACAAGAGTTTTGGGGATGAAGTTTGTAATTTAAGGCTCGGACTGTGCACGGATGGAATGAACCCATTTGGCAATCTTAGTTCTCAACATAGTACTTGGCCGATACTTTTACGGCCCGTTTGGTAGATGGTAATAAATCGTGGTAATGGGAATGAAATGCTAGTGTAATTTTGGTTGAAAAATCTCTTTGCTTCCTTGATGGCCATGCTTGACAACCTTCAATCATCTCATTTTGTTCATAAAATTCATTCCAATGCATTACCAAGGGGAGAGGTGGTATTAGGTGGTAATGGAAATTTGTGAACAAAAAAACTTTTTTGTGATCAAAGTTTCATTACCATGGGAATGACATGAAAGTTTTGATTAAATTTTACACTATAAATCATTCCCATTACCACCATTTAGTACCACTAACCAAACGGGCCGTTAGTGATTTATAATTTGCCACCTTGGTTGTGTATGAAGCGTAAGTACATTATGCTTTCGCTTCTTATCTCGGGTCCTAAGCAACCTGGTAACGGCATAAATGTATATCTTGCACCTCTCGTTGAGGATTTGAGAAAGATGTGGGATGAAGGGGTTTCTGTGTTTGATGCATATGCTAATGAGGAGTTCACCTTGCGTGCAATACTTTTATGCACCGTTAACGATTTTCCGGCATATGGAAACTGATCAGGGTATAAGAACAAAGGGAAGAAAGCGTGCCTAATATGTATCGATGATATGGAATCCACGTGGATTCCTAAATTCAAACATGTATTCATGAATCATCAAAAGTTCCTCCCACGAGATCACCAATACCGTAAGAAGAAGAAGATGTTCAACGGGGAGGTTGCGGACCGTGTAGCTCGTCGACCGTTGACCGGTTATGAGGTTTACGAACAGGTTAAGGGGGTTGAAACTGTATTTGGTAAAACAGGGCAAGTGCAAGGGGGTGAACATCGACTGTGAAAAAAAGAATCAATCTTTTGGACGCTTCCATATTGGAGAGATCTATAGGTTTGGTATTGTCTTGATGTTATGCATATAGAGAAAAATGTATGCGATGCCATACTCGGGACTCTCATGAACATTCCGGGTAAGACAAAGGATAATAAGGCCGTGCGAGATTACTTTGAATGTAAGGGTATTCGTCCGGAGTTGTGGGCACAGGTTAAGGGGAGTAAGAAAAGAGAAAGAACTGATGAAGTTGGTGGTAGTAGCAAGGGAAAGGTCGGTAAGAAGAAGTTGAGTAGTGAAAAAGTTTATTTGCCTCCAGCTTGCTACACATTGTCCAAAGTAGAGAAGCGGGCCTTTTGTGAGTCTTTGTATGGCGTTAAGGTTCCCCTCTGGGTACTCATCTAACATGAAGAGATTTGTTACCCTTAATGGTGAATTGAAGTTGGGAAGTATGAAATCTCACGATTGCCATGTAATGATGCAAGTGTTCTTACCGATCGCACTACGTGGAATATTGCCAAAACATGTGAGATATGCTGTTACCGAGCTATGTTCGTTCTTCAACACTATTTGTAGTAAAGTTCTTGATCCCTTTAAACTTGATGCTCTTCAACTCGACGTGATTGTAACTTTATGCAAGTTTGAGATGTATTTTCCACCTTCTTTCTTTGACATAATGGTTCATCTTATGGTTCATCTTGTTCGTGAAATCAAGCTTTTAGGTCCAGTTTTTTTAAGGTGGTGCTATCCTTTTGAGAGACACATGGGTGTGTTACATAACAATGTGAGGAATCCAGCACAACCAGAGGGGAGTATGATTCAAGGCACTGTAAGCGATGAGATCGGTAATTTGATAGCCGAGTATATGGCTATGGCAAAGCCTATTGGACTACCCACCTCTCAACATGAAGGAAGACTTGAGGGAAAAGGAACAATTGGCTCTAAAACAATCACACCTTCTCGGGATAGTCTGTTACAAGCACACCTGTATGTGTTGCATCATATTTCAGAAGTTCATCCTTTTTTGAATGAGCATTTTGATATATTGCGCGCAAAATATCCGTCTAGAGGTGATAGGGCATTGATGCAGTTGCATAACAAGACGTTTATTGATTGGTTTCATAATCAAGTAATATGTGAAGAACTAAAGGGTGTATCTGAAACTGTTAAGTGGTTAGCTTTTGGTCCTCGTGATGATGTCAACAAATATGATGGTTACGATGTCAATGGGTTTACATTTTGGACTAAGGGTCAAGATAAGAAGTCATCGTATCTGCAGAATAGTGGGGTTTCTATTTTGTTGTCATCTACATTTTACGCGAGTGCCATGGATCAATCACCGGTTGATGCTAAATCGGTATACTACGGGCGGGTACATGATATATGGGAGCTTGACTATTGTACTTTCACTATGGGTCTTTTCAAATGCAAGTGGGTGGATAATAATCGACGATGCGTTAAAAATGATGACCCTTGTGGATTCACTCTTGTAGACTTGGATCGCTTGCGTGATGGTGAGGAGCCATTCATACTAGCCACACAAGCCAACCAAGTATTTTACATTGAAGACCCTTCTAATAAAAAATGGTCTATTGTTATACCGGGAAAAATAAGTATCCTTGGTATAGGTGATGTTGAGGATAAGAAAGAATATAATTCATTTGAAGACTCCCCACCCTTTATCAATCCAAAATCAGTGAATGAAGATGATGAAGATGTTGGTTATATGCATGTAGATCACACGGAAGGAATACATTTGAATTAAGTGATTCACAAGGTATGAATTATTTAAGGTTATTAAATCAATTTTTATCACTTTCGAGCGTAAAATAGCTTAAAATTGGTTTGTTATGCATGAAACTTGGCACACAACACTATTTGGTATATATAATTGTGTTGAAGTTGTTAGAATCGAAAATATTTGTCATATGCTTGAAATTAAGGGTTAGGTTGCGTTTTTAACGGTTTTGAATGAATTTTGGTACTTTCGAGCGTAAAATAGCTTAAACTTGGTTTGCTATGCATGAAACTTGGCACACAACACTATTTGGTATATATAATTGTGTTGAAGTTGTTAGAATCGAAAATAATTGTTATATGCTTGAAATTAAGGGTTAGGTTGCGTTTTTAACGATTTTGAATGAATTTTTGCATTTTTGAGCGTAAAGTAGCTTAAACTTGGTTTATTATGCATGAAACTTGGCACACAACACTATTTGGTATATATGATTGTGTTGAAGTAGTTAGAATCGAAAATAATTGTCATATGCTTGAAATTAAGGGTCAAGTTGCGTTTTTAACGGTTTTGAATGAATTTTGGCATTTTCGAGCGTAAAGTAGCTTAAACTTGGTTTGTTATGCATGAAACTTGGCACACAACACTATTTGGTATATATAAATGTGTTGAAGTTGTTAGAATAGAAAATAATTGTCATATGCTTGAAATTAAGGGTCAAGTTGCGTTTTTAACGGTTTGGAATGAATTTTGGCATTTTCGAGCGTAAAGTAGCTTAAACTTGGTTTGTTATGCATGAAACTTGACACACAACACTATTTGGTATATATAAATGTGTTGAAGTTGTTAGAATCGAAAATAATTGTCATATGCTTGAAATTAAGGGTCAAGTTCCGTTTTTAACGGTTTTAAATGAATTTTGACATTTCCGAGCGTAAAATAGCTTAAACTATGTTTGTTATGCATGAAACATTGCGTACAACACTATTTGGTGTATATTATTGTGTTGAAGTTGTTAGAATCGAAAATAATTGTCATATGCTTGAAATTATGGGTCAAATTGCGTTTTTAACGGATTTGAACGATTTTTGGCATTTTTGTCAATTCCTAATGTATTTCTATTTATATTCTTTCAGGTACTTTATCTACAATGCATCTTTTCAGAGACGACATTGTGCCCGAGATTGAGACTTTGGATGACGATGTCCATAGTGAGTCGGATAAGAATTATGATTCGACGAAGGAAAAGGACATAGTTGATGATGATGATGCCATTGAGGATGACGACCCACTTGTTAGACACGAGCGATTGGCTCATGCTTCTCCTCCTATTGATGAGATGGTTTCTACTAAAACAGAGACATCTTCAAAGAAACGAGAAGGGCGAGGTCCTACGAAAAACCTTAAAGTCACAAAGCCTATGTACCTCGAATACAACGCATTGGGTCAACCGTGTGGAAAGTGGCGTAAGGAATATGGAAAACAAGTGGGTTCATGTGTTCGCAAGATTTCCATATTACACGCGTGGCACGAGGTTCCAGAGGGTTTGAAGAACTCATTTTGGGATGATACGATGGTAATAAGCAACTTTAGTCTTTTATTAATTTCTTTCATTTTAAAATTAATTGAATTGACATTAATTATTAATTATATTTTCCTTTTGTAGAATTTTTTTCACATCGAGCACGGCGAAGAAAAGAAGAGTATTTTTCATTCAACTGTTGCTGAAATATTAAGAGATTTCAAAGCAAAGCTCGTTGCTGGTTGGATCACAAAGAAGCGTCACCGTCAGACCAAGAAGGTGAAAACGGGAAATGAAGATGGAGAATAAGCTCCTTCAAAGATGTCGTATGAGATATGGCCACACATATAGAAAAATGAGTGGGAGGCATTTGTTGCCAGAAAAACAACTCTCAATGAAGTTGTAAGTATTATAGCTTTTCATTTTTATTTACTTCTTTTGATTTAATTATTAAACTAATAATATATGACATTTGACTTAAAAGCTCGTTGCTGGTTGGATCACAAAGAAGCGTCACCGTCAGACCAAGAAGGTGAAAACGGGAAATGAAGATGGAGAAAAAGCTCCTTCAAAGATGTCGTATGAGATATGGCCACACATATAGAAAAATGAGTGGGAGGCATTTGTTGCCAGAAAAACAACTCTCAATGAAGTTGTAAGTATTATAGCTTTTCATTTTTATTTACTTCTTTTGATTTAATTATTAAACTAATAATATATGACATTTGACTTATGTTGATTAATAAGGAAAAATGTGGTAAAGCTTCCGAGTCAGCAAAGAAAAGGAAGTTTTACCATCACATGGGCTCAAGAACGTATGATGAGGCCCGAAAAGAGTGGGTGAATGCGGGATTATACCCCAATCAGAGTTCAGCCACGAGCTCATCTACGACTACCTCGTCAGTGAGTACTCCTGCTGGAGATCGGGTGCTGGATTGGTATTGCGGGCTTCATGCTCGAGATGAAAGTGGTAAAGTTACCATTCCTAATCCGGGAACGAAGAAGATTGCGAATGTTGTGGTGAGTTTTCATATCATTTAAGTATATTCTTGATTTGTTATGTACTTAAAGTAATTGATCGTTTTTATTTGAATAGATGGGCTGGAAGGAAAAAGAAGCTACGGGGGAGTTCACCCCAAAAGACAATCTTGATGCATTGCATATGGTCTTAGGGAAAGACCATCAAGGGCGGGTAGTCGGCAAAGGAGGCGTCCGCGTGGGCGTAAAGAAGGCATTCGGCAAAGAGTGCGTTACTACTCGATCTAGAACGATGCCATCGCTTGATTAAGTAGAGAAACAACTCGAGGAAAAAATCACAGCCGAAGTCACATCAAAAGTGACAAAGGACGTTCTCGACAAGGTGGCATCGCTTTTGCAGAAGATAGGAACACCTAATGTTGACTTGGCAAATTTGATTGCCGAGGACCAGCAAAGTCAACATGCGGATCCTAAGGCTTTAGTGGAGCCATCGCCCGAGCCCGTTACCCCCGTAGCACACCAGCCCATTCATACCTGTAGCACACCAGCCCATTCATACCATGAACTCCATTACTCAGGTTCCGGAAAAACCACCTGAGCCAGTGGTAAAGGTACATATAATTTTTTAAATATACAAGCGCGTATTTATTTAAATTGCAACGTGTTTTAATAATTTATTATGATGTTAATTATACTAAACGACAAAATTTTTAGGAGGCGACTCCTTGCTCTCTTTTGTTGCCTCAGATAGGCATTGCTCGTGGTGGCGACTTAACTGAGGTTGCATTCGGTATGGCGCAGCCAACCCAAGTGGGCCAAACAGTGCATTCAATGCCTGTTACAAGTGGCCACATTAGTGTGACGGTAGAAACTATCGTAAAGGGGTTCGACGATTTCTCACTTCCAGTTCCGATGCCAGAATGGACCCTTGAGAATTTATCGGACGCCCAAGGTAGTTTCGTCACATGGCCATATAATTGGGTCCGACTCACAGCCAAGGTAATATATCTTTTGTATTATTTTATTTGTTTTTATTACTTCAATTGCGTGAGTAATTACACTAATTTAATTGTATAAAATGAAATAGGAAAAGAGCTCAAAGAGCTCTATGAGAGAGATCGAATCCTCATCGTCGGTGACAATCACTCCAATCTTGACTGATGAGGAGGTTAAAGATCTCTTTTCAGATTGTCTATGGCTGCACATGGGTGCATCTCGCATGCGCGAGGAGGACCCACTTATTCTACCCCTGAGCACGGAACAATTTTGCTTTGCCGAGGAGCCTAGCGTCATTATTGGTCCTAGTGACATTGGGCAATTTTTGGGAGGGGAGATGTTGAATATTGCCCTTATCCATGTCTACATGATGTATGTGATGTTCTTATCTTACAATTTAGGTTTTATTGTTTAATTGTTTTAATAATCGAATGACTGACAAAATTTTCTTATTCGTGAGTTTAGTGGGACTTACGAGCAGTTGAATTGCCTCGAACCTCCAATAAAATTTGGATGGCTTGATCCTGAGTCTATTAATGGTGATAAGAGTCAGACTGATCCCGATGACGTCAAAGCATATGTTAAACGTGCTCTGAAACATTCATTTGAATCTAAACACACGTTCATTTTGGCCCCATACTATGAAAGGTGACTAGTTTTATTATTGAATTAAATTGAACTTATATTTTGATTTTACTTATGTTCACCTGTTTTTTATCTTGTTGATTTAAAATCGCGGTTGTTGTAGTGTGCATTGGATGCTTTTGGTCATATGTCCGATGACGAATATGGTGCACATTTTCGACTCACTAAATCATGGACATGCCGTGCCTCGCAACATGAAATTCAAAGCTTTGTTAATGCGTAAGTTTATAAATTATCAATTAATTTCATATAAGTGTTATATATATATATATATATATATATATATATATATATATATATATATATATATATATATATATATATATATATATATATATATATATATATATATATATATATATATATATATATATATATATATATATATATATATATATATATATATATATATATATATATATATATATATATATATATATATATATTGTATTAAATAAATATATATTCTTTACCCTTGTGTCTCAGTGTTATGAAGAAAAATGCGTGGGGAAATGGGATGTGCTACGAGAGCTACTCATCCGAAATGGAGTGCAGTAAAGATACATATAACACTATTTGGTATATATTATTGTGTTGAATTAGTCAGAATTGAAAACAATTGTTAAATGCTTGAAATTAGTTAGAATTTAATGATTTTTTGGCATTTTCGAGCGTTAAATAGCTTAAACTTGGTTTGTTATGCATGAAACTTGGCATACAACACTATTTGGTATATAAAAATGTGTTGAAGTTGTTAGAATAGAAAATAATTGTCATATGCTTGAAGTTAAGGGTCAAGTTGCGTTTTTAATGGTTTTGAATGAATTTTGGCATTTTCGAGCGTAAAGTAGCTTAAACTTGGTTTGTTATGCATGAAACTTGGCACACAACAGTATTTGGTATATATAATTGTGTTGAAGTTTTAAGAATCGAAAATAATTGTCATATGCTTGAAATTAAGGGTCAAGTTGCGTTTTTAGCGGTTTTGAATGAATTTTAGCATTTTCGAGCGAAAAGTAGCGTAAACTTGGTTTGTTTTGCATGAAACTTGGCACACAACACTATTTGGTATATATAAATGTTTTGAATGAATTTTGGCATTTTCGAGCGTAAAATAGCTTAAACTAAATTTGTTATGCATGAAACTTGGCACACAACATTATTTGGTAAATAAGATTGTGTTGAAGTAGTTAGAATCGAAAATAATTGTCATATGCTACAAATTAAGGGTCAAGTTACGTTTTTAACGGTTTTGAATGAATGTTGGCATTTTCGAGCGTAAAGTAACTTAAACTTGTTTTGTTATGCATGAAACTTGGCACACAACACTATTTGGTATATATAATTGTGTTGAAGTTGTTAGAATCGAAAATAATTGTCATATGCTTGAAATTAAGGGTCAAGGTGCGTCTTTAGCGGTTTTGAATGAATTTTGGCATTTTCGAGCATAAAATAGCTTAAACTATATTCGTTATGCATGAAACTTGGCACACAACACTATTTGGTATATAAGATTGTGTTGAAGTAGTTAGAATCGAAAATAATTGTCATATGCTACAAATTAAGGGTCAAGTTGCGTTTTTAACGGTTTTGAATGAATTTTGGCATTTCCGAGCGTAAAATAGCTTTAACTTTGTTTGTTATGCATGAAACTTGGTACACAACACTATTTGGTGTATATTATTGTGTTGAAGTTTTTGAATCGAAAATAATTGTCATATGCTTGAAATTTAGGGTCAAGTTGCATTTTTAACGGTTTTGAATGAATTTTAGCATTTTCGAGCGAAAAGTAGCGTAAACTTGGTTTGTTATGCATGAAACTTGGCACACAACACTATTTGGTATATATAAATGTGTTGAAGTTGGTAGAATCGAAAATAATTGTCATACGCTTGAAATTAAGGATAAAGTTGCGTTTTTAACGGTTTTGAATGAATTTTGGCATTTTCGAGCGTAAAATATCTTAAACTTGGTTTTTTATGCATGAAACTTGGCTCACATTACTATTTGGTATATATAATTGTGTTGAAGCTGTTAGAATCGAAAATAATTGTCATATGTTTGAAATTAAGGGTCAAGTTGCATTTTTAACTGTTTTGAATGAATTTTTGAATTTTCGAGCGTAAAATAGCTTAAACTATGTTTGTTATGAATGAAACTTGGTACACAACACTATTTGGTGTATTTTATTGTGTTGAAGTTGTTAGAATCGAAAATAATTGTCATATGCTTGAAATTAAGGGTCAAGTTGCGTTTTTAACGGTTTTGAATGAATTTTGGCATATTCGAGCGTAAAATAGCTTAAACTATGTTTTTTATGCATGAAACTTGGCACACAACACTATTTGGTATATATTATTGTTTTGAAGTAGTTAGAATCGAAAATAATTTTCATATGCTATAAATTAAGGGTCAAGTTGCGTTTTTAACGGTTATGAATGAATTTTGGCCTTTTCGAGCGTAAAATAGCTTAAACTTGGTTTGTTATGCATGAAACTTGGTACACAACACTATTTGGTGTATATTATTGTGTTGAAGTTGTTAGAATGGAAAATAATTATCATATGCTTGAAATTAAGGGTTAAGTTGCGTTCTTAACGGTTTTGAATGATTTTTGGCATTTTCGAGCGTAAAGTAGCTTAAACTTGGTGTGTTATGCATGAAACTTGGCACACAACACTATTTGGTATATATTATTGTGTTGAAGTTGTTAGAATCGAAAATAATTGTCATATGCTCAAAATTAAGTGTTAAGTTGTGTTTTTAACGGTTTTGAAGCGTTTTTAATTTGGCACTAACATATATAATAATTTTTTTTTCTTAGTGTTTTCAACAAAGAAATACCATTTTTTGCGGCTACTACCAGCATCCCTTAATGTCCCCAACTCCACTAAAAGGCTGCGGTTTTTCTCCCTGTCCGCAGGCAATGAGCCTCTTTTTGGCTGCGTATTTTGACCGCAACCATTCTCTAATATTTCTTGCTGCTACCATAAGGGCTTGGGTCGAAATCCGCACCCTATAGGGGATTAACCGCAGCAAATAAGGTTTTTTCACTAGTGATAGGAATGAGGGAATTAATCCATTGGCGAGTGAAACCAATAGGATACGCATTAGTCACTGTCTGGGCAACCAAGAATGGATTTCTTGGGGTGATTTTTGTGCGATGTGAACACTAAAGAACAATCCAACCCCTATTCACAATAGATATGTTTATTGGGTGCAAGATCATGACTCTAAAGACCCGATCTTGGTGCAAATTCGTATCAGTGCACGAGTTGGGAGAGGGCAAATACACCACTGTTGAGGGCGGTCAATTCTTCCCCAAGAAGAAGGAGTTGAAACATATGTGCCCCTATCACACAATGCTTCTGTTCAAAATCCTTATGGCCCTATTAAAAATAACGATAATCGAGATCATGATCATGGTGGATCAATCCAACATAATAAGGACACGTAGACATTAACATCAATCCATTAAGGCACGAAAAATCAATATAGCGACCCATGGCGACCAGCCCACTTTGCGACATACGACGAGCCCTCATTTTAGCATCAACGACTTGGACAAGGGTAGAAACGTGATTCTTGCTAATGGACCTTCCCATCAAGGCCCAAGAACTCTCTTAAAGATACTCAGAACATGAAAAAACAAGACTAAGGTCCCATGGTCAATAACAAATTCGAATAGCAGATGTACTGTTTTTTAATTTGCATTTTGTGCTCTTTTTTGGCTATTATATCGCATATGTACTTGGGCAAAAAATTAAGCCTATTTCAATGACTCTTTTTAATTTGCGTGGCCTATATATGTCAAACTCTGTCATTGTATGGGACATTAGATTTACATTACATTTTAAGATTTTAATATCACATTTTTTCAGAATTTTTGTGTCCATCCTTATTTCATGTGTGTGTGTTCATCAACCAGCCCATTGCAAGCGATTGTGGATCAACCTCTCATTTTCTAAGTTGTGGAATAATTTAGATAACATTGTTCAAACCACTGAGTGAAACTCAAGATAGAAACGAGGAAATTAATCTATTGGCGAGTGAAACCAATAGGATATGCATACGTCGCTTTTCGGGCCACCATAAATTGATTTCTTGGGGTGATTTTTGTGCGATGTGAAGACTTCAGAATAATCCAACCTTTATTCAAAGTAGATAGGCTTATTGGATGCAAGATCGTCACTCCGAAAGCCCGATCTTGGTTCAAATTAGTATCAGAGCACGGGTTGCGAGAGGGCACATACACCACTGTTGACGGCGGTCAATTCTTCCCCAAGAAGGAGGAGTTGAACTATATGTGCCCCTATCACACAATGGTTCAGTTTCAAATTAGGACGGGCCCATTTAAAATACGGATAATCGAGATCATGATCATGGTGGATCAATCCAAGTTCATAAGGAAACGAAGACATTAACAACAACCCATGAAGGCACAAAAAATCAATATTGCAACCCATGGCGACCAGCCCAGCTTGTGACTAGAGTTGTTCAATGGGGCGGGTCGACCCAACGGGTCAAGGGTCGGGTCCTTTTTTAACGAGTCATTAGCGGGTCAGGTCAATAATGGGGCAGGTCTTTAACGGGCCTTGATGTAAAGGGTGGGGTCGGGTCGGGTCGCATAATTATAAGAATTAATTGCGGAATACAAATTTACTACTTTATTTTTATATTTTTAAATGATATTATTATATACATAAGTGGGTTTATCCATCGGGCCATAAAGTATAATAAACAAGATTATTTTATGAAATAAAAGAATGAAGAAAATAATCCACTTCATTAGCATAGAATTTGTGAAGCTAAAGAGGAACGAAAATAGAAAGAAGTTGACCTTCTTTTCTTGCGGCAGAAATCAGAAGAAACAGCAAGTTTCGGTTTCAATGCAGAAATCAAAGAATAGCTGGGGTGCTGTTGATCCCTGCTGTCAATTCGTCCCAAATTCGAAAATCAAATGTGAAAAAAAACCTTTGTTGTTCGAAAATCACGAATCAAGGAGGATGGACCATATTGTACTCCCTTCGAAAACTTGAGAAAGCGAACCAAAGGAGGAAGTGGTTGATTGCTTCAAATTTCAGAAGAAGAAGATGGTTTAGAAATCTTGAAATCAGGTGAAGAAGATGGGAAAAGGGGTGAATGAAGAAAGGTGTTTGGGTGTTTCTTTGGTTTACATGAAAAGGGAAGGGAAAAGTGGGTTTGGGTATTATTATATTAACTTTAATTATTATTATTATTATTATTATTATTATTATTATTATTATTATTATTATTATTATTATTATTATTATTATCGACATATGTCATTTATCAAACTAATATTACTAAACTATTTTATTTATTTTTAAATTCCCAAATTAATTTCTCGAATCTGACATTCTACCCAACTTGAAAAGAAGTTCGTCTTCGAAGTTAAATCAAGTCCCAAAGTCTTGTCACAATACATTCTCGAGTATTCCAACTAAAAAACTTAAAACTTTTATCGAGACCTAGCATTCTCCAAAATCTTACATAACTACCCAACTTAGAATAAAGTTCGTCATCGAAATTACCTCTAAACAACATATAGACATGTAATAGTTATAACGATAAGCTTAATACTACTCGAACAAACGTGTTTCATATCAACCTTTGCTTCCCATGTGACTTCTTCGATAATGTGGTTAGACCATCGCACTTCACAAGCGCTACACTTCCTGGACGTATATCGCGTGTTTTCCAATCTAGGATTTGAACAAGTGTCTCCTCGTACTGCAACGTGTCATCAAGAATTAGTTATTCGGGCGGGAGAAAGTATGAGTCGTCTCTGATGTAGTATCTCAACTGAGATATGTGGAATACGCCATGAATCGTTCATAGGATGCTAGTAACGCAAGTCGATAAGCTGTTACACCTATGCGCTCAAGGATTTCAAACAATCTTAACCTACTATAAACATAACAAACCTTATAAGCAATGCCAATCACCTCTTTGATAATACTCATAAATTACAAAACTATTAATTCAACTATAGTTGGCTTACGAACAAAACTCTTAATACGAACATCATACACCCCCAGACTTGCTTATTCTTATCCAAGGATAACCTTCTTATTCAAATCATAAATTTTGATATAACTATGCCTCTAAATATTAACAAAGCATCAAAACTTCCAAAACTTATCCTTATCAAACAATAATCATCTTACTCCTCAAATCGTTAAAATATCTTTATATTGTAGACAACCTTTAACCCTGCATTCTTCCTCAATTTTCCAGATACGACTCCCTTAGAATTATGGTATTTTCTTAATGATAAACGATTCCTTTTCCACAAAGTCTTGATACATATATGATACACAACTCTTTGCTTAATATCATCTCCAATATTATTAAACATCAAAATGTAACAGCTAAAGTCAATAATGCGGTACTTACTATACTACTAAGTGACTTCCTTAGTTCAAGAGCCTGAATTAATCCTAGCACAACATTATTAATATTGAATACCATTATTAATGTATAAACCATGTAATATCAATACTCACAATTTAACTCCAAATTCTCTAAAGCAACTTCGACTAATTCCTATACATTTTTTTTTTTGTAAATTCGGAAATATATTAAGAACATAAAAACAAAAAACTGAAACTTAGGAGTACAAAATACAATCTCCTTATACATCTATAACTATACTAGAAACTCCTAACACACCCAGATTAACGCCCCCCAAAACTAACACCCAACCTAGTAATACACTCCGATTAGACTACTACACCTTATAACACTCTAATAACATCTGAAAGAAAAAAAGAATTAGAGGAAGGTAAATTAACTCCAAGCAGCTCCTTCGCCCACGTACCAATTCGGATCTTCAAGGTGTTGAAAATTCGGTCCAAATCAGGCGTACCATTGTCAAATTTGATCTTATTCCTATACATATCCTAATGCTTGATCACCGAAATATACTTTATATAGACCTCCAAGTCTTCACATGACACTCAATTTGTAAATAGCGTTTAGTCCTTCCGACATGCAAAAGAGCTTCATACATTCTTTAAAATAATCTCATCACCAATGACTCTACTTAAACGAACTGGCTCCAACATTTTACTTATACCACTTTATTTCTCCAATCGAACTAGTAAAAATCCTCAATATATGGCAAAATTCAATATTAAACAAAATTCATCGTTTCTATTAGAGTTTAAACACTATCTAGCACTAAGTCTTTATTTATACTCGCACGTAGGCTTTACTAACAACAGGCTCAATATACCTTATCGTCACTAAACTATCTACTACGATACCACATCATCAAGGTTCAACTCACTTATAACAAATACGATCGATATTACACAACCATATGACCTTGCTTTCTTGCACCAAACTATAATCGTAATCGTGGATCGACAAATAAAAAGTTGATAGTAAGAAGCTAGAACCAAGAAAGGTGACACAATTCGCAATCTTAGGACATACTATACTAGCTACTATAATGATAAACGACGAGGAATTGTAATAAATAACACGTAAGCATCTTCAGAAAGCACTTCAAACATCGCATCGGCGAACAAAATCTTCTTACCGTCACGAGCAATCGTTAAAGCGTTTTCCATTTTACCCCATAAACCTTACACCTCACATCCTACATTTCTAAGAAAACCTAATAAACTCAAATACCTACTTAATTCCATAATCATATTTACTTCTATTCCTATCCCTTATTATAATTCATAAACATCTAACGGCCCGTTTGGTTAGTGGTACTAAATGGTGGTAATAAGAATGAATTATAGTGTAAAATTTTCATCAAAACTTTCATGTCATTCCCATGGTAATGAAAATTTAATCACAAAAAAATTTTTTGTTCACAAATTTCCATTACCACCTAATACCACATCGCCCAATGGTAATGCATTGGAATGAATTTTATGAACAAAATGAGATGATTGAAGGGTGTCAAGCATCACCATCTAGGTAGTCATGAGATTTTTCAATCAAAATTATACTAGTATTTCATTCCCATTATCGCGATTTATTACCACTTACCAAACAGGCCGTAAGTCCTCATATCATGCTTTTCTTAATTCCCAAGATTGTATGCCCGTAGGTGAACTAACCCTAAAGATTAATCACAGTTGCGAGTCGGCACTGATACCAACTGTAACAACCCGACTTACCGATGACTAAGTAAGACAGGGTCATCAGGGGCTTACTAACCCAAAAATTCAAATCGAAATTCTAAAACTTATGTAGAAGAGTCTTTAGATCTAAATCCTAGCTAAATCAGCTAATTTCCCAATCCAACATCTATCTAAATCATAAAGCAATCATAAAAGTCTCTATAAAAGTCCAACATAACCAATATAGTCTAGACTAATATACAATTACCAAATCGAAATATAAAACTAGCAACTCTACGTGCTCAGGTCATAACAACATCCTTGGAACTCCAATCAACTCCGTTAACCCATCGTTCCCGACCGGTTTCGATCTCTAAACAATCTAAAAGATGGAAACAACAGGGGGTCAAATTAATCGAATGAGAATTAACAATCCAAAACAACAAAACACAGTTATTTAAAACATCAGTTTAAAAGCAACATCCTTTTCCTAAATCTATGTGCGCATAGGGAGTCTATTTGAGAGGAACATCCATAGCTCTAAGGCTATGCCACTCTTGGGTGAGGCTAGTCAATATTTGAATGATAATTCACCTCAAAATAGGGAGTAAGGGAGGTTTTCCCTCTACTCCGTCAATGACCAGCTCGTGAGCCCGATCCATTGACCGTATCAATATCAAGATAATCATTCACAGCCAGTTCATAATTAATAATCATCTGTTCAAAACATTTTGGCAAAGAAACATTTTCAAAACATTAGTCTGGCTAGACTCTTTAAGGGACAGCTAATACTCACCGACAATGTCACTTTAAGGAGCCAAGACCTGTTCATCGCAATCAACAAGAAGGGTTTATCGACGTAGTCTTATCCTGAAGTATGACAATAACATAACGTCACCAAAGAGCATTCGATACACTATACTAACGCATAACTTATTACATCTCCTCTTATGTCTAAAGGTCAAACCAAGATTTTATCATAGCAATTCAAATCATCAAAGATTGTGCATATTTTAACTCAAACTCCCAATATGTCATTAAAATATTATAACCATGTTCTAGACTAGTTTCCATTCCTTAAAAGATTTCTCATCTCCATAATTCTCTTTATATTTCCAATTAAACACATATATGTTCATTTTAATCCCACATCAAAAATACTCAAAAGAATCTAAGAAGTCGTCCAAGAATATCCAACTATCCCATTTAGTAAAATAATTATTAAAGCCCAAAAGTTATTATTTCTACAAGAAACTTCAAATTCTTACAAGAACATCTAATTATACAATATTTTACCATCAAGAAGCATTGCCCAACAATTCCATTAATAAGAATTTCCACTAATCTAATAACCCACAATATAAAGACCATCTACTTTTGAAACAGCCCAAACCGGCGTAAACAATATTATAATACTGTCTACAAAGCACAGCGGAAGACTTATAAAAGTCTGGGCTGAATACGACCTGTGGCTCGATAGCCACAACAAACTAATATCAGAGTATTCAAAACTTTTTACATTAAATAAGTGAATACTATTTACAAAACGATATAAAATATTACAATTTAGTTTACAAATATCTAATTTACATTATGATTTTCAAAAAGAAGTCCTCGTCGCGCACTTAACACATAACACAAGAAGGCATCATCTCCACAGCAGAGTTAACCTGAAAATGGATCTACCTCCCGTAAGGGATAGGCCCCATCAAAGACTGTCAACAATTGAATTGTTGAGTAATCCAACAAACTATTACATTTATATACTAGTCATTAACAAACATCTCCAATTTAATCTTTTGCTCATTTAGTAACTCCTTATAAAACATTAATTTATCAAACTCAAACTCTTTTAAAAAACTGTTTGGTATCGACATAAATACGGCTAAGAACCTTTAGTTCAAAGCGAATCAAAATACGGCTATTACATTACTAGTAAATAGCGAAAGTCAAAATACGGCAAAGGGAACATATAAATTCATTTGCGAAACAAGCAAAACTTTATATACCAAACGTATTTATTCAAAACTCATATTAAAACAATAATATAACAACACTTTAAAACATGGGAATATATGGACCGTTAGGAAGTAGGCTTGATCTAAATCCTGAGAATACGAGTGATCGTCATCACCGAAATACGGTTCTTGCAAGAACGAAACGGGACCGAGGGCTCGAGACCGATCCGAATAATCATTACCAATTATCAAGCTATAGGATTTCATAATAATACGGATATAAATATCCGTTGCCAATTCCCAAAAACGAACATGTTTCAATGTCAAACATTTCAATATAAAACGAATCAATAAATCACTTGATTTTCTTTAAAATCAATAATCATAACTCATTTTCATAGTTCAATATTTAAAGCTTATATTTCTAAAGCTATGAACATACAAAACATAACTTTGATCAAGGATTAAAAGACAAGTCAAACAAAGTCAAATTTCAAAGTTTAGAACACCAAAAACTATACGATTTTGCTTGAATATAAATAGCAGTAATATCACACCTTATAACACATAACTTGATATTTGAAATACTTAAATTAAATTTTAAAGATAATATGGTTTGTAGGATTACCTACCTACGCCATGAATAGCAATCAATCATTAAAATACCAATCAATTCATCATCAACCATCAACATGTAAAAGCTTGAATTACCATCAATAAAGTTTAACCAGTTTTTACACAAATTATAGATCGTTAATACCCAACTTATATATGCCCAACTTATAACACCCAAATAATATCAACTAATCAAATACCAAATTGATACTTATGTTCCCAAATTTATACTTGAACCAAACACCATATTAATCAAATAAGAACTCGTAACTCAACCATACCAATCAATAAACCCAATTGAAGGATAAGTTTTTACCTTAAATACTTGATAAAAAGAGTACTCAAATTGAATTCCAACTTTAATTATGAACAAGTAACCCAAAATGCTATTTTCGGATTTTCAAGACACCCTGTTAGTATTTTGGTCATAACTTCCTCATACGAACTCGTATAGAGGCGATTCAAGTGTCTACCCGACCGCGACTCGGAGCTCTACTATTCTTATAAAGACTCCACAACCCAGAAACAATCACAACTGCCTCGAAAAAGGACAAAACAGAACGTTCAGATTGTTGGAGTGAAATTTCTGATATCCCAAAATACCAAACTTTATATTAATAAATCAAATAACCCAAATAAGCAATAATAATCAACACTAATAAGAACCCAATTACTAATTGAACCTATTTACTCAACTTAAATAAATAATTTGAGGGTTACCTCAATCACCATCAAAGGACCTTCCAACATTCAATCTTGAACTTCAACTTGAGTTATAAAATCCACAATTTAAACCCAAGAATTCTTAACCAAATCTTGCTAAAAATCAAGTTGAAATAAACCCTAAATAATGAATATGATTCAAATTAGGGAATAAAATTGGGGTTTTACTTTCTATATTTATGTGCTAAAAACTAATTTACTTTTCAATCTTAAAATGTTGTAGAGAAAGATTGAGAAGAAAAGAGACCATTTGTGTTGGAGAAAGATCAAACGACATGAAAATGATGGGAGCAAGATATAGGAAATGAAGTTCTATCTTATTACTGATGTTGGGAACAATACATAGGATAGAGGACCTAGATAATTTGACACCTCAGTAGCATTGGTGTCAATCTAAAGAATGATGTATCTAAAACTACACCACACAAAATACTAGTTTCATATATTGTCTTAATTTACCAAATATATGTGACTAAATTAAATATTGTAAGTAGAATAAAATAGTCTCATAATATTACTTTTTTTTCAAACGCTCCTTTATATAAAATAAAGACAAATTTAAATACGAGTCAAAATAATTATTAAAACAAATTATCGTCTCTTAGATAATATTATACCCAATTCTCATCGTATAACTTACTTTAATCCCAAATCAAATACGATTGATATTCTTAAAGAATAAAATATTATTCTAAGTCCCAATAAAATAACATATTAAAAATTTAATAACCAAAGTAACTTAATTAATTACTTTTAATTAAGCCGCTAAAATAGGGGCTGTCTCATTCTCCCCAACTTAAAATAATTTCGTCCCCGAAATTACTCTACGCTTCAGAAACATATTAAACTCCTATTCTCCCCAACCTAAGGATAAATCTTAAATAGTTCAACGTCCAAAACTTACTTATCTGAAAACCTCAACTCCGATATTTAGCAGCCATCCAAGTTTAAAATCAATGTTTTTGATTCAATCAGACCTCAAAATATTATCAAATGAACATAACTCCTGTGATACAAAACACATTTTGCACATACACAAGTGCACATTGAACATAAAAATCTCAAATTGATAATAAGAACTTAAAACAAAATTAGCAAACATTTTAAATTTTTAAACAAAGATGTTTTTATAATCTATGGAAATATGGATAGAGTTTCCCACCGAAAAGAGACAAATAATTTTATTTTTAAAATCAAAATTTTTTTTTTCTAGTCAAACTAACTTACTAAATCAGTTTTATCTAATTTACTTTAACAGATAATCAAATATAGCTTTAACCAAAAGTTAACTACCTTAATTTAACTTTCGAAACACACATCTATATAATACATTCTTTATAAAATATTCTTCTTGAAAATGATAACATGTGAAATTCTTTGTTTATATTATTATAATATAATAATAATATTACTCAGATGACTTACTCAAAATTCCATATTAGCTTAATGACATTTAGTTAAGCCGAATAAAATAGTGATTGATGCATTCTTCTCAATATAGAGTATTCCATCCTCTAACTTGAAAACTTATTTCCAATCATACGTTCCATAACTTACATATTCACATTCATCGATATAACTCGAGTTATTACTCTTGATGTTCCCTAACTTCAATACAACCTTCTAAATCTCCACATCATCTCTTACGTTATACTCAAATTGTTAACAAACATTTACTTGTTTTAATCAATTCAACCATTTTGTATCCACCATTTGAAAAACGGATTCTGAAGTTGATTTTTTCCAAATGACATCAAAACTTTACTTAGGAACTCTTATAACCCTCGATATACTTCGAAAGTATCACTTAAATTACATTTCATTTATCATAATCAAATAACTTGAGCCTCAAATTAGAAAATGTCCTTGATCACTTTCGACTTTCGACTTTCAACCTTAATAACTTATTACTCAATCGTTATCATTTAACTTCCACTCATAATACGTTTATATCCACCTTTAATACATAACCCTTAACACTTTTAGTTTCAAACACATGTTTCCCAAATAAGTTCCATATTCTTGACATTCAATTTCATACGATTCTTAACCTTTATTCTAATCATCTTGTTCGCCATTAATACAATTTTACACAACAATCCCACTCAACTTTTATCCTTTAGTGTATTATCCAATCATGGTTTAAACAAACACTTTTGTTTTCCCCAAGTTATTAGTTTTTCGATCACCGCTATACAATTAGCATCAATACAATTAACTTCTAATCGAATATTTATTTTCCATAAATACAATTTAACTTTAAATTTCTCCATATATGCAATTCAAGGCTTCCATAACTTCTAATTGATTCTTAGTTGACTAATGAACTTCAACCCACTTTAACCATTAATAAAGCTTGACATATAATTTGAACCATTCAAACTTTTTGATTCTTAAAGTCATCCCTTCAACATCGTAAACCATTCAGAAAATTTTCCATCATAAATTTACATTTACCTTAATACGTATAGAGCACTCAATAGGCTTACCACAATATAAATTTTACGACATTTCTATTCATACCAACCCTTCTTTCTTTTTCGCAACTTCCCTTCATCAAAATTTGTTATCTAATTATCATTAAATTTAACATGTCATAAATACTTTTTCTACCTTCTTTATTCCTTGACTGATTTTTCAATCTTTACATAGAATTAACTCATACCTCTTAATATTCCCAAAATGCTTCTTTTGAACTCTTTGCATCGAATCATTCTTGCACAACTTCATCACAATTCTCGATAAGCTTGGTCTTCAACCGTATGCCAGTTATCCGAGTGTATATAATATCTTTTGTAAAACACTTTCAAGAATACTTGACTCAAATATAGACATTTCAAGTTGAAATTTTTAAACTCTTTGAAAAACTTTTTTTTTTATACATAACATATAAACAATCACACAAAATTTCACATGTAATCAATTAGATCCACCAATCAAGATTCATACTGGAAAATTCCCAAGTTAACCTTAATATCTTTTAAAACTTCTTTCACCAAAATTCAAAGTCCCAAATTCGTTATCCAGACTTAACTCTTGGCCTTTAGCATGTCTCTTACTAAAAGAGTAATCACAACATATAAGGAATCATCAAGATTTCCTCAGCACATAAGCACGTTACACATCATACGTATATCACATAATCACATTAATACTATCTGGTTCTCAGATATTACCCTGCGACCCGACTACCGCGCTCTCTCTGGATTTCAAAATTCATTTTTCAAAAGTTTTGTACTCAAAGATGAGGATTCGAGTGCTCCAAAAACAACTAGGCTCTGATACCAATTGAAACAGTCCAAACTGGCGTAAACAATATTATAATACTGTCTACAAAGCACAGCGGAAGACTTATAAAAGTCTGGGCTGAATACGACCTGTGGCTCGATAGCCACAACAAACTAATATCAGAGTATTTAAAACTTTTTACATTAAATAAGTGAATACTATTTACAAAACGTTATAAAATATTACAATTTAGTTTACAAATATCTAATTTACATTATGATTTTCAAAAAGAAGTCCTCGTCGCGCACTTAACACATAACACAAGAAGGCATCATCTCCACAGCAGAGTTAACCTGAAAATGGATCTACCCCCCGTAAGGGATAGGCCCCATCAAAGACTGTCAACAATTGAATTGTTGAGTAATCCAACAAAATATTACATTTATATACTAGTCATTAACAAACATCTCCAATTTAATCTTTTGCTCATTTAGTAACTCCTTATAAAACATTAATTTATCAAACTCAAACTTTTTTAAAAAACTGTTTGGTATCGACATAAATACGGCTAAGAACCTTTAGTTCAAAGCGAATCAAAATACGGCTATTACTTTACCAGTAAATAGCAAAAGTCAAAATACGGCAAAGGGAACATATAAATTCATTTGCGAAACAAACAAAACTTTATATACCAAACGTATTTATTCAAAACTCATATTAAAACAATAATATAACAACACTTTAAAACATGGAATATATGGACCGTTAGGAAGTAGGCTTGATCTAAATCCTGAGAATACGGGTGATCGTCATCACCGAAATACGGTTCTTGCAAGAACGAAACGGGACCGGGGGCTCGAGACCGATCCGAATAACCATTACCAATTATCAAGCTATAGGATTTCATAATAATACGGATATAAATATCCGTTGCCACCTTCCCAAAAACGAACATGTTTCAATGTCAAACATTTCAATATAAAACGAATCAATAAATTACTTGATTTTCTTTAAAATCAATAATCATTACTCATTTTCATAGTTCAATATTTAAAGCTTATATTTGTAAAGCTATGAACATACAAAACATAACTTTGATCAAGGATTAAAAGACAAGTCAAACAAAGTCAAATTTCAAAGTTTCGAACACCAAAAACTATACAATTTTGCTTAAATATAAATAGCAGTAATATCACACCTTATAAAACATAACTTGATATTTGAAATACTTAAATTAAATTTTAAAGATAATATGGTTTGTAGGATTACCTACCTACGCCATGAATAGCAATCAATCATTAAAATACCAATCAATTCCTCATCAACCATCAACATGTAAAAGCTTGAATTACCATCAATGAAGTTTAACCAGTTTTTACACGAATTATAAATCGTTAATACCCAACTTATATATGCCCAACTTATAACACCCAAATAATATCAACTAATCAAATACCAAATTGATACTTATGTTCCCAAATTTATACTTGAACCAAACACCATATTAATCAAATAAGAACTCGTAACTCAACCATACCAATCAATAAACCGAATTGAAGGATAAGTTTTTACCTTAAATACTTGATAAAAAGAGTACTCAAATTGAATTCCAACTTTAATTATGAACAAGTAACCCAAAATGCTATTTTCGGATTTTCAAGACACCCTGTTAGTATTTTGGTCATAACTTCCTCATACGAACTCGTATAGAGGCGATTCAAGTGTCTACCCAACCGCGACTCGGAGCTCTACTATTCTTATAAAGACTCCACAACCCAGAAACAATCACAACTGCCTCGAAAAAGGACAAAACAGAACGTTCAGATTGTTGGAGTGAAATTTCTGATATCCCAAAATACCAA